>OY754310.1:71919014-72500146 GCA_963573325.1 Astragalus glycyphyllos
GTGCAGACATTTGAGTCACGCTCCAATGCGCGTACTGTTCCCGCAACAGCTGAAGGCATAACTAAGACCTACAATTTTTAAACATTACAGTTATAGAGTAGAAATACAACTTTAAGCGCGTGCGTTGATTCTATGCACTATAAGTATTACACAGTAACCACAGACAAAAAGGTTAAACAAAACCCCATCCCCAAAACAATACTTTGATCCAAAGAATTAAAAGATGAAACAAAATTAAAAAGAAGGCCATTATTATACCCTTTTATGGCACCGCAACCACCTGCATAATTGACAGTTGGATTCTTTATATCAAATTCGTTCAACAAAACATCCATAATCTATATAGAAAGGCTAAATATTACAAGCTGAATTCAGATAACGATGATTACTGTGATAAAAATGAATTTTTCAAATTAAAAATGCCATTTTATAACTTACTTTTTCTTGTATGATTAATAATATTGTTCATGTAAAATTTACATGATAGGTAGCACTTCTCATTATCAATAGTAATACCGAGTTGGGGAATCACAACAGAATTTACAGCAGAATTCTACTAAAAAAATCAACATGGGTAGCTTATGTCTAACTAACCAAATATTACTATAAATAGAGAACAGCGTATAAAATTATTTTCTCAAAAGTTACAAAAGTATTCATCCAAAATGTGTTATGTATGGAAATTAATTGAGAAAATAATTTATCACAAAAGTCACAAGTATTCATCCAAAATAATGTGTGAAGTATTTGTATTTCAACACGAAATTTTGTTAAATAGAGAAGTTCATATGGCTATTAATAGAAATAGAATAAATGAATGGAAAATTGCCATAAGGACAACAACTGAATAGATGACTTGATGTAGTTTGTAAATTAATTGACTAAAATGAACATATTGATAAATAAAAAAAACTGATAGGACCCTAATCGCAGCGTAAGCCAACAATATGGAGTGTATTAGAGGAAGAAAAAGAGAGAGGAGAGGGGGACGGTTAAGAGCCCTGTTTAGCTAGAAGGTTATGTGAGAGCTGGTTATATGTAAAAGATAAGAAATAATGGAAAGTATTCGGTTATCTTTCAGTTAGAGTGTCACAGAATTCTTTCTTTGAGGAGCCAAATACTCTAGGTCAGTTTGTATAGAGTTTCTCAATTTTGAATTCACATCAATAAAGTTTATCTTTTCCCCCATTTTTCCGCATTGATAGTTCTCTCTGTTCTATCATAAACACAATTAAAATATAGCGACTAAAAATTTTAACCGAAAGTTCTTAATTCCAAGCAGAAACTCAGTTTCAGATCAGTATAAAATATAAAGCACTTCTAATTTGAAGAATTAAAAATGCGAAACTTTCATTTGACTTTTCAGTAACAGACATTTATAACACTACCCAGATACCTTTGTTCCACTCCGAAGAGCTCCCGCTTCCAGTTTACCACTAGCAGACACCTGTCCGAGTGTAGTTGATTTGATGACATCACATATCGGCATTAGTAGAGGTTTTGAGAATTCTCTAGTAGGAGGTAGTAGTGAGTCAATTGCATCTAACAGATAAGGTCCACTATACCTGTTTCACAATGAACACCAGTACACAATCATCATTGTTTAGCACTACTGCACTAGCAGTTCTATAAATTGCACATAATGCCTTTGTTTGATATCCTGTCAAAAACCTACTCTTTTGGTTTGATTTCCTTAAGTTTCAACACAAAAGTCAATCTCACCCTATTGATTTAGGGTAAATTGGACTCTTTTAATAAAAAAATAGTACAAAATATTTAAATATGGTCAAATGAATAGATTTTGGTGTAAGAAACTTTGATAGAGTAGAAAACAAAACAGAAGTACAAATATGTACATGCTAGAAAGTTTATGACTCATTTTGCACGTTTTAAAAGTTTTAGGACATGAGCTGTTGGAGGGGTTAAATTTGACTTTTCCATCATAATCAACATATGGTAGCAGAAAATTGAGGAGACACGGAACAACATACTAAGAAAGCATTTTACTGCAGCTTATGCCACAATTACAAAAGCCCATTTGTGGCCCTCCAAGAAAAGTCAATATTACATCTAGAGCAATAAGTGGCTTACCAGTTTTTAAAATGAGCATCAGAAGGGGATGCCACCAAATTTTGATTTTCCATGGCACTCATGGGAATCCATGATATAGAAGAATCCTTGAACCCACAAGAACGGAGAAAAATTCCCAGCTGATGTCTTATAAAATCAAATCGATCTTTAGAGTATGCCACAGCATCCATCTTATTCACTGCAACTATAACCTGGTCAACACCAAAACTTCTAATAAGTTGTGCATGCTCCCTTGTTTGTCCTTTGCTACCATCAATGCCAGCTTCAAATGAACCAAGTGAGGCATCTATGACAAGAATTGCAGCATCAGCTTGCGTTGCCCCAGAAATCATGTTTGGGATAAAGTCTTTGTGGCCGGGAGAGTCAAGCACAACAACATGATATTTCTTAGTGTCAAAATATGCAACTGCCACGGTCATAGTTATTCCCCTTTCTCTTTCTTCAGAACTTTCATCAAGTGCCCAAGCATAAGCAAAGGATCCCTTGCCCTGATTGACAAAAATGGGGGAGCAGAAATTGGCATGAGTTCAAGTGTCAAGCATTCAAAGTATGAAAATGACTACCACATTGAAATTACCTGTAACTTGGCTTCTTTTTCATATTTGTGCATCTCTTTCTGGGAAATCCGTCCCAATAGGTGTAATAATCTACCTGATAGTGTTGATTTTCCGGAATCAACATGACCAACCTACAATTGACAGATTAAGAACTGAGACGTTGATTCCTTAAAATATAGTCCGGGAATACACGAAAGAATAGGTCATTGGCATACAATTGCAAGATTCAGCTGAGTCAATGTATCTTCATGTTGGGGTAGCATCCATTTTTCTGGCTTATAAGAAACTTGTGAACGAGGCCCCTTAGCATTAGTATTATCAGAATTTCCAGGTCTCGCATCAAGAACCATGTTGCCAAAACTGCTGGAAGATAGACTAATCTTATCACCTTCTTCAACGATTGGCAATGCAGATAAACTACCTGACTTGTCTTTGCTTGATTGAATATCAACTGTACCGTTTTTGGAAGACTTTATTTTATTTACATTGTCACCTTTGTCCTTCGGCAAAGATGCTGGTAAGCTGTTAGAAGTTTTCCCAATTGTTTCCAGATCAATTTCTACATTCTTGGGAAGCTTGTTTTTGGCCGAGCTATCCTGTTTATTCTTTTGCACTGAGGATGATAAGTTCTCTGAACTTTCAGCATTTGATTGTACAGAAAATTCATTTATTTCTCTGCTGCTTGATGAATGTCGGGAAGTTTTAGAGTTCGCAACTTTGTCTGAAGGCATTACAGAAATAAGATAGATCAATAGTTATTCACAAGCAACTAAAACATGAGGATGCTAAATATGGAAAAAGTTTGTTTTTTTTTTCCCTTCATTCTTTTGGGTTAAAGCTATGGTGCTAGAGATGCAACTTGTAGACAGATGGAAAAAAGTGTTTGTAAGCATGCATCACAGATATTGGATCAGACAGGTTTTAATTAGTCTTAAAACCATATCAAGCATTTAGTGAAAGAATTTATTAAATGGTAGGCATGATTTTTCAGTTTCAAAGTAATGGTCACTAGCTCTCTTAATGAATAAACATATTTCCTCTAACTTGAGCTCTAGAGGAAATCAGATGATTAGTTGAGGGAGGGATACCTTTCAAACCCTTTTTGGAAGAATGTAGGCCAGTATAAACCACATCATCTGGGGAGGGAAGATCAAACTTGAAAGGATCTGTGCATCCAAAAAAAAGATTTTATGATTATTATTTAAAAATGAATAGACAAGGATTTTCACTCTTGAACAAGGAGTTCCAACTTCTAAGAACTAAAACATATGGTGTGTTTGATTTTAAAAAAAAAGAAGGGAGACGACAGCAGAAGAGTAATTGTTGCATTTTCTGATTCAATATTTGGTCACGGGACAGTGAAAAACAGAAACCAAAATGTTGTCCCTCGCTAAACCATGGGACAAAAAGTTGCCCCAACACCCAAGCACAAATCATTTATTAAAATCAATCAATTATGATTTACTAGATGTCGTAGCAATTAAGTTTAATTAGACTTATTTGTAATCGATTCTTATTAGTTATTCTTATTGCTATTTTATTTATATTATAAACACATGAGCAGACACACAAAGTAAACACCAGAAAAGATAAAAAGGCCTCCTTTTAATTTCCATTAAAATAATTCTCTTTCTCTTTATATATATATATATATAATATATATAGGGAGTATCAAGTGAGAGAGCTTTTATTGTGAGATGGTGAGAGAAGTGAATGGTAGCCGTAGATTAAATGGTTAGTGGGTGAGATTAAAACAAAAAATCAATATGACAACCACCTAGTTTTTAATCACAACCACCCATGTATTATTATACGGTCAACCCTCTCATATTAAAATTCCTCTCACTTGATACACCCCTCATATATGTATAAAACGTAAATAATATTATTATATTATATATTATAGGGGTATTAAAGTAAATTTCACATTGTTTTACTTGTGTTTTCCGATTTCCATTGTCTGCCAAACAAGATGCGGGACAAATTTATGTTTGTACCTCAAGCATTTGTTGTGTAATGCTCTTCATGTTTTGTACCTTAATGAGAACCAAATGCGCACTCATAGCATATCATTAAACATACTCATTCGACTCCTAAGATCTTTTATTCTAATCACTACTTAGAGTCAAATATGGTAGAAACTTCTCTAACTATAAATGCATATCCCGAATCAAAACTTGCAAAGACCTATATTCATATGGGGGTGGCTTTGAGTGCTAAATGCCTTATGAATTTCATGAAATTCTCCTTGGACATTCTCAAGCTTGTAGAAGTCACTGCCATCTGTCCGAAACCCATCACCCTTCTTTGGAAATAATACAACCTCTTTGGGAATCTGTTGTGGTAATGATTGAAAAAGAGAGCTGGCCAGCTTGGATGCTCCAGGAGTTTTGCTTATGTCTTCAACTGCATGAAAGATATTGTTCAATAGGTTATAGGAATATCATGTCCATTGTTGTATACCTAGCACTATACAATGTGGGATATATAGAGAGAGAGCCAGATACAAGTTATCAAATACTCTGCCCCCCCACCCCAAGCCCCCTCCTTTGTTAGATATGCAAAAAGATTAAATTTCTCTTTGTTTTCCTCGTAATATTTGGCAATTTATTATTAGTTTTGCTTTGCCTTTTCCTCATTCAAAGATTCGCTGTCCTCCTTCTATACCCAGTAAATTCTTTTTAATATTTGTCCTTGTTTACCTAAAACCTATGTTGGGAAATTACCTAACAAACAACCAGAAACACTGAGGAATCCTATTTCTAAACTTCCGAAAAAAGTATGAAGAGCACTTGTAAGCTGATGGCTACTTCACATTGGAAAGATTTCAACATTATTTGTCTGCCTTAGCGTTTCCCTTCAGTAAAGGAAAGCTACCTAAATGTGTAATAAGTTCACTAGGTAGCCTGTAGCCAATCCTCAAAAAGCACCTATAAAGTATGGCACTGAAACCAGGAAAGAAAAATGGAATGATACATAGAGAAAGCATCAATTTATGATGCAAGGTTTCTCTCCGTGATTAATAGGGGAACTCTCACGGCTAGTTCCGTGACTAATAGGGGAACCTTTCACTCATAGCAGAACTCTCAAAGAACAAATGGAGGCGAGAAAATGAAGTGACTTCTGTCCTTTATGATTGCATGTTTACGAACTTCTTTTGGACTATAACAAGTGAATTACGACAAAAAGTCAGTATTTTCACCACTTGCTTATTAATTTAGCTAAGTTATTTCAATCTACTGGCCATCCTTTAGCTCTTGTCGAGAAACCTATGAGGCGCAGTTTGGCTTTTCGTCCCCCAATTGCCATGTAGAGCGTATCGCCGCTCAGGTCCACTCAAGGGCACTCCATGAACGCGGTATACAGCACCACCACCATGATAGTAGCACTCTCTATAAAGGTATTAGCATCATAAAAGTTAGCACTCTATAGGAAGGTTGTATGCCCTTAGCATCATGATAATCAAGTATTTACACTGAAACTACAACTTTATTTGAAGGAAGCATTTGTTATGATGGAATAATCATTTCAAAACACAATGGCTACCATTGCAGTATCTGCTAAAGGATGCAACATGGACTTTTTGAGTAAGCCCAACCCAAGTTTGTGCCAAGCCCATGATTAAATAGACTTAATAACCTTCATGTTATGTACAGGTGGACTCTTGATGAGCACTGACGTTTTTACTAGAGAAGTTTTCATCGTGGATCATTGTGAAGGTTTCGGTCAAAACAGTAAAGCCAAAACTTAGTGGCATCAATCAGTTCATGCAATTATTTAGTGAATTTTCCTGGAGAGAAACCTTGCATCTTTGCAGGTTACATTTTCCACTGAAGTTGCATTGGTATTATAGGATTGTGTATATATGTGCCATATATCCTGTGCAAGGCTATCTCAAGGGAGTTGCCATTTCAATAGACCGAGAGACATCAAAGTGATAAAACCACATACTTATATACTTTCATGTTTTCACATACTAACTCATTGTTCATAGAGATAAAGCCAGATGAATTTAGAAACTTCACATTCTGTCCCATCTTCCCATGTCAGAAGATGAAGACCAAAGAACTTGATGTTCCATATCAAACAAGCCAATTAATTAGGTTTATTCCATCTCCTAGACCCTAATGGCATTTTGTTCCCTCCTCGTAGCACTAAACTAAAGTATTCTTCAATAACTGGATGACTGGATTACCTGCTTTATTGTTGTTGGAAGTTCTATTGTTAACCAACGGATGACGTACAACACCACAAATATCACATGAAGTCATACTCTCTTCGTTGTCATAAGTGCAAATGGAGCATTGCCAGAGCCCAGGCCTAACTGTCTCTTGCTTTGTATCAGGTCCCGTTCCTGCTCCTGTTGTATCAGAAAAATGTTACTAGGTTTCTACAATAAAGATGATTAATATTCTAATATATGTAGATCTCAGATCAGAAAAAAAAATTGGTTAATTCATACCACACTTCTGCTTTCTGTTATGAAAGTCCTCTCACATAACTCATTAAAATTGTTGATACCAATAATACTCAGGACAAAATAAGCTATGTACTTATGTTAATCTATGGATCACCCTAAAAATAGGCAATTCTTCCTTCCCCCTTTTCAGCTTTGCTGACATTGTTCTTGGCTGTGACCGCCAATAATTGTGGTGCACCAAGACGAAACAAGTGAATGTTTTGCCACTGGTGTCTAGGAATGGGGAAGCTCCAGTTGCCATTGAGTGTTGTAATAACTTCCCTGCTATTAGGTAGCGACACTAGACTGCTAAAATAATACGTATTCAAAATTCTAACTGAGTTCTCCATAACCTTTCTTTCAACCTTAGTTTTCAATTGGTCCCTCTTAAACGACCACCAAACAAACTAACCAAATGCATACCCACTGAACATCTAACTACCTTGACCACCCTAACCGTTTCTATTACTCCTAAATTCTAACAACCACGTGACAATCATACAAGATAAAAGCAACATTGCAACAATATGATAATAAGAAGTAACATTCTAAATGAGAAAAACAAACTAACCATGGTCTTCTATGTCAACATCATAATCATAGTCATCATAGTCGTCATAATCATCGTAATCGAGTCCATAGTTAACTTTTCGAGGCATGGTCTCCCAGCACACACACTCTAACCACACTCCTTATCAGTTATCACGCATGAAGGAAAGTGCAAATCCTATTTCCAGAAAATAGAACAACAGATCAATTTAGACACGGCAGGAATTGAATATACTGAACTGAATGCAAAAAGGAAGGAATTAGTTTAGTTTATACAAAACCTTGAATCGGAATCTGAATCAATTAGGGTTGTGATGTGAAGAGAGGGGAAAATGGTGGAATGGAATTGGAAATTTGGAATGCGGAGTTAAACAAGTGTTATCGGAGCAAGGCTTGGGTTTCTTACGGTAACGTTGACATCCCTCATTCGCTATCTTCTTGAACTCACTTGTCTTTGGGTGGAATCTTCTTGAACTCACGGTTCTCCTCCCCCGTATATTATAATTTCGTCAAAAACCCAATTAACATTAAATTATTTTTTTCCAGTAGTTTTTATTTTTATTTTTATGTCCAAATTTATTTTGCTACCTAATCAAAGCAAAATAATACGCATGACCAATATCACCAAAAAAAATAAAATATGTATGACTGTATTTTACAAAATTACTCGAGTGTCTCTTAACATAACTAACCTTCGGACAAGGGAATTAACTTGGTTGGTTGGCTCATATTACTCAATCTAAGCATTGTGGGGCCCTTGGTGTTCAAATAGCTTGTCATGCTAACATAGTCATGCTTGGTAAGCTTTGGGTCAGAGTCATTATAGATATGTACTTTGGACACAAGCGCTTCTTGGACGTAGGGAGGAAACCAGGTTCATGTACCTAGAACTAAATCATGAAAGCAAGAGAGACTCTCAGGGAGGGATTTGAGTTTCAGTTTGGAAACAGTTCTTCGTCCCTATGGCACTCTCAATGGACCCATTTATGGTCACCCTTCTCATCATGCGTTGTATGTGGACATTCATGATTCCCAATTATAGGTGAAAGATATCTTTGTCAATTAAAAATTACATAAGCTCTATTCCTTTGTGCATGCACTCGAACGTGCCTCATGGCTACACTCAGAGTAGCAGACTCGATGGCGCTTACACAACAAAGTTAGGATATAAATGGCTCATTGATAACAGTCATGATACCCTCTTAGATGGCTCCTCATCTTGGACTTGGCTTTGGAAGTCCCATGTTTCTAAGAAGATAGTTTTTTATGTGGATTGTCTGTCATGCCTCTCTCGCTCTTATGTTTATGCTCAACAGGCGCAGCATGTCAAACACTAACATGTGCTAGCGTTGCCACGATGCTGCTTTAAAGGACACCCTTCATTGTTTAGGGGATTGCCTGTTCCCCCTCCAAATGCGGAACATTTTGGGTTTCCAAGATCAGACTTTCTATCAATAGACAAACATTAAAGTGTGGCTCCAACTCGACCTTTTGAACATTAACCATCATGTTTTTATTTCAGGTATTTGGTGGCTGTGGAGAGCCTGAACTTTGCTTGCATTGCTCATGAGGTGGTTCATATCTCTTAGCTTTGCCACTTAATTCAGTCTCTTGTTGATAGCATTGCTCGTATGTTGGCCGTCAATGAGAGCCTCATGTCATCTCCCCACCTTGTTTCATCGCACCCTGACAGCGGAAGTGTGGTCGTGTTGAATGTGGATGAAAGTAGCATTGGAAACCTAGATCTCTCTGGATTTCGAGGCTTACTTAGAAATGTCGATGGAGCATGGATTACTAGCTTCTTTGGGAGTATTGGTGTATCCAATAACTTGGACACTGAGTTACTCGCTTTGTATCATGGCCCAACTCTTGCTTGGAACCTTGGTCATCGTGATACTGTCTGTTACTTGGATTCCCTTTACTCTTTGACTCTCATCAAGGAGCACTTTTGCCAGCATCGCATCCATGCTGCCATCATTTTGAACATCAAGGATATCGTTTCATGTCATTGGGATGTGCCTCCACGAAGACAACGCTTGTGCGGATCTCTTGGCTAAGCTACGCACGCTTTCATCCTCTTCATGGAGTGTTCTTGAGCATGCCCTTCATAACCTAGGTCCCTTTCTGTTGGCGGACACTAGTAGGGTGCGTTTTATTAGAAGATAGTTTTTGTTTCTTGTCACCTTTTATTTTCTTTTTCTCAACTGTACCAAAAAAAAAACTAAGAACCGTACTTATCGTGGCCTTTTATTAAAAAATCTTTTTTTTTTTTGGTCGAAATTGTCTGATTCTCAATAAAAGGGGCAAGGCCCAAACCAGTACAATCAAAGGATACTCTAGGGTGCAAATAGCACAGACCAACAGAAAAGAAGGCGTAGGCGCACAGGCCCAACTAAAGATGCAAACTGAATACAAAAGCCCAACAAACTAAGGGTCCAAAGGTTTCATAATTAGCCTCAACCACTTACACGGAAGTGGAAAGAGAACCACACACTTCCGCAAGCAACAGCAAACCGTGAGCCCTAATTAAGAAAAATTGGAGGGTAAGCTTTGCGTCGAGTTGAAGAACGGAATAATTCACGAAATGCTCAGTTGCTTTGCGCCTTGATTGCAACGAGGAACAATTCAGTATGAACCCACCCCTAATCCCAGCGAAGCACTTTCTGTTACTAGGAATGATCCCCGAAAAACCAAGTCAAAAACTGAAGCAAGCCTACCCTCTTGCGTCGCATTCGACGAGATCAGCAAGATTCAGCGATGTAGCAAGCTTATCATCTTGAGTGTTGACAAGTTGCTTTGATGGCAGCAGCGTGAAGGTGGAGAGCGCAAGATACATTAAAAATAAGCTTCAGCAGAGCACAATCGATACGAGGAATGAAGAAGAGGAAGATGAAGCAGCTCCTAAATTCTTCAGAAACCCGACTTGAAGATCAATTTGCTCTTAATTGAGCTCTATCATGACTCAGAGCTTGACGCACCACCAAAGGAGGGTTAAGAGCCCAATTTCCTTGCAGATTTCCATGACTTGCGCAATTAGCAATTTGATGAGCCACTGAGTTTCCAGTTCTGCAGATCCAGGTAAAGGCACAAGTTGTAAAATATGATTTTAAGAACAAAATATCCTGAGTAATAGCTTTGATCTCCTCTCTAACATTGTTATTTCTGCAAACTTCTATGAGAATTTGACTATCGGACTCAAAGACGACGTGCTGGATGCTAAGGTTTCGAGCGAAGGACATAGCTTGTCTAAGAGCCATAGCTTCAGCCATCAGCGAAGAACTTGCAAAGAAGGCATCAGATGACATTGTAAGTACATACCCGTTTTCGTCTCTAATTATAAAGCCAGCAAAACATTTCCCATTTACTTGACTGAAAGAGGCATCACAGTTAACCTTAAGGAATGGAGGTCGTGGAGGCTTCCAGATCTTGTTATTCCAATTAGGGACACAGGGAGGGTCAAGGGAAGGTCTTTTTTCATTGGCAATAGTAGACCAGGATTCTTGCACCTGAGTTTTGATTTGGTAAAATGTAGCCATAGGATTAGGAATCACTCCGCTGAAAACGAAGTCATTCCTAGATTTCCAAATCCACCAAATAGTGTATAGGATAGTGGAAGTAATCCCATGGTCATCCTTCTTGAAGATATCCAGCAGCCAATGTGCCAACGTGGATAACCCTACTTCTGATGGAACTGGACAGCAGTGAATCGCGAACCAGAGCGGTTTAGTCCACTCACACAGTAAGAGCATGTGTTCCACAGTTTCAGGACTTTGCTTGCAAATAGGGCACAGCGGATCAGCATTTAATCTTCTTCTATAGAGGGCTTCCTTCGTAGATAGAGCATTGTGGCAGCATCGCCAAGAGAAGTGCTTCACCTTTTCCGGGGCATGGGCACCCCAGATGCCATTCCAAAGCTCAGCTGGGAGAAGATTGGAAGAGGAGGCAGCAGCTGCAGTACTGCTGCGATCACTAATAAGAGCTTGGTAGCCAGATTTGACCTCGTAGATGCCGCTCTTGGAAGCTGGCCAAAAGAGGACATCTTCATTTGAAGACCAAGAAATAGGAGTTTTAAGGATATCAAAAGCATAGTTATGGTCAACATTATCTCTAATCACCTGTAGATCCCACTCACGGTTAGACTTTATCAGTTGATGAACTTTACAGATAGAGGCATTTGGCTTGAGAGTAATTGATCTCCCTGTGGCCACCCAGTTATCCTCCTTCAGATCAACGTTGAGACCTGCACCAATTGACCATCTCCCTGAAGCTTTAAGAAGTTCTCTCCCTTGGAGAAGACTTTTCCAAACCCATGATGCTCTTCTCTTAGTAGTAGCTGACCAAAAGTCTGAGTTATTAAAATAAATGCCTCTTAAGGTGGAAGCCCAATAGGAATCTGGTTCTTTGATTAACCTCCAGGCTTGTTTAGTCAGTAAGGCTGAGTTCAACTTGTTAAAGTCTTTGAAACCCAACCCACCCAGTTTCTTTGGGGAGCAGATAGTTTGAACATTCTTCCAATGAATGCCCCTTTGATTACAGGAAGAACTCCACCAGAATTTAGCCACACTAGCAGTAAGACTTGCGCAAAAGGATTTGGGGAGGTATAAAATGGACATAATGTAAGTTGGAAGAGCTTGCACGACAGACTTAACGAGTACCTCCTTCCCGGCCTGAGATAGAAGATTACCCTTCCAGCCCTGTAACTTAGACAGCACTCTTTCCTTTTAAGCCTTGAATTTTGGAGCCTCCCCATTCAGCTGGGATTCCTAGGTATTTACCAGGCGAATCCCAAATTGGAATCCGGGTAGTAGGAGAAATAATGTTTCTAAGGGCATGATCCACTTTGGCACCACAAATTACTCCAGACTTGTTTAAATTGATCTTTTGGCCAGATGCATTCGTGAACATATTAAGAATAGAGATTAACTGGTAAAGATCACTACTCGAATCCCTTGAGAAAATAATGGCATCATCCGCAAAGAATAAGTGAGTAAGTGCAGGGGCAGAATCAGCAAGTTTAATTCCTTGAAAGGAATTCACACTATGAGCCTGGGAGATAAGTCTGGAGAGCACATCAAAAACTAAAATGAACAAGTATGGTGAGAGAGGGTCCCCCTACCGAATGCCCCTCCTAGGAACCACTTTGTCAGATGAAAACCCATTAATCTTGTAGGAATACGTGACTGAGGTAACCAAGGCCATTACCCAGTCCACCCACTTTGGATCAAAGCCATAAGCGAGAAGGACCTTCTGGAGGAAGTCCCAGTTCACCCTGTCATAAGCTTTATTCATATCCAACTTGATGGCCACACCTCTACCACATTTTCCCTGTTTACCTTTAAGGAAGTGGAAAGCCTCATGAGCTATTATGAGATTATCCTGAATCATGCGCCCTCCAACAAAGGCACTCTGCTGAGGAGTGATGATTGTTGAAAGGAAAGGTTTTAGCCTGGCAACAAAGATCTTGGCAATGATTTTGTAGATAAAAGAACAGCAGCTGATGGGTCTCAGATCAGATATAGTCTCAGGTTGAGGAACCTTTGGGATAAGACAGACGGTAGTTAGATTAGAGTCTGGGCCAAGTGAGGACGACTCAAAGAAAGTTTTAACCACCAAATTAACATCCTCCTTTATAGCATCCCAGTTTGTCTGATAAAACAGCCCATTAAGGCCATCATAGCCTGGGGCTTTGTGGGCATCCATAGCAAAAACAGCTGCTTTGATTTCTGACTCCGAAACTTGAGCAATTAGATTTGAGTTAATGTCATCAGAGATACACCGAGGTATTACTTGTAGACAATTCTCGATGTCCCTGTCACTTGAAGCTTCAGGAGTGTAGAGAGAAGTATAGAAGTCAGTGACGCAGTTCATTACCTCATTTTTCCCCTCTAACCACTGACCCTCTGAATTTTTAATTCTGAAAAGCTTGTTTCTATCTCTTCTCTGAATAGTAGAAGCATGAAAAAATTTAGAGTTCCTATCTCCACATTTCAGCCATTTTACCCTGGACCTTTGACCCCAATACTGTTCCTCTTGTTTCCATAGACCATCAATTTGCTTTCTAAGAGAGCTCACGTGATCCCAGTCAATCAGATAATGTTCCTTATTAAGGAGTACCTGTAGCTCAGATTTTCTCTTTTCTATCTCCTTGGCTGCATTCCAAAATGTGGCTCTGTGCCACCTAGACAGTGAGGATTGACAAGCCTCCACCTTCCTACTCCACTGGATCCAAGGGTCCGAGTGAGTACCCCTCCAACTATTGGCCACCACTTCCTTGCACTGTTCATGATCATTCCAGAAAGCTTCATACTTAAAGGATCTTCCACTTGTGAGAGGGGGCTTTGGCTTGAGCAGAATAGGAGCATGGTCAGAATTTATAATTGGTAGAGCTAAAGCCAAGGCATGTGGGAAGAGCTCCCTCCAAGCCCAGTTAGCTAGAACTCTATCAATCCTTTCCCTGGTGACAAAGCCGTCTCTTGGGTTACTTAGCCAAGTAAACCTACAGCCTTGTAGCTCAAAGTCAATCAGTCTAGCCTCATGAATGAAACTTCTAAAAAAGGTTAGTCTTAGAGGTTCAACACCTCTCAAGCCATCCTTCTCCAAAGTGGAGGTGACCTCATTAAAGTCACCCATACAGCACCAAGGTTTATCCCCCGGAGGCTTGAGTCTCAGTAACTTGTCCCATAAGTGCTTTCTATTAGTGAAAGTGGGATTCCCATACACAAATGACATTTCAAAAATAACACCTGATCTTCTTTCCTTTAGGGCACAGTGAATATAGTTTAAACAGTGATCAAGGATTTGTATTTCATAATGATCGTTCCACAATAAACATAGACCACCAGACAGGCCCTGGGGTTCTACACAAAAGCAATGCTGAAAACGAAACCTTCTTTTAACTCTAGCTACTCTATTCTTACGGGCTCTGGTCTCCATAAGAAATACTATGGCCGGCTTATGACCTGTGACAAGGTCATAGAGTTCTCTATTTGTCGTTGCCGCCGCCAAACCACGACAATTCCAGCTTATGCAACTCATTGGGATGGAGGGGGCAGGGATTTACCTGCCGCCTCTTTCTTAGATTTGTAGTGACCAATGGAGAATGGGCCAAAGACACCCAAACTAGAGTCATTTTCACCCACAGTAGCATTAACTTTTAGTTTCTTTTGTTCCCTGAGTAAGCTGTTCTCTTGATTTTGCATGACAGATCCTGTTTTTCTTTTATGTTTCAGGTATAAGCCAGTATCTAGGTTGAGGGCCAGCTCCTTATCTTCATCTTGAAGCTGAGCATTCTGATTTTCAGAGTTATCAGTGTCCTCCGAGGGGAATTCAACAAAGTATTCTGGAGTAATAGGTGGCAGCAACTTTGGAGGATTCCTCCACTGCGAGGTAGCATTCTTTGTGCCTTCCTGAGCATTCTGGTTCAAGACTGTAGTTCTGTCCTGCTCTTCATTTGCTGAGTTTAATTGATTGGTTTTGTATTTAATTTCCACAGATGAGTGCAGTTTTATTGGCGCAATAATAGAGGGAATATCAGCAGGCAAAAGATGGCCTTCATCAGAATCTGATCTATTCTTACCCTTCTCTGATAGTGGCTTACAGAGGTTGGACACATCTTTTTTTAATTGTTGTTCAGTTACATGGTGCTCTGTAGAAACTGCATCAGGTAGGGTTTCGTTAACTGCATCAGGTTGAGCTTCATTACCATCCAATCCATCTGTAATTAATTGTGGAGCCCTGTCACATAACAGCTCTAAATTATCTGCCACTTCTTCATTAACTTTGCCCAGATTAATTCGAACTCCTTGCATTATTAGCTCAACTTCAGCAGCAACTCTGACCTTATCTTGTGTTATCACTTCTGGATAATGTTGTTTCAGGAAGTTTGAGATTGAAGGAGAGACTTGGAAGTGTGGAGAAGGTGAAGCCTTCCATGGGATAGAACCAGCAGCTGTGTGGAGATTCTGGTGAGATGTTTCAGCCTCCAAGAATCGTAGTTCGGTGTTGTGTAGAGCTGGCAAAACGGGCTACCCGGCCCACATCGGGCTCGGGCTTTTACGGTTTGGGCCAAAAAGTCCGGATTACAATTCGGGCTCAACTTTTTTGGCCCAAGCCCAGCCCTATGCGGGCTGCGGGCTTTTCGGGCTAGTCCGCATTGTGCGCCAATTTTTTTCTATTTCCTTTTAGCGGACTGAATTGTAAAGAAAAAATTGCATAGAATTAATTTATCACTTTTCAGTTTTCAATCTTTTAATTAACACCACATCAATGTAAGGCTTAAGGCTTATATATATATATATATATATATATATATATATACTGAGAAAACCAGCATGTTGAATAAAGAGAGAGTTTGACTATGAGTGTAGTTGTGTTTTATGTAAAGTGATTCTATTTTTTATTCTATTTATATTATTTTTTTGGTTACTATTCTTTTTATATTATAATACTAAGAAGATGATCAAAAAGAAAATGAAGGCTAAGAGTGTGAAAAACGTGAACGTGAACTGCCTTTGGGTTATTCTATTTATAATACTAAGATCAAAAAGAAAATGACGAGGTGTTGAGAGTGAGAAACGTGAACACTTGGGAGTTGGGTCTTTTTGAATTGAAACTGGGTTATTGATTTTGGGTTGGGCAGCAATAATATACACATTTTTTAAAAAATCACGGGCTTGCGGGCTACCCATGGCCCGGTCGGGCTAGTCCGACACGAGCTCGGGCTTTTGTGGACCGGGCTAAAAAGCCCGGATGTAAAAATGGGCTCATTTTCTTCAGCCCAAGTCCTCCCATATTTCGGGCTAGCCCGGCCCGGCACGACAGGCCCGGCCCATTTTGCCAGCTCTAGTGTTGTGTGTATTGTGTGTATTGATAAAACAATTCCTAGTAAAAATACTCTCTTGTGTATATGGGTGTTCAAAACCGAACCAAACCAATTGGAAAACCGCAAACCGAACCAAACCAAACCGAAAACCGCAAAAAACCGATTCTAATCAGTTTTGTTCGGTTCTTTTTTTCATTGCACCGCGCGGTTCGGTTCGGTTCGCGGTTTGATTTCAAAAACCAAACCAAACCAAACCGCAAGTAACACTAAGGCTTGTTGAATTACATCATTCCTTACTAACTTACTAGCCCAAATGCAACTAAAACCCAACTCTCACTCACTTGCTAGCCCAAATCCAATTAATTCTTTGACTCACTTACAAACAATCCATATTGTTATGCTATATTTAAAAATTACAATAAAATATTTAATTCAAATTCTTTTAAACATTGTCTTAGGTATCTTAAAAGAATTAAAATAGAGTAATTTATATACTACATATATTTGAGTAAATTTTTTCTTAAAGATTTATGTTAGCCATTTTTTATGTTACTTAATTTTTACTTTGTTTTAAATTATGTTTTGTCTTAGAAAAAACCGAACCAATCCAAACCGCATTGGTTTGGTTTGGTTCGGTTTTATTTTAGGAAGCCAACCGAACCAAACCAAACCGCATGTAATTTTACCTTGCGGTTCGGTTCATTTTTTGTCTCAAAACCGAACCAAACCGCGGCAAAAAAACCATTGGGGAGCAAAAAAAAAATTTATATACCAAAATAATGCACATTGTGGGTTATTTACCAAAGTAGGCAAATTTTTTTTTAAAATTTTTGAACTGTGTTTTGCAATTTTTTTTTAAAATGCAGTTCAGAAGTCGCCCCCCCCCAGGGTGACTTCTGAACTGTGTTTTGCAATTTTTTTTTAAAATGCAGTTCAGAAGTCGCCCCCCCTCAGGGTGACTTCTGAACTGTGTTTTGCAATTTTTTATTTAATTATATATTAATATATAAATACCTAAATAAATTAAAAATAAATTTATAAAAATGATTATACCTATTTATAATTTAATTACGTTAATATTTACCAAAAAAAAAGTGAGAGATTAAAAATTGGAACATAATATAATATACAAAAAAGACTGAAATAAACAACAAAATTTTCAGAAATACAAGAATAGAAAATAAAAAACGAAACGAGAGGAACTTGTACGACCACAAAGTGGTAGACCTGCGCGAACATTCGTGGTGAACTTCAGAGCAAAAACGTGTGAGTGTGGGGAATTCCAGGCACTTCACTACCCTTGTTCACATGTCATCGCAGCATGCTCAAAATGCAATTACGACCACATGCAATTCGTGGATCCACCGTACACAATGGAGAATGTTTTCAATACTTACATTGTGGAGTTCCCACCCTTGCCAACTGAGACGTCATGGCCTTATTTCAATACTTTAGAACTACATCATGATCCAACTAAACGGAGAGATAAAAAGGGTCGTCCACAGTCTACCCGTATTCGTACATAGATGGATCAAAGAGAAAGGGGTACACGCACCAAAAGATGCGGAATTTGTAGAAATGAAGGTCACAACAGAAACAACTGTCCTAACCGCAATTAAATTGTTGTAATATTTCGGATTAGTTTTTTAAATAACTATTGTAATTGTCGGTTGGTCTTTTAAATAAATTATTGCGTTGCAATATTTCTTTGTGACCCTTAAATTTAATTAGGAAATTTGGATTAAACATATTAATTATCTAAATACAATTTTTTATTTAAATTAATTTAATTTAATTTTTATCATTTTAATATATAATTAAATAAAAAATAAAAAAACACAGTTCAGAAGTCACCCTGGGAGGGGGCGACTTCTGAACTGCATTTTAAATTTTTTTTGCAAAATACAGTTCAAAAGTCACCCTGGGGGGGGGGGGCGACTTCTGAACTAAATTTTTTTTTTCCCTACTTTGGTAAATAACCCACAATGTGCATTATTTTGGTATATAATTTTTTTTTTTGCTCCCCAATAGTTTTTTTGCCCCAAACCGCACCGCGAACACCCCTACTTGTGTATGACATACTTATAAAGACTTTTGGATCCTAGAAAATTATACTTTTTATTCAACTAGTTTAATTAAATCTAAAAACAATATTATGTTTCATTATTTTTGTTAATTTTTATTTTTATATAAAAGTCGTGATCAACAGATAAATAAATTTTATTAAATGTAGTAATTCTTCAACCTTAAAAAGTTGCAACAAAAAAAAGGAAAAACGAGAGAAATTTTAGTATTGGAGGGGCCTAAAACCAAAAAGGAAAGCGAGAGAAACCGCGCTGATAATCAAAGCTTACACCAAAAAGCTGAAAGTCTTTCCCGCCTAATTCTCTCGCGCGCCTCTCTCTCTAATCTACGAAACGAAGAGTCACAAGAGTTTATGTATAGTAGTATAGTGTTGTGTAATGTGCAGTATATGTAGAATAAAAATAGGGCACAGTAGCGATCTCGAAATTTGGAAGAGAAATGGGAATTCAGGGTCTTTTACCGCAACTGAAATCGATAATGCTTCCAATTCACATCAAGGACTTGAAGGGTTGTTCTGTGGCGATAGACACTTATTCTTGGCTTCACAAAGGTGCCCTTTCTTGTAGCACTGACCTATGCAAAGGAATACCCACTTCTAGGTAGTCACTTTTCTCTCTTTTTAAACAATGCCATTGGATTTAATGGGTATTCAAATGTTCTTCCCAACCCGGCTTTTCTTTGTGATTATTTGATTGGGTTTTTCTTAAATTTGTTATTTGCAAAACTCAGCGAGTTAAAAATTGTTTTTTATTCTTCTAAAAGTAAGATTGAATTGAATTTATGGGGCCGGAAAAAGGGCTTAGCTAAAGCGGGTTTAACTGAGGTTGTTTTTTGTTTGTTTGTGTTACAGGCACATTGAGTATTGCATGCACAGAGTGAATTTGCTGCGCCACTTTGGTGTTAAGCCTATTCTAGTATTTGATGGAGGTCTTCTACCAATGAAGAGTGAACAAGAAAACAAGCGTGCCAGGTAATGAACACACTTTCACTGTTTCACAACATAAATTTATTGTATTTGTTTTTCTTAATTGATATGGTTAAAGGATTTTATATTTTTATTGTGTTCATTGACACCTTAATTGTTAGTTTGTTAGAAAGATCACCTAAGAGGTGTATTCTGATTTCTGAGCAGGCTTCGGAACCTTAAAATCTCATCACGCACTTTTGCTAATGAGAAAAGTGTTTTCTATGCTATAAGTGCAGGGTTAGAAAGGATAATTTGGCCCGTGCAATTGAACATGAATCGGATGGGAATTCTGCTGCTGCCTATGAGTGCTACCAGAAAGCCGTTGATATTTCACCTCAGATTGCACGAGAACTGATTCAGGTAGAAAAGAATTCAATAAATCAGAGTAGGTCTCGTTGTGTGAAAAAGATAATAAACTGTTAGATACACACCCATATTTCATTTGGATGTATTAAATAATGTAATTACATTTTCTCCTAATTGTTTTTTTGACACAAACATTTTCTCCTAATTGTTAAAACCTTGTCTTTTTGGGGAAGGTATTGAAGCAGGAGAATGTGCATTATATTGTTGCCCCCTATGAGGCAGATGCCCAGATGGCATTCTTGGCAATAAGCAGACAGGTTGATGCTGTTATAACTGAAGACTCCGATCTTATACCTTTTGGTTGCCCAAGAGTAAGTTTTGACCAGGCTTAAATTAACATATAGATGTCTTTGTTATCTGTATTGATAGTATATGTTACTCCCTACTTTGTTATACTCACTGATTTTTGACTGGCTTGCTTCTTCCATTAAAATTTAGATTATCTTTAAAATGGACAAGTTCGGTCAAGGTGTCCAGTTTCAGTATTCCATGTTACAAAAGAATAAGGAGCTTAGTTTTGAAGGCTTCAACAGACAGATGCTTCTGGAAATGTGTATTTTAAGTGGCTGTGATTATCTTCAGTCCTTGCCAGGTATGGGTCTCAAAAAGGCCCATGGAAGCATTAAAAGATTTAAAAGTTATGACAAGGTAAGAGTGGCTGATACAGTTTATGAGCCTGATTATTCAAGACCAAAAAACCTAACAAGCATGTTTCTTTAACTGTAAATGTAATTTTTTTTTATGAATCTTTAGTTAGGCCCACATTTATCCACGTAACAGATATGCTGAACTTAACTGTAACTGTGTATGTGTGTGTATATTTTCTATATGAAATTTGTTGTAATTTTGATGCCTACTGCAATGTATCAGGTTCTTAAGCACTTGAGATACAGTGGTGTTTCTGTACCTCCCTATTATGAAGAGTCATTCAGGAAGGCTACACTTACTTTCCAATATCAACGGGTTTATGACCCAGTTAGTGAAAATATTGTCCATTTGTCTGATATACCTGATGATATTGGTAGCGAGTTAGATTTTTTAGGCCCATATCCTTCATCTTAAATATTTTCTTACCATTTTTTATTGAATATTGATATGACTCCATTTTGTTAAATCATCTGAGATCCTACTCGAAATATTATTACCTTAACCTGAGACACACCCTTGCCAAAAACTATAGCACAAGGAATAGCAGAAGGGGATCTTGATCCAATTACCAAAATGCCATTTGAGGTACATCATCAATTTGTTATTTATCTTGATGCATTTTGTACTTTTTGTATGCATTTTTGTTAGAATCAATGAATGAAAATCTACTATAGGCCTGCCTATAGCTGACATATTTGTTTTTTTGTCTACAAATTGGTCAAAATAATTTGACTTATTTGTTTTGTTCAGTTTTGGAATATGAAGGTCAGTTAGATTAGAATAATGTTGAAATAAAATGGATTTTCATTATCATAGGAATATGAATGACTACAATTGAAAACACTGTTCTATAACTGTTGCCTTTATGTTTGCATGGGTGTAAATGAGTGTGTGTGAATTCTGCATATGACTTAGATAATGTTTTCATTCTTATGATGTTCAACTTCAAGTACCAGGTTCTTTTGGGAGTTAGTATCACCATTGTACATGCTTTTAGCGAGACAACAATAATAATACTCTGAGCCAACTCTTATCACTCAGCATATTAGTTTTTCATGTTTTGATAAGAGATGCATGTTTATATGCTTAATATGCTTAAAAAGTCATTTAAAACAAAAGGAAAATGCAAAGACATGTTTAGCATTTTTAATAAGGAAATAGCTCTTGTAAAACGCATGAGAGTTGAGACGTAGTTGTATGCTCCCCCTAACTTATAGTCTTCTCCTTGTTTAAAGGTATCGCTCATTTCTGTCTATTTCTTTTGAAATGCCAGAGAGAGAATCTTGTTATCAAATCAGAAATTGCGGGAACTTTTCAATTCAAAACTCTTCATTCTGAAAGAGAGAAGAGAAGGATTGATCTTCCTGTGCAGAAGAATCTATTGACCAAGTATTTTTGTATCCTTTGAAGCATTCATCTTAGATTGATATAAATCAGTTTAGCATGTTTAAAAGGCAGGAATGCAGGGTTGCGTTCTGTAGTTCACAAGGATGCTTCCTGATGCTGTTGATATTTTAGCTACTACTTTTCTCTAAAAAATTAGATATCCAGAATGTATAACATTCAAAATAGTTGAGAAAATGCGACAAATAATTAAAGCTAAAATATTTTATGGAGTTATTGAATCTTAATAATTTCTTAAATGACGTGCTACCATTTTTAGGAATCTTCCTTTCTTCTATTCCTTGTGAAAGTAAGTTTTCCTTAGCCATGGAAGGTTTTGCATCTCTTGAAGCAAAAAGGAATTTCAGATCCCCTCGGATGTCACCTACTATTGTTAATCAAAGTACACTGATTTCCTCTTCTGCCAGTTCCCTGGAACACGAGACTTTAGAAGCTGCTGCTAATGAAATAAAAAACTCTGGCGTATCCACAGTTGACTGCGAGAATTGTGACAGTGGCCCTCTTCCTAATAGCTATGTTAGTTGCCTGAACTAGAGAACTATTGTTCATTGTTGGTAGTTAAACACGAGTATTTTCTAACATATTCTTCTTTCTTTAGATTGAAAGCAGTTTTTCCACCAAAACTTCAGAGTTTATAGAATCTCCTTGTCATGGTAAGAATATAAGCCGGTTAATTTTTTTGGATGGAAACCATACTCCAATTTTCCTTTGCATGTGTTGGTTGATGTTCATTTCATTGGCTATGTGAATTTAGTATCTATGGTGGGAGAGAAGAGAAGTAACGAACATACAATACTAAGACAACCCAGGCAATCAATTCATAAACCTTGTCTGGGGTTGCAGAAGGAGCACGAGCAGACGAATGTCCAAGACAAAGTTGAAGGAAAAATCAAAGAGGCAAAAGGAAAGGTAATTGTAAGAAGTCCTTATTTTCAGCACAAACAAGTAGAAAATAAAGCTTGTGGTGAGAAACAAGATCGACTGTCCTCTGGCATTGTCACTAACGAGAGAAAAAATGCCATATCTGCTGATGATTTATGTAACAACCATTTGAAGAATACAGACTTGAAAAGGAAGGTCACCCCCATTGACCGTATTCATAATGTAAGATTTTTTTCACTTTCAACCGTTTGTTTTCTTTAACACTTTCTCCTATTATATAATTATATCGATGTACTGATTGTTTAATTCACAAACCTGTCTGGGGTTGCATAAGGAGCATGACCACACTAATGTCCAAGATAAAGTTGAAGCAAAAACCAAGGAGGCAAAAGGAAAGGTGATTGTAAGAAGTCCTTATTTTCAGCACAAGCAAGTAGAAAATAATGTTTTTGATGAGAAACACGATCAGCTATCCTCTGGCATTGTCATTGATGAGAGAAAAAATGCCATATCAAATGATGATTTATGTAACAACCATTTAAAGAATACAGACTTGAAAAGGAAGGTCTCCCCTAATGACATTGTTCAAAATGTAAGATCTTTTTTTTTCTTTTCACTTTGGTCCATTTTTGTTTAACACTTTATCCTATTATATTCATGTACTGATATTTTATTTCATAAATCTTGTTTGGGGATTGCATAAGGAGCATGAGCACACAAAGGTCGATGACAAAATCACAGGGAATATCAAGGAGGCAAAAAGAAAGGTAATTGTAAGGAGTCCTTATTTTCATCACAAGCAAGTAGAAAAGAATGTGTCTGATGAGAAACATGATCAGCTGTCCTCTGGCAATGTCATTGATGAGAGAAAAAATGACGTACCTGACGATGATTTATGTAACAACCATTTGAAGAATACAGACTTGAAAAGGAAAGTCTCCCCTAATGACAGTATTCAAAGTGTAAGATTTTTTTCAGTTTGAATCTTTTGTTTTCTTTAACATTTTCTTCTATTATATGTACTGATGGTTTGAATTTCTCCAGGAAAATTTTCATCCCAGGCAAATGCACCCCACTTCATCCACTCATGATAATGGTATAGATCAATTAAAGAATGAAGTTACCTTTTAGAAACATTAGTATTATTGGACACTTATTTTGTATATTATAAACCTTTTGATATATTGAAGGATGTTAACTTTTCTTGCATTCAGCAAACCACAATCTTGGGTACTTTTATGCATGATGATATAACAAATGTTTGAAACAATATTGATGATAAAATTCTATGATGGTGGAAATAATGAGTCAAATATTTAAATTGATTAATATAGGTATAATCATGAAAGGAAGCGTTTCTGAATTCTGATGTTTCTTGAATTTAGGTTTATGTGATCACAATGTTGATGGACCATCTGCAGAGAATAGCGCCGAAGAAGAAAAATTTGGGACAAACATTTCCCATCTAGGCCATTATTCAGAAATAGCTGAGAAGTCTTTGGAAAGATTTACATCTCTAATGTCATCGTTTCGATACACTTCTGGCTCTCGTGTCAGCGGTCTCCGTGCTCCCCTGAAAGAAGTTCACAACACTCGTAATAATAGGTAATGTATTTCTGCCATGATGATGAGTTTCATATCAATATCATGGTTTGTGACCATATATATACCTTCTTATCATAGGCCAACAGCTGCGAAATTCAGCCAGCATACATATGTGCCGAAACAAACAAAGACTAGAAGAATAGCTCCTGATATTCACAAAACTAGTAATGACAGGTAATGCATTTCTGTCATAATACTGGGATTCACTGTCCCTCAGAGTTTCATATTAATATCATGATTTCTGACCCCAATATACCTGCTTGTCTTAGGCCAATAGCCTTGGACTTCAGCCAATATGCATATGTGCCAAAAGAAACAAAGACTAGAATAGCTCCTGGGAATTAATTCAAGTTCTTTAAGCAGAACTTCATTCGATTGAGGTTTGGGTCTTCCTTTGGCCACCATTCTGCCCTAGCCAAGACCTCTATTGAGTTAATTCTTCTTTGGCAGCTGTAAATTGTATTCTTGATCCAACCGCTCATTTACTTGGGAATTAGTTATCTTTTGTTGTGTGGTTCTTCTTTTAATACCACCCACACCTAGGTCCTAGTGTAAACTTAGTTGAAATGCATTGTTAAACAGTGGGAGCTTTGGTTAGGCAGTCATCTTTCTAGCTAGCTGTATGTCACTGAATAGCTGTATCCTCGGATTGTTCATTAATTGATACTAATTGAAGAATAGAAATATTAATTTTCTGTTTGTCACTGTTCGTAATCTTTTAAGGTTATAAGGTGTCCAACTGCTTTTTTATCATCTACAAATTGTGCATCGTGCTACTTACCTTTAGATTCATTGGTACATTGCCTAGGGTGAAAGGTTGAGATTACAGGTTAATAAGTGTCATTGATGCTCATGTGCCTTAAATCAATCAAGAGACTGAAACTCTTGATGTGGCTATGCAATTAATGAACTGCACCTCAATTTTCACCAAGCAGTATGTAACATTCTGTGGCATCTACACTAACTGTGCGGAAATAGTCTACACTTGTGCAGAACTATTTTTTTTTGTACATGTGGATTTTAAACGTGACTATTGATATACGTAAAACTAGAGCTCCGAATAAGATTTGTTTGTAAAAATATTTGGAGAAAGAGGGGTCTCTCACCCAATGCCATCAATAAAGAATGTTGCAAGTTTCTGCAATACCATCATAAGATCTTGTAACTGTCTATGTTAATGCATTCTAGAATCAATGTTAGTCAGATTATGCCTAGCAATGAGACATCTGGTGCATTACAAAATTAATTGATACATCGGTAGGTACGTTTATCAATGTTCAACGACCTTTCACCAAGAGAAAAACAAATTTTTTGTCAATTAGACAATAGAAGACCTTCCAAAATCTCTTGACCTTTCACATAGTTAACATGAAATTAGGGTGTATCAGTCAAGTTGATGGTGATGAAGAATGATCCGCCAGGTCATTCAAGAGATTGACAACATCATGTGGGGTTTTGAGAAGGTAGCGGGCACTTGATCTCTTTCTTGCAACAGAACAAGAGAAGTAGTTATCACCTTTAAGGTCAAGAACTGAAGAACCCTCGTGCAGTGCTATTCTATCACGATATGTTGGTTTCCAAGGTTCCCCACCTGTACGGTCAATGTCTCTCTTCTCTATATTTGACAATGAACGTTGCTTCTTATAGCGCGATGCTTTAGACCCACTTTTGCTGGCTGAAAACTTTGGCAGAGATGATGGCTTGTAAGAATTGGACCGCATAACCCTTGCCATTGGAGAAGCTTCAGAAGGGAGCTCTGGCTCAAAAAATTTATACACATCTTCATCCTAAAACAGTTGATTTTTCACCAAAAGTCATTATCTCTCCACATATCACATCTCAAACGTTTTTAGTATTGTGAAGCTTGAGAGTTTCTAACAACACAAAGCCACAACTGAGGAATAGAAAATCAAACAAAGGTCACCTTTGGTAGAAAGTGCCCAATGCATAGGACATAATCAATTGGTTCCTTCATGCCTTTGTTATGAACTATCTCCCCCAGGATACGATCAATAGCAGCTCCCTATACAAGTATTTGTCAAGTCTTAGGATGTAGAGATAAAGATTCTGAACAGAAAAAGCTAGCAGAGAGGCTTTAATAGTGAACTGAAATTTATTTCTTATACCTTTGACACGCCAACTGCGCGGACCTCAACAGATCGACCACCTTGGACAACATCAAGAGATGCATTTGATATTGGCCCCGCCCAAAGATGCTGAAGCATATCTCTTGCTTGAATCCTTCCAAACTCAACATCTAATATTTAGTTTAGTCAAAATAAGTTAGCAACTAACCATAACAGGCTCTCACTTTCTGGTACAGAGCATAGGAAGATAGTCACAGAATATTGTTACATACCTGCATACTTGTAATTCCATACAATTGAAGTCTCACGAAGCTCAAAATGAGACCGTGGGGTTCTTTCAGTAAAATACTCGAAAACATGCTGATAATTCATAAAAATATAAGAAGTTAAACCTTCAAATCAAAGAAACTTAATATAAGAAACACTCGTGTTCATGTAGCCAATCTACCTTTACGCTATCAACCCAATCCATGTTTAAATTTTCAGGCATGGTTGTCATCCATTCGCTTGAAGTAAGTCGCAAAAACATCCCATTTTCTGCTGCCAACCACATATTGTATTCACCAAAGTTCTGTACAAAATAGTTGTTAGTCCAAAAGCAAGTGTTGCTGAAAATTCAAAAACAAAGGAACTTTTCTTAAGAATGAATACTTTGTCCAGGATGTCTCGACCACACCCACTCAGAACAACTATTGTTGTCTTTGGATCCTCAGATAACTTCTTTAAAGGCTCCTTCAAATTCGGGTGCACTTTTGGTTCCATTTCTCTAATTTGACCACCCCTTCCAAGGGCATCAATTGGTTCAGTCAGAGTGGCATTGAAACCCTGCAGTCCAGTAGTGTCAAAATGGCACAGTGGTAGTGAAAAACAATTATAACATTACCAAGTGAGTCACACAAGCTGTGATCATTTATGATAGCTACATTCACTTTACAAAAACCTCATTTAGTTTTCTTTGAATAACCATTTTCCTTAGAAGAATCATTTACCACAACTTATTGCACAAAATAAGGTCAATAATTTAGAACATCATGTACCATTTTCCAGTGTTTGGGAATCTAACAGCTTACCAGTATAATTAATCGGTTATTGGATTTTGAATAACAATCAAGTGCCACTTCATTGGGAAGTAATGGAGGAACATTTCTAGTCCTAAGCTGAGCTTCCACAATGGTATCATTCAGTTCGCTCACAAAAGTTGCAGCCCATTCTTGTGATGTGTGAGTTGTCACATGCTTGAAATTAAACTGGTGCCGTTTTTCTCTTTCATCAGCTGGCATATCCAAAGCATAACCAATAGAAGCAGCAACTTCTGTGATGTTCCATGGATTTACCAAGACAGCACCAGCACCAAGTGACTGTGCCGCACCTGCAAACTGATAACAAATCAAGAATTTAAATTTTTGTTGAGTCTCAATCATCTAGTGATTTTAGTAGGAGTTAATTATGTTATAATACAATAAATGGAGATATCAAAAAAGAAACGAATTACCTCACTTAAAATGAGAACCCCTTTCTTGGAAGCTTGACATGCAACGAATTCATAGCTGACAAGATTCATTCCATCTCTTAAAGATGTAACAAGTGCTACATCTAAATAAGATCTAAGTCAGACTGATACATATGATGGATGCTCAATACTTAGTTCAATAAATAAACTACTTAAGATGGCTTTTGTAATATAACTTATGGAAAGAACATTTTCTTGTCCTGTCGCCATTTTCGGATATCCTAGAACACTTAAGGTAAATCCTTAAATGCTTAAAGGAGAAGGAAAATAAAAAAATCATGACATTTATGACAGAAGTGCATTCAAATATGAATACAAAGAAGCGAATATCACATATTTTGTTGTGGTCTCTATCTAAATAATGTTTTCAATTTCCTTTTTAAAGTCTATGTTTTCACAATTCATGTGTTATTTAGTATTCTAGTTCCTTTTTTAGTGGATTTAAAACAAACTACAAATGGTTGTACTTCAATTATTCTTTTGTTGATGAATTCAACAAAAAGTTAACTACAAGTTCCATCATCAATTTCCAAAACACATTAGATATCAATCACTTCAATTTATTCCTAGAGCAAGGTACAACATGTTATAATCAAAGGAGTTAAAAGCATGTGGAGCATATCAAAGAGAAGAGGAAAAGTTTGGAAAGAAAGAAAATTTTAAATTGAGTACCAGTAACAGCATAGAGTGCACATAATGCATAAAAGTCAAGTGACCGATCCTGCAACCATGGAAAGAGATGTCTCAGAAGTGTTCACAAGACCAGCTAAAAGACAGTAACAATTTTATCTTTGTAAAAGAATCGGTTCATTTAATGAAGACATTTAACATTTGTTAGTGATATGACATGTTTTGTGTTTTAAGGAAATTCAGTATGATAGATACTTTCATCCAAACTTATAAATTATGGTAATTGCACTGCATGGTCAAGTACCAAGCAAGACATTAATGTCTACAACTATAAGTAAATGTTTAAAACACCAACCAGATGGTGTATTGGGACAGCTGTAAGTGTTCCAAATCTTCCATTGATGCGTCCTACAATCTCGTGCACCTGGCTTGTAAGCTTTTGATCTGTCAAAGAAATGAGTAAAAAATATCATAAGTAATATAGAAAAATGCTTCAAGAGATAATTAACATGCCTAAAGAAGTAACATACATTCAGGAACATCTGTCCTAGTAGGTACAGCAATTTGCAGCAAGACAACTTTATCGCGCCAACTAGAATTCTCCTCGAGGAACTTTTCAAATGCTAAGATTTTCTGGGGAATTCCTTTTATCATGTCAAGACGATCAACACCTAACATTACCTGTTCATTTGATTATGAACACAAAAAGTGATTCAAATGATTCACATTTAGCATAGACAAGATGTTGAACTTGGGACTTAGTTATTTTCAGCTTTTACCTTTCGGCCTGCAAATCTTTCTTTGAGTTCTTTCATGTGATTCTGGACTTCAGGAAGCTCAAGGGCCCGAATAAATCTATCAGAATCAATCCCAATAGGAAACTGAAGTTTCACACTCCCAAAAATAGAACAATGTCATCATGAGAAGAAATCAGGGAATGCATATTCATTAGAAAAGGTATTTAAGGCTGTTAAACATTCTACACAAGAGATGAAATTCCAGTTCTTCTGTCAAGCTTATAGAATTTGAAAAGATAGAGGATATGTGCAGATTTACCGCAGCCACACGAGTTAGCTTCCCTTGATCTTCTACTCCTTCAGGTGTACCTTCTAGCCCAAGAATACGAGTACAAGCACTAACAAAATGCCTTGCATAATCATAAGTATGAAATCTGGAATGCAATCAAATGTGTACATTGAAATCACAACATACAAAAAATCTTATAGAACACTGAGAAGCATCGATAACTTACCCCACCAGATCAGCGGCGAGTACAGATCTCAATAGCTCTGATCTGGATGGCAGAGTCCTATGTATTTCTGAGGAAGGAAAAGGTGTATGAAGAAACCAACCAACTTTCATTTTGTCATTACACTCTTTCAAACATTTTGGAAGGAACATTAAGTGGTAGTCATGACACCAAACAACATCTCCTTCCTCATAATGCTCATTCACTACATCAGCAAACATTTGGTTCGCCTTCTTATATGCATCGAATTGAGATTGGAAGCTACGCGTAGTAGCAAGTCGATCTTCCTGTGGAAGCCCAAGGTAATGAAATAGAGGCCACAAGATGTTGTTGCAGTAACCATTATAGTATTGATTCACTATCTCCTCATCAAGAAATACTGGGATGCATCTCTGCAGTTAACAAATGCATAATATAAAAGCTTGACTATCACTAAACTTCAACCACAAAACAAATAAAATTCAATACCATTTCAGCTAAAGCTTTAGTCAAAGCATTCTGCCCAACTTCATCATGCACATTTACACCAGCCCAACCAATCCATCTTGTGTCAAACTCCTTTACACCTTCAACAGAAAAAATAAACCTCATACAACCTTCACATTGAATGCAGAAAAATACAATCTATTTCTCCAAGTAATTGGTTTTGTTCGAAAGTTCTGAAGATAAATATCATATAGATAAACATAACCAAATAGCACACTAGAATTACAATCTATGAAGCACCAATATAGACACAGACACCAGACATGACACAGACACAGACACATTGGCACTGATTTTAATTTGGAAAATATAAGTAATTGAAGTGTCAGTGTCAATATCCGAATATCCGACATGATGCGTGTTGGCACACATCTTCAACCGAGAGTGTCAGTGCTACAGAGATTACAAATCACACCAAATATAAAAATAAAGAACAGAACTTAAATTTTTAATCTTGCCTAAAAGTGCACTGACAAGGCCACCAACACTGATCTCAAGGTGATATGAATCCACACCCTCTCTAACAGCAGAGACAGGCAACCTGTTAGCTACAACCAACAAACGTTGTTTGCGAGGCCTTTCATCTTGTCTTTGATTTCTATCATCTGCAAGCGTTTCCGTGACCTCTTCCTCATTATGAGCACCTAAAACTTCATTCTCACTTATACTTGAATCACTGTAAATTTGATCATTCTCTTTGTTTCCATCTTTTGCTTCTTCATTTGGTTGAATATACCTGCTTGATTTCCTTATCTCTCTTTCCCTTAAAAGCCTTTCCAATCTTGATCTTGGCGTCAAAGGAGGACAATTATATTTGTTCCCTTGCATACGCTTAGCCTGAAATTTTCCAAATTCCTTTTCACTTAATAATGCTCAATAGCATTCTCAAACAATCACAAGAGTAGTTGCATTGTACTTGCAACACATCGCAATTTTGTTCTCCAAGTTTCTGCAACATTTAGGTTAATTACCAAACAAGAAATTCTCACTAAAGAAACTAAAAAACATGATCAGCGTATTCTATTGTAAATAATAACGCATTGCAACGTATTTTGTTCTCCTAGTTTCTGCCACATTTTTTTGATCATGCACTTATTGTTACAAGTTACAAGCCAAGCATGTGACCTAAAACATAATAATAGGCAAATTTGAACGTTTGTAACGGCATTAGAGAAATAACAGGTACACAATTCGATAACAAAATTTGAATCAAATGCAATTGAAAAAAATAAAAAACTGTTTTTAGTTAGGGAATTGGAAATACAAATAAGGGGTACGAGCTAAATCAGAAGCAGAAGCAAAGTATGTAGTTGTCACGTTTTTAGATAAAATATTTGAAATGCAAAATAAGGGGTACGACCTGATTGATGATTTGCAGAATGCAGATATCTTGAGATGATTTGATTAACTTTTCAGGAGAAAAATCTCAATCTCCACATAGAGTGGTTTTGTAGAAGTCATTAAACAAGGTGATGATGGTGGAACAAAAACGATTATCCATGTGTAAAGGCATGCATGAGTTTAAGCGTTTGATTCAGAGGACAACCGAGATCTTATATTTATGTGGGTCTCACTAAATTAGTGCGTCCCATTTTTAAAGTGGTGAGACCTACATGTATTTTAACTGATCAACTTTGTACTAAACTAGCAGTATACTCGTGCATATGCACGAGTAACGTTGTGTTGTTTGTATAAATAGGCTCAAACTGAATTTAATTAGTTCACACATACAATGATAAATTATAAAACTTAATGTCAAATTAGCAATTTATATCAAAAGTAAAACACATATATTTGGCACCATTACAATAATCTTTCAAGTTTATAAGAAATGTAGTTTCCTTTGACATATATTTATCGTTAGATGATTACCAACAATATAATAATAATGTAGATAAATATACATAATATATTAATACGTGTAATTCAATCGGAATATAAAATCAAAGATTTTGTAACATTTCCTTAATAAAGAAATTATAACAACAAAATGTAATATTTTCTCGTTGTAACTGAAAAGTAGAATATAAAATAATCATTCGAACAATGTCTAACATTCCACCAAATTTTCTAAAAAATAATTTGAAATAGTAATTTGTATGCTTTTAGTCAAATATATTTATAGTATTTTTAAATAAAAGAAAAATTTACAACATTTTATTAGTAACGAAATTATACCAACAACATGTAGCGTTTCCCCATTCTAACCAGTTATAAAATTAAAGACATTCATTAAGGCAAAATGTAAAAGCAATTATTTCGACAAAGTATAACATTCCAGCGCAATGAATCAAAAAGTGGGACCCACAAAAAATAAAAAGAGACATAGAATAAAAACTGCTTTTTAGAAAAAAATAGTTTGATATTTTTGGTAGTGGAGTGGGACCTACAAAAACTAAAAAATGAGATAGAATAAAAAGTGAGTTTTAGAAAATGATAGTTTGGTATTTTTATTAGTGGTTGTTTTGATTAAATGTGTAATTGATTGATTAATGAATAGTTGAAAGTTGATGTATAGTTGAAGTTAAGAGATGATGTGAGAAAGTGAGACTCACAAAAAATAAAAAGCAAGGTAGAATAAAAACCAAGTTTTATAAAAGGGTAGTTTGGTATTTTGATAATGATTGTTTTGATTAAATGCATGTATAGTTGATTGATATGTATAGTTGATGATTGATGATGTGAGAAAGTGGGCCCCACAAAAGATAAAAATTGAGTTTTAGAAAAGAGTAGTTTGATATTTTTGGTAGTGAAGTGAGACCCACAAAAAATAAAATGTGAGATAAAATAAAAAGTAGGTTTTAGAAAATGGTAGTTTGATATTTTTGATTAAAGGTATAGTTGATTAATTGATTGATCGATGAGTGATGATTTGTAGTGGAGTGGGACCCACAAAAAGTAAAATGTGAAATAAAATAAAAAGTGAGTTTTGAAAAAGGGTAGTTTGATATTTTTGGTAGTGGTTGTTTTTATTAAATGTATATAGTTGAAAATTAAAAAGTGTGATAGAATAAGAAGTGAGTTTTAAAAATTAATTAAGAGATAATAAATAATATAAAAGCTATTCCATATGTTGTGATTGGAAAAAACATATATGTTCTCTCCATTTCGACAATTAAAGAGGAAATGTGGTTAAAATAATCACTTTTTTTTTACAAACAAAAAAACACTTAAAAACCCATATACTTTGTCACTCACTGCTAGTTATCTTGACTATTTTAGCAATATGGAGATGTCAGCTCCTGGGTTCGAACTCAAGTGTAACTAGTGGTAGTGTGTGTGTGTGGTGTTTATTTATCATTATCTAACTAGACAAAAAACACACATGCTTTACAATTTTTATTATTAGTATTATTATTTTTAATTTATGCATTACACTTTTTTTTGGACAAAAATTTATGCATTACACTTAATTACTTTAAAGTTTAATCTACTTCATTCATGCTCCCGATCAATTAGAAGTCTTATTGTTTAAGATTAAAGATTAAAGTAAAAATAATTATTAGATAAAATAATTTATATATTATTTTTATAGAATTTGATCTGAAGCAAAAACTCGTTTGTGTTTTTGTTCATTAAACTCATTTGTGTTTGTTTATGGTAGTGATCACATTTTAATTTTTTTTTATCAAAACAAAGGTTTTTTTTGGTTACAATCAAAACAAATGGTTATGGAGCCTTATTAAAACCTTCTGATGAAAATTCATCCTTAGAGAAAAAACATTAAAAAAGAAAGAGTACCCCCTGCAATTTATTGATAAAAAGGGAAAAGATACAAAAGGCACTGGGGGACTAGGCCAAAACCCATGGATATAAAATCGTACAACCGAAAGGAAAAAATAACAATCCTATTAAAAGGAAATCAATCCGAATAAAGTTAAAATTGGCATGCAAAAGCATCACAATAATGACTCTCATCTCAATCAGGTTGACACCAAAACCACTAACAATCATATGCAGCACTCCAAAAAACAAAGGGTCAAACGGAGACCGAGACCATCAAGCAGAAAATTAACAGAACCACCACTTTTTAATTTTTGAGTAGCGTTATAATATCATAGGAAAGTTTTTATCTAGCACACTCATTAATTTTTTGCTATTAATCATCCAAGTCATATTTTAGATTTTTTTTTACAAGAAATTAAGGTATTAAGATTCTTAATAACATTCCTGGATCCGATATCCAGCGTTGGGCATGCGTATTAAATCTCTTGAGAGAGAGTTTTGCTGCCTATTGTGGTCCTATCCGACTCGAGGAATTAATCTTTGCAAAAAAAAAAGACTCTTATTTTTTTTATAGACAAAGTGGTTAGAAATTAGTGTGTTAGTTGTTAGAGGGGAGGGGGAGTGGGGTTGGAACCCCGTACGCCTACATTTTTCCACCAACGATGTCTCTTTCACTCAACCATACGAGCTACCATTCTGGGAAAAAAGACTCTTATTAACATAAAAGCTTAAACAAACACAACTAAAATTAATTAAAAAAGTAACTCTTCCTTAAATAATATGTAACGAACGGTGTCCTTCACTGGCGGTTGTAATGGCAACTTCAGCAACATGTGGATGCAGGCTCTTAGGTTTGATAGTGTGTGCGTAGATTTTTTTTTTTAATTTAGTCTAAGCTGACAAAACATGTAACAAACAGTTCTAAGGATTGTCATATGTGAAATATGAAGTCTCATATGGTTGGTTGTATTGTCAATTTCAACGACATAAGAATATCGGCTCTCGAGTTCGATCTCGAGGGTAGAGCGGAGCTAGCCTAAATTTTATGCAGGGGCTATATATAAATATTTAATTATACTTTTGGTGTCTCAACTTTTTCTGTTCGTTGAGTTTGGTGTCTTTAATCCCCCAATTTTCTCAATTTGATAATTTTGTTTTTTGTAATTTTTTCATTACACTATTTGTGCCCAAAAATTGAAGATTATACAGTCTCTCATTTTCTCAAAATTCAAGATTTTTAGGGACCAAAAATGTAAATAACTCGCGATTTTGAGGTACAAAAATACAATTAAAAAATTTGGGAGTCAAAATTATCAAAGAGAATGTTATATTTTGGAAAGTTGGATGTTGACAATATCAAAAAGTTTGTGTTAATCCTCTAATGTGGCATGTTTGGTTTTCTTGTACTAGTGTCATTACCCGTGCTCCGCATGGGCTCGCCTTATTCCAGTAATAATAATTGTTTTATTGGTATTAAAAAAATACAATGGAATGAACAAAAGTATTATGAATAGCAACGGATTAGACATATTTAATTGTAGTGGATAAAAATGACCAACAAAATAGAAGCAGCTATATAAAGTTGAAAGAAGATGGTGCGAATTTTATTTTAAATGTGAGTGAAGTTCTCGTAGGAGTAAAAATGCTAAAAGAAAGATAAAAAGAAAACACCAACTTAAGTATGCTTTTAATACTCGTTGGTGCGAAATGACTAAAACAAAGAAGACAACACAAATATCATGCAGGTTTGAATAAAATATCACCAATAAAATAGAAGCCCCTATACAATATTGAAAGAATATGATGGATAATTTTATTGTAAATGTGGTTGAAATTCCCGTGAATGAAAATTAAATTATAACTATAAATTAAATAAGAGAATTATAAAATTATACTTGATCCAAAAGAAAGTTCAAAATATAAGACAACCCAAATAAAAAGTGAAATACGTGTCTATCATGCACAAAAAGTTAAAAGTATATGAAAACCACTAATAAATGGAAGCACATATATAAAAATTCAAATAAAATGATGGTGGATTCTATTGCAAATGTGACTAAAGTTTTCTTGGGAGAAAACATTGTAATGTGATACTTGAATATAAAAGAAAGATAAAAATATACACACCAATATAAAAAAAATGATATTTTATTAAAATACGAGTGTTGCCCTCTTAGTTTTCCTATTTTATTTATTGTCAAAAAAAGGTGTTCTATTTATTTAAGTCTTACATTAATCCACTTTATTTCCTTTTTTTCCTACCGTCACAGCCAATGCATGCGCATGATCACACAACATAATCATAAAAGACTTCTTATCCCCCTCTCTTACTATCCAATTAGAGTTATAGTTTTATCTTGATCAAACAAACAAAAAGATTTGCTTATATCTCAAAAAAATGGGTAAAAAAAATCGAGAGAAAACATGAAGAATCAATGATTATGTGAAACATAAATCTTGTGAAACACGTGGGTATCATGCAATGTTGAATGAAAAACACCAATAGAATAGAAGCACCTATTCAAAGATGAAAGAATATAATAGGGGGTTCTATTGTAAATGTAGTTGAAGTTCCCGCAGAAGTCAGTATCTATGGCATAGTATATATTGCAAGTTAAAAAAATAACTCTCAGTAATGATGAATGTAATCAAACACGAAAGAGAGGAGTTATTCTTATAAACTATAAATCCTAAAAAAATTTAAAAAATATATCTGTGATTTAGTAGTGACCGAACTATTCAAATACTTGAAGTTTGTTCCTCAACCTTTAGTAAAAGGATGAGGAACAAACTTCAAGTATTTGAATAGTTAAAAAATTTCTAAGCACTAAAATATCTCAAAACATACTGTTTAGCATCACACTTTACGTATTTTGTCACAAAATTATTTGTTTTTCCACCAAACTGGTCCTTGAGGAACAAACTTTTCGTCTTGAACAGTTAATTTTTTTTTGAACTCTAAAGTTCACCAAAACATACTGCTTAGCATATTGGTAATCTAATGAATTTTTTACAAATAATTTTTTTCCCAAACCAATTATTGAGGATTGAACTTCACGTATTTGACATCTAATTTTTTCGCACTCTAAATATCCCAAAAAATATAAAAAGAAAAAAATGCAAAAATATAGAAGTTTGGCGCGAAGTATCGATTGAAGCCACGATACTCGCATATAATAGAAAACCAATTTAAGTACGCTTTAATACTAATTAATCCAAAATAATCAAAATACAACTTAAAGAAAGAATGTGCTATAAATCAATGTTATTAGAACCGGACCGGTCAACGAGCCCGTCAAGGCACTGGGTCTTTGGTCGGGCCGACGACTCTTTGGTCGGACCGCATGAGCCGGTCTATATTAAATAAATTGAAAAATTATAATGTATACAAAGAAAGTATTTGTATTTATAATTGTAATTAAGTAAAATGATAAAATATTTAATTTTAATAATAGAACAATGTTATAGTAGTGTGTTAAAATGGTGGAAAATAATTAGCAATGCTATTTTAATGGTCTGTATAATTAGTTTTTATAAGAGATATAAATATATTATATAAGTATACATAACATAAAAAACCAAAAAAAAAATACAACTTTAACAAATGGAAGGTTAATGGAAAGGTTGGCAAAATTTTTTAACGCTATATATATATATATATATTTATCATATATATCATATAAGCAATACGTTCACGTCAATTAAGTGCAGAACCGAATCAACATACAGGTCGAGCCGGACAAGGCTTCGGATCCTGGTAGGGCCGGTCGGACTCGCCGATCCGATCTGGTTCTAATAACACTTGTGCTATTAATAAATTAATAATACAAATATTAAAAAGGTAAAAATATGTTATCCAAAGAAAATATTAAAATATGAAAAAGTCAAAAAAAAAAGAGGTACTTTGGCGCGGAATGCTGATTGGAGGAAAACTGCAGGCCAGCTTCCGGATTTAAAAAGAAGATGCATGAGTTAAAATATAACATTGTATTTTAATATAATAATTGTTTACTTTTTGACCAAATATAATAATTGTTTAGGATTTATATTTGTTAGGGCTAATAATATTTTTTTGATAAACAAAGATTTTATTAACGGGAAGCACAAGGGGCGCTCCAATCCCGTGTACTTATAAGGGGATATCGTTAAAACCTCCAAGAGCCAAAACTCAATGGAAATAAGACCCGGTGAAGAAAAAGAGTACCCAAAAAAGTTTAGTGAATAGATACATTACTTGCTAATAATTTAAACAGCGCCAACAACCAACTCTCTACAATGCCCACATCTCTGCACCAGTTACGGTCATAGCCTCCGCCAAATCCGATTCCACCAGCAATTTTCTGACTCAATATTAACTCTCAGATACCGATAATATATTGTTGTCCATGATAAATTCTCAGCTTTGTTCCCTTCTTGAATCACCTCCAAAGCTGTCAACACTAATGGAGTTTATTTTATTTGGAATAGGAGAAACTTATCATGAATCCGCTAATTTCTGTTGCGTCTGTTATTGCTGCTGGGTTGGCCGTCGGGCTTGCTTCCATTGGACCCGGAGTTGGTCAAGGCACAGCTGTAGGGCAAGCTGTAGAAGGGATTGCGCGACAATCGGAAGCAGAGGACAAAATAAGGGGTACTTTATTACTTAGTCTGGCTTTTATGGAAGCTTTAACTATTTATGGGTTGGTTGTAGCATTAACGCTTTTATTTGCGAATCCCTTTGTTTAATCTTTTAAAAATAGAAAAATAAAAATACATGTTCTTTTTTCCGTGGACTTTCTTTACTGCTCTTGCTTTTTTTTCAAATTCTATTAAGATCTCACTCCTATAATTTTTTCTTCATAACACGGGGGAAGGACGGATTTATGGGTGAGGGATCAACATACTGATTCACCTTCTTCCCCCCCTTTTTTTAGTCCAATGAATCTTCCCCTTTTTTTATTTAGAAAGTTTTTATAAAGTGTTGAAAACAACTAGAGATTTTTCAATTGACATAAGAACTAGTATCTAATTCTAATAAGTATCATTCTTATGGGGAATCTTACAATTGACTAACCAATTCAAAATATATAATATATTTATTAATAATTCATAAATATATTCTATAATTCTCTAATATATATATATATATAATATTCTTCTTACTTACTTATATGAATATTCTTACAAATCGTAATTATTAGTAAGAATATTCATATAAGTACGAAATGCAAATTTTATTATTTTTTATTATAATTTCTTTATTATAATATAAATAAATATAAAATATATACAATAAAATATCATAAAAAAACTAAAAAAAAAGGAATCGTAGAAAGAAAATTAGTCTATCCATAAGAGGAGATGCGATCATATGAAAAATATAACCGATTCTTTTCTTTGCTTGAGTTACTGGCCATCCGCCGGAAGTTTCGGGTTTGATACCGATATTTTAGCAACAAATCTAATAAATCTAAGTGTAGTTCTAGGTGTATTAATTTTTTTTGGAAAGGGAGTGTGTGCGAGTTGTTTATTTCAAAGAATAGATTGGATCCAACCAACTGCAATTTTTTCGTTGCAAATGAATTTATTGTTGTTCTTTTATATCCTTCGACTAGCTAAATTGTATATTATTAGAGCGCGTTTGATTTGCTAAAAAACAGGGGGACTGGACCGAACAACTAAAGTTGTACCCTATTTTATTTGGAAACCATTCACAGTACTGGACAAAACTTGGGAAAAAGGACTAGAAAAAACTCAAATTCACGTTTCTCACAAAATCATAATACAACTTTCTGATCACAAAAAAAAACCAAAATATTATTTATTTCCTACTCAATAATTTCTCTCTCTCTCTCTCTCATCTCATTCCTCTCTCTTCCTTTTTCTCTATCTTTCTCTTATATCTTCTAATCTCATGACCAATTTCACCTAGCTCTTTCTCCATCTCTACCTCCCTCCTCTCATTTCTCTTTCATCTTTTCATCTCATGACATCTCTCTCTCTCTCTCTCTCTCTCTCTCTCTCTCCTATCTTCTACATCGCATATTTTTCTTTATAGTTCTTTTAATTATAATATAGGCAAAATTACACTAGAGGTCCTTTAAGTTATTTAATTGTAACAAGTTGGCCTTTTAAGTTTTTTTTTCATACCACTTAGGTCCTTTAAGTTACATAATGTGTACACTGTTAGTCCTTTTTTCATTTTTCTTTACAAAAAAACCAAGTTAGCGCTAATAGAGCTGACGTGGCCATGACGGAGTCTAGATGTCATCTATCTGGTGACAATTTGGTCATTTAAGACTACTGTCATGTAAAAATTTGGTACTTCAAACTTAATTTTTTTTTTTTAAAAAAAAGGTTCATCTTTTTCATTAAAGTTAAAAGCACCAAATTATTACATGACAGTAGTCTTAAAGGACCAAATTGTTACGCGACAGATGATACGTAGGCTCCGTTACGACCACGTCAACTCTATCAGTGTCAACTTAGGTTTTTTTGTAACGAAAAATGAAAAAAATGACTTACGGTGTGCACATTATGCAAGTTAAAGGATTTAAGTGGTATGAAAAAAACTTAAAGGACCAGCTTATTACAATTGAATAACTTAAATGACTTCTAGTGTAATTTTGCCTATAATATACTATATGTTATATAAAATTGTTATAAATATATGGAAGGAAATTATTGTAAAATTTACATTTTTTTCTTCTTGTGTTGTCCATTGTTCACTAAACAATGTACAAGACAAAAAGTTGTCCAATCATGTCGAGTACCATAATGTCCAATCCAATACTTATCTGTTTGCAAATTAAACATACTCTTATAGTAACTAGATATATGACATACCTCATTGCATAACATATGACATACCTAGTAATCAGTGGCGGACCTTGAAAATATTCATAGGGAGGGCCAAAATAATCAACTAATATACTAAAAAGTGAAATAAAATTATAATCGCAAAATATAAATTAAAAAAATATTATAGTATATATGTTGAGTTTGATCACACTGATACGGTTTTTAATTTACAGTGACAGAGAGTAAAGAAAAATTGTAATACATAATAAACATATTTTGCCTATTTATTATAGTATATATGTTGAGTTTGTGTTTCAAAAGGGTATTGCAACTGTGGTTCAACGGTAACAAAACAGAAAACGATCCCACCGAGAATCGAACTCGGTAGTCATTAGTGGGAATATAACGTTCTAACCGCCAAGCTAGATAGGGTGTTTGAATAAATTTGCGCAAAGAATATATATATTTAGTAATTGAGTTTAAAATAAGAAGGGTACTATAGTAATTTCACATATTTTAGGGAGGGCCATGGCCCTCCCCAGCCCTCAAGAAGATCCGCCGGTGCTAGTAATGCAACTGTATTTACTTTTTGGGTAGCAAAGCTAACCTCATTGTATAACAAGCGTCCACCCTGCTTAGAGTGTGTTCATTGATCAGAGTGTGATTGTGAATAGTGTTTATTTTTCATTTCTAGAAAAAAAAAAACATGAAATGAAATATGAAGAAAGTGAAAGGTGGTGGGTTACAATTAAACCAAAAATAAAAAGGTTCATTACTTCATTTATTAATACTAAAAAAAAGGCCACGAGCTTGAAATGTGATAATATGGATAGGATTAGGACCCCACCGAGATTTGATTGTTTCTTTAATATGTTTTTTTCTTCCTCTTTTCTTAGCCTAACCAACTCCAGGGAATTAATAAATCATATTTTCTGCATTCATTTTCTTCCTCTTTAATAGGTTTTTTTTTTTCTTCTTTTCTAAGTGAAGTTGGTACTTTTCAGAAATTTATAAAATGGACCCCATATATGAGTGATTATGTGCAAAAGGTACTAGTTGAACTTGAATAGATTTTTTATAACAGGTTGGCCTAAACTAAATGGTAACTTTGAGCAGAAAGTCAACAAATGCCTCAAAATGATAGGAAAAAAAATAAAGTAAAGAGCTAACAGAAAAAAAACAGTTATATATATATATATATATATATATATAACTATTAATAAAGGGAATTCCAAAATACTGTCATTTTGGTGTCAGACTTTTCTGACCAAAATGCCCTTATTGTAATGATGATAACTACTCACTAACTCACTAACACATTTCTAATTCTAATAAAAAAAGTAAAAAAAGAAATAAAAAGAAATAAAACCACCCACTAACACACCAACATACCAACACATGAAAGACGGGCCATGACTATTAATAAAGGGAATTCCAAAATAAACTGTCATTTTGGTGTGAGATTTTTCTGACCAAAATGCCCTTATTGTAATGATAACTACCCACTAATTCACTAACACATTTCTAATTCTAATAAAAAAGCAAAAAAACAAATAAAAAGAAATAAAACAATCCACTAACACACCAACATACCAACACATGAAAGACGGACCCGGAGGGCCGTCTTTCCCCTAGTTCTAATAATGGGTTTAGGGTAAAGCTCGGATGGAAAAAGAATTTGAATTGAAGTAGCAACTTAGATGGAAGACAATATTGAAAGTAAAACAATGTAAGTGAAAAACAGTGTTGTGACTCGTGAGCTTTCCATCCGTGGTTATTGTATTACTACTTCTACTACAAGTTCAGAGCCAATTACCCCTTAACTGTATTTTTTCTGTTGAGTGATAATTGCCAATTAATTATTTTCCTTAACATAGAGTAGATTAGTGTTTTAAAAATTAAACCAACCGAATGATTCAATTGGATAAACTATGACCCGATTACCATCAACGATTCGGTTATTTCAGGAGTTGGACCACAATTTTCATTTGAGTTCGAGTAATTTAAAGTGGCTGCGCGGACTATGACCCAATGGTATTGCCAGTTCAAAATTCGATTCAGTTTTCAAAACACAGCTAGGAAGTTAGAATCTTAATTAGAACCGCTCTAGTGATTGTTTCAATATCAATTGCATATTATGATATTGAAGCAGAGGACTGAACCGGCAAACTTCAATTGTACCATTTTTGATTTGAAAATCTGTTATTGGGGACAACAGTTGGGTCAAGAGATTAGACAAAACCCCAGATTTTGTCTTTCACACAAAGCCACAGTACAATCTTCTGCCTATCCAAAAAATTGCAAAAATACTATTTCCTTTTCATACTCAATAACTTTTCTCTCTTCTATCTCTATTCTCTATCTTCTCCCTCCTCTATCCTCTCTCTTCCTCTGCCTCTCTCATATTTCATTCTCCTCTCTCCTCTCTCTACTCTCTACATCCCATATCTCTTCTATATATAACTGTCTCTCTCCCTCTCCGCCTTTTTCTCCTATCTCATTCTTATCTCTCATCTCTCTCTCTCTCTCTCTCTCTCTCTCTCTCTCTCCCCCCTTCTACCTCCCATCTCTTTTATATATTTTCTAATATCATGACATCTCTTTCTCTCTACCTCTCCCCTCTCTTATCCTCTCTCTCATATTATTTTCACCATAATTTTCTAATTGTATTATAATATGTTATATAAAATAATTATAAACCGCATAAAAGAATTATAGTATATTGAGAATAATATATTGTCCAATACCCGCACAGTCCAATCCAGTATTTACCTATTTACGAATCAAACAGAATCCGAAGGAAGAATTGTTGACCAGCAATATTGTTTGCAAGAAGTAGCCCTGGAGTGTGTGGGGTTTTTGCTTTAAATGCATAATAAGTATGCTCAAGCAAAGCACGTTCCTCGGTATGACTTGGCCAAATCATTTAATTCTTCTTGCCGCTAACATTTATGATATAGCTACTACTTGCATGGCTTCGAAAATCGAAATTACCATACTTTAATTAAAATTACTACTCTCAGCCTCAGTACTTGTCTTGGTTTGAGGCTAGCTGAGGTGAAGGTGTGTCCATTGCTGGAAATTAAGCTGAATTCATTTTATTTCTTTATCAACCCACACCAGTTTACATTCCCCGTTCCTCACCGCCGTTTTCAATTTTATGCTTATTAGATATATATATATATATATATATATATATATATATATATATATATATAGTTAAAAGTTAGAGAGATAGTTAGTTGGTAGTTACAAATGAATTTTTAGATAGTTGTTAGTAATTAGTGAGTTAGTTAATAGTTAGTTTTATGCCTATATAAAGAGGCTTCATGTAATCATTTCATACAACTCTTATCATTTCTATCAATTCATTTGGATGAATATTTGATCTCTTAATCTTTTTCTCTTTTATCTTCAATGGATGCCATATTATTCAATAATGCTCACCTAGCGCTGACTTTAGGAGCAGATAGTAATTGCAGCAAGATTTCGATAATATTTTCACTAAAATACATCCAAGTTATTTTAAATCTTCATTTTGATCTTTTAAGTTTTGTTTTCTTACTTTTATTCTCTATCTTTCAAATTCGTGAGACATAAATCATTTTTCTTGCTATGATGGCTTGTACACATGGGAGAGGTGTAAAAGACATAGATTCAACCAAATTTTATATTTAAAATTTTAATTTTTTATGATAAGCAAAAGAATTTTATTAAAAGGGACACAAGGGGTGCACCAACCATTTACAACAGGTTTTTTTGGTTTTAATTCCTCAAAAATATTTCACCAACTTTTAGTTCAAATAAAATTGAGTTTTTTGGGTTTTGGTCTCTCGTGACTTTTATTAGCGCGTCTTTGCCATGACTTTTAAGAGTGTGTCAAGACTTTTAATAGCGCTTATAAAAAGTAAAAAAAGCGCTATTAAATTATGAAGCGTTATTAAAAGTCATGAAGGACTACAAGCAAACATCCCAATTATTATTTTTTGTATAAATCGGTTATCCTCTACGCGCAACTGTAGAGACTAATCCCTCGAGCCGAGTAGAACCACATTGGGCGACAAAGCTCTTCGTCAAGAGATTTAACATTGTCGCATGCCCAAAACTGGATTGGAACCCATGATCTTGATTAAGCTGATAGATACCTCTATCATCTCATTCAAATGATCTTGGGTAAAATTCTCGAATTTTATAAAAATCAAAAGTTGGAGAAACTTTTTTGAGAGACTAGAAGCAAAAAAATCAAAATTTTATAGAGTACAAAAACATATTTAACCCTACTTTTTATTATTTACTGGATTAAAACAATATTACCTAAGAGGTCTCCTTTAGGATCCAAAGTCCGGTTAGCAGTAGCAGACCCAAAACCCAGGGTTAGGGGGTTCAAAAATTTTAAAAGTATGTGTCGCTAAAATATAATTACAAGTAAATTTAATATATTCAAATAAATAAATTATACAACTTATAAGTGACCTAGTGATGTGTCCGTGTGAAATATTTGGGTGCAAAATTAGGGGTCTTAATACAAAATTATAATTTTAGGGGGTTCAAAATAGTTTTATATAAGGTATAAATGGATACAAAATTTTTTATACAAGAGATAAATGGATAACTTTTTTTTGAGGGGTTCAAGTGAACCCACTCACTAATACCTAGGTTCGCTTAGTAGTTTGAGTTTTGTGGATAAATAAACACATGCATACACACTATTATACGGTCACATTCGAATTCAAAATTGAGAATTAGCGTCTTCATGTTACTGAAATTGTCAATACAATTGATAGGGGAGACAAAAGATTACTCTTTTAATCTGTCATTGACGTAGCTCGGGTTCGAATGCAACCAGCATAAGGTCATTGACATTAATATACACATTACTCATCTTATTTTCATCAATAAAAAAATGTACTCCATGCTCAACAAGTTGTTGTAGTAGTAACTTGTAATGACGAAATTTGTATGACTGCAAAATGCAATTTTATATTAAACAGATCGAAGTGTTGATTGGATGAGATATGAATGAGCTGTGGTGGTAAGTAATATTGGTAGTGGGGCTATGTCATTGATTTTCACGTTATATCCGCGTCAATTTAATGCACCTAGCTACATCTCAACCGTAAAAGCTATTACTACAACAAAAAGAATGGCCTATAGTTTTCATCTTTCTACTATATATACACTATATTTCACATCTTCCTCATTCATTCACTACCAACCTTATCTAGCTCACTCTCTCACTCTTCACTTCTCCACTCACTACTACTCACCATTTCTCGCTTCAATGGCAGTTGAGAATCTCAGCATGGTAGTGACACTACTTCTGGTTGTGGTTCTTGGTTCGTGGAGTAGTACTACTGAGGTTGGAGCTGCACCACAAGTCCCTTGCTACTTCATTTTTGGTGATTCTCTGGTTGACAATGGGAACAATAATGCGCTTGGATCTTTGGCCAGAGCTGATTACCTTCCTTATGGAATTGATTTCCCTGCTGGACCTTCTGGAAGATTTTCTAATGGCAAAACCACTGTTGATGTTATTGGTAAGCTTCTTAATTAGCTTATAAAAATTGCCTGTCACTTGACTACAGAGAAATTGCTTCTGTTGTACTTACTTGAATACTTCTATGGTCTTGTAATAAACTAGTTTCACATGCATGCGCTCTGCAATAATCATCATAGTCAGTATCAGTGATGATGAGTCTATGACATCCAATGAAGTCATAAAATCTATACTATTTCGAGGCTTGTTCAAATCTTTAAAACGGGTCCCTAATTATACTTTTATCAAAAGAATCATAAAAACTCAATTTTTGAAAACTACCAAAGGCCAAACTATACTTTGCGGAAGCATGGTCTGCACACCCTAATAGCCAGCCCTGGCTACTATATTAGTAAGATCTTTACTCTTTACGTAGAGGTTTAAATTTTGAGTTAAAATTGATAACTTAACATACATTATGCTGATATTTTTGTTAGTCTTACCTGGATTTCAATTGATCAGATGTATAATTAAAAGCATCTAAATACATGCATGCCATCCATTTATAACTTTCTACAGTATGACCATTATGGGTGTCAATTTTTATGCTAAATTCAAATAACATCCAACCAATTACTCTTTTTTGGTAGTTGTCCCATCACTTGTTTTAATTATCAAGAGAAGCTAGCATATGGGTCATTTTAGCGGTGAAAATAAAAGTGTAACCTGCATATGTCAGTCAACAAAATATAACTAAATTACCTATAAAAGTGTGTGTGACTGGCATTTGAATTTCATGCACATGGGTTTGTTTGGTAGCATTGAATGTGCAATTAAGACTGTATGGTGAAGCATTTTGTTAAAGGTAAAAATACAAGTCAAGAAAGAGTGCGAAATTACTGTCAGGTCCATAATTACCAGAAGTACTGATTTGGTAAAAAACAAACAATTAAAAAAGATTAAATATATTCTGGCACATTAATATTAACTGTTTCTTGCACAGATTGTAAGTACAAAGGAAACTTTGATTGTTGTCTAACTAGGTGAAGAAATTTAACAGCTGAACTATTGGGATTCGACGATTATATTCCTCCCCATGCATCAGCAAATGATGATGACATACTCAGAGGTGTCAATTATGCATCTGCAGCTGCTGGAATTAGAGAGGAAACTGGCCAGCAACTGGTACTCATATAATATATAGTTTTATTTAATTTTGCTTCATGGTTGTGTTCTAAAATTAATTAATTAATTAATTAATTAATTGATCATATGTTTGTAGGGAGGGCGGATTAGTTTCAGTGGCCAGGTAAGGAATTACCAAAGCACAGTGTCTCGAGTGGTAAATTTACTAGGAAATGAGGACCAAGCTGCAAGTTACTTAAACAAGTGTATTTATTCAATTGGATTGGGTAGCAACGATTACCTAAACAACTATTTCATGCCTCAATTCTATAACAGTGGCAGTCAATATACACCAGAAGAGTATGCTGATAATCTTATTGAAGGCTATAGTGAACAAATTAGAGTAAGTCACTCCCTTCTCTTTCTCTTTTATTTTATCACTTCAATTTCATCATATTCAGTAAGTTTATTTGTGTATATTTTTTGTTTGTTATTTTAGAATCTGTATAGTTTTGGAGCAAGGAAAATGGTTCTGTTTGGGATTGGTCAAGTAGGTTGCAGCCCTAATGAATTGGCACGAAACAGCCCAGATGGTACAACATGTGTTGAAACAATCAATTCAGCAGACCAACTGTTTAACACCAAATTGAAATCACTTGTTGATCAATTTAACAGCCAACTTCCTGATGCAAAAGTTATCTACATAAATACTTATGGTATCTTTCAAGATATTATTAGCAACCCTTCAGCCTATGGTAATTCTATTCAATCCTTAACATTATTTTTCTATTCATAATCATTCTTGGATACTCTCTCTGGTCTTATTTATAAAATAAAAAGTGCAGTTTTAGATTCATTGAATAACTGATTTATCTGGTAACTGGAGGGAGTAATTTTTTGTGTTCAAACAAGACATGCATGATGGATTTGTAAACATTGTTGTGGACAGGTTTCAGTGTTACAAATGCTGGGTGCTGTGGAGTTGGAAGGAACAATGGTCAAATAACATGTCTTCCAATGCAAACACCATGTGAGAACAGAAGGGAGTATTTATTTTGGGATGCTTTTCATCCTTCTGAGGCTGGAAATATTATTGTTGCTCAGAGAGCTTACAATGCTCAATCTCCATCGGATGCTTATCCTATTGATATCAACCACTTAGCTCAGATCTGATATCTCTGAAACATGCATGGTGTCTAGTGGCAATTAAACTATGTGTGCTACAACCATAAACAATTAATGTGTGATCTTGGAATGTGATGTTTCTTTTAATGAAGCCTAAGACTTTTAATTAATATTTTCTTTCTTTCTCTGTGATGCTGTGTTCATGGATTCACGGACACTAGTACAAGTGTAATAATAGTTTGTCGTGAAGTTTTGGAAGAATGCAATCTGTGTTAGAACAATTTATTGGTGGGAATAATGCTGCAACTAAGAAAAACAACCAGACATAGAAAATCATTAGTAAAAGTTAATTGTTAATAACATGTAACATAAATAACAAGGAGAAGAAGAATTTATCACTGCACTAGACTCCAAGGCGTGTATGACACTAAGCTTTAGGTTCGATTCGCCCCCACCAATCACTCTAGATTGGATGCAATAGGATGACCAGCGAATCCCCTTCAGGATACAATGGAGTTCCTTGACATGGTCTGCACACCCACACCAAGCGTATCGATCAATGGTAGTTTACGGAATAAAGTTTCCCCAATTACTCTCGTGCACTAGAGAAAAGAAGAAATGACTTAGATATAATTTTGGCAGAAATTTGGCTCATGTAAACATGAATTTTCGTGTATATTTATCTGCCAAAAAGTATCTCTATTTATAGAGAAACTTGTGTCACATGGTGAGGGGAAGCAACTCTTAAAAGAGTCTCTATAAGAAGAAACGGTTATGTACCGTTTGAGTACGCAAAAGCATTCAAACGACATGTTGGTCTGATGGTTAATCAACGTGCCTCTCCCACTTGTAGTCTCGAGTTCGATCCCAGTGGGTGACACTTTGCACCCTTTTATTTTCATTTTAGCCTGTTAACGCACCAAAATAAAAACTACCATTTAGAGGAATCGAACTTGGAACCTTACGCTAACAAGGAGCGAATTCAACCACCAAACCAAACGCAGCACGATGATGAATAAACAAAGTCATATACATTTAACCAGTTGCAATCTTCCAAATATATATTTTGGAAATTTCTCCAACAATCCCCCACCATTTCCAAAATATCCAAATCCAATACTCCGGAAATATCATGTTTTCAGATAATGGTATCTTACGATTTGAACCATTACTTAGTAAGTTAAGTCTTCACTCATCCTTAAATAGATTGGTAGACAAGCTTTGAACCAATTATTCATTAGAACAAGTGTGCGTAACTCACACATGAAATCTCGGTACCATTGATCGAATTATAAAAATGACACATTTGTTTAGGCCTTGTGTCCGATATCCTTTTCATGAGAATTTTCAGAGTCAAGCCCTTGAACTCTATGAAGCGGCCCCACTTCATTCTCATATAGGTAGACTATATCAAAAATGCACCCATAATTATGCAACTCAGCAAATATATGCTATATGTCTATTAAGAGGAAAACCTCATCCTACCACTTTATTCTTATGGTCCAAGTACTTTTACCCTTTGGGATGTATCTATTGTCAAGTACTTCAATTACTCTAATAGTGTACTTTCCTCATTGAACTCAAGACTTGATACTACTCAAGTGTGAGTTGGGATTCCACCATTGGTAATCAATTAGATATGGGCTTGTACCACATCCCTAATGACATCTTCAATACCTTTAACATTATATCCGAAGACATCATATCTTTGTCAACTCTTTCGTCAAAGAATTGCAAAACTTTTTCCAACTTCAATAAATCTTTGAATATTCAATCAATCACATAGCTATTACCTTTATATTTTATTAATAGTTTAAACTAACTATCACCATGACAGTTTTGTCATTCATTGTGTCATATACACAAACTTTATATCATTCTTCATTTGCTATTAAATATTTAATAACCACTTCAATTTGAAGTTCTACTCCACTTGAATATATTAAAGAAACCATACATTCAATGCATTAATTAAATATATAAAGCAACAACAACCATGATCATAAAAATTTGTCATAATCAACTTTAATTTCATAAAACGGGTCTAGACATGTGAGTCATAACTCGACATAAAAATAAATTAAACAGTTTAGAATTTATTCCTATTTTGTGAAAGAGAAACATTTTCATATTAGGTATCTCATCACTAATACAAGTATCATAAATTCTAAATATCAAATTCCAATTTCATGTATATATATATATATGTTCCATAGTAAAACAAAATAATAATCGCAATAGAAAATAAACAATGAACCGAAATCATTAATATTTTCTATCACTTTCTTCCATGAACATTTATCAACTTACAGAAATTTCAAACATACCCAAATATAAAAACTAAACTGTTTTAGAAAACTGGTTTACTCTATAAAACAAAAAGAAAACTGGTTTATTGCGACCCTTCACGTACCAATGTAATTATTCAATAAAACGTGTCGTATTTGAATTATTTTTGAGTGAGAATCATTTTATAACATCTTGGAATTCAGACCAAGTAATTTTCATGGAAAGTAGCTAATAAAAACATTATAAAAGTTGAAATATCTTTTTCAAACAGTTTGAACCACCGCATCATAAACCAACGCAATCTGTTTCCAAACTTTGCGTTCTAATATCTTCCAGAAATTATTCGATTTGTGATTTTATATTTTACAAAAACATTTGAGATGAATTTTACATTAAAAATGGATTAAACTATCAACTCAAATTTAAAAATGGGAAAACCCTTGAAACCAACGAAACTGACACATAATAAATCCTATTATGAGTATCTTTTATGTCTATGCTTCACATCGTCCATTACCAATTGTTCACACCGTGCATGAAAACAAATTTAAGAACACCCTAATTTAAAGATTAGATCAATATGCACATATAACAATTTTACAAAATAATGGCACGTTATACATGAAGCAAATACAGATAAATAATTTAATATTCAAATGATTATATCAACCATATCATCATATTCATAAAAACAATTGTGTACCTTTCACCATTATTATAAATCAACAGGTTTTTGATGAAGCATATATCTCTCAAGATGTAAATACAAAAATATCTTCTTTCACATTGCAGCCATCATTCAACAAAATGCAAAATCGAACCTAAAGATTGTTAGAACAATTTATTGGTGGGAATAATGCTGCAACTAAGAAAAACAACCAGACATAGAAAATCATTAGTAAAAGTTAATTGTTAATAACATGTAACATAAATAACAAGGAGAAGAAGAATTTATCACTGCACTAGACTCCAAGGCGTGTATGACACTAAGCTTTAGGTTCGATTCGCCCCCACCAATCACTCTAGATTGGATGCAATAGGATGACCAGCGAATCCCCTTCAGGATACAATGGAGTTCCTTGACATGGTCTGCACACCCACACCAAGCGTATCGATCAATGGTAGTTTACGGAATAAAGTTTCCCCAATTACTCTCGTGCACTAGAGAAAAGAAGAAATGACTTAGATATAATTTTGGCAGAAATTTGGCTCATGTAAACATGAATTTTCGTGTATATTTATCTGCCAAAAAGTATCTCTATTTATAGAGAAACTTGTGTCACATGGTGAGGGGAAGCAACTCTTAAAAGAGTCTCTATAAGAAGAAACGGTTATGTACCGTTTGAGTACGCAAAAGCATTCAAACGACATGTTGGTCTGATGGTTAATCAACGTGCCTCTCCCACTTGTAGTCTCGAGTTCGATCCCAGTGGGTGACACTTTGCACCCTTTTATTTTCATTTTAGCCTGTTAACGCACCAAAATAAAAACTACCATTTAGAGGAATCGAACTTGGAACCTTACGCTAACAAGGAGCGAATTCAACCACCAAACCAAACGCAGCACGATGATGAATAAACAAAGTCATATACATTTAACCAGTTGCAATCTTCCAAATATATATTTTGGAAATTTCTCCAACAATCTGATTGTGGATAATGTTTGCTGATTGTCTCCTTATGAAATTTCTATTCAGAATCATTTAGATAATTGATTACTCTAAACTCTGAGTTAATCTTCAGTAAGTTACTAGTATCTGTTATAAGCTAATCGTTATTTTCATATCTTCGGGAGGAATTCCAATTATTCCATTCACGAAATGGTACTTGTTCTTCAAGATCAAGGCTTGATTTTTTGTGAATCATGATTTCTGTCTTTGGCCCACCGGTCCATGAACCAATGGCCAGTCCATCAATCCGCAAAAGTGCCAACTACTAATCCTCTGATGGGAAATTCTTTCTTCACTACCCTTCTTCTCACTCCATACATTTCCTTACACACTTAGTATCTAGATACATAGTAGAGTAGGGGAGTGCATGGAGTGGAAAGGAGGAGTACTGGAAAAGAAAAAACCTCCATGATGCTTCGGTTGTTGGCTCGGCAGCCCTATCAGGCTGCTTGTGCTGATAGCCCAACCAACATGATATTTTTCTTTTATGTTAATACATATTTTTTACCGTTTGAGTACGACATTATTTTGTTCGTCATCTTGGTGAGGCGTTGTTTGTTTTTCTTATGTTGCGGTGTTCCTTTAATTGAGATTGACAGATCATCTTCGATCCTTTTACAGATTCAGACAATGATTTTTGCATCAACGTTACAGATCCTAAGACATAGATATTCCGGTCACTCTGATTTTGTTATAGTTGTATATAGGCATTTTGACAATTTATCTATGTTGTGAGTTTGTGAGACATGGATATTCCCGTCACTCTAACTCTCACCACTCTAATCATGAGACATGATGTGAATTTGTTCACAAATGCATCCTTTTCGATTTTAGCTATGTTGAATTTGAATTAATCCAACCAATCACCGTTAATTAAATTCAAGAGAAATTCATATACGTCCCACCAAATTTATATGCAACTCACATGATTTACTAGAATTCATTCGAAATTCAACTAATAAGAGAGCGAAAGAGAGAACTTGGCGCTATCATTTCTCTTTAGTTCAATTATAGGCTCATTTACAGAATAGGAGGCGTTGTTTTTTGCTTAATTGTAGGTGGCTCCACTTGACTTTCTCTTGGATTTCTTATTCCAACTACTAAGCCAAGTTGCTTCTAAACATTTACATTTGTCAGTTTCTGAAAAGTTATGGTAGTTACATTTTCATGGCAAGTCGAACTTCTAGTTGAACTTTTCTTCTGTTTTTCAGGCTCCATTCATTTATCTTATAGGTCATGCGTGTACTTCTCTCACCATATATGTAGCTTTCCAAATTATTTCAACAAATTTTCACCACAAAACTAAGTCATACTATCCTTTTCTCTCTCATCTCTCTTTAGTCTATATATATTGAGTTACAATTGCGATGTTGTGTTGGACTCCAAATTTTTTGAATCACAACTAACAAACCTTTGAATTTCTTTGATATGGGTCGTGAGACTAAGTTATGGTTGGTATTACTTTCTTTATTGTTCAGTGCTACATATGTTGTTGGTGAGCCACAAGTACCATGTCTATTCATTTTTGGAGACTCTTTATCAGATAGTGGAAACAACAATGACCTAGCTACTGATGCCAAAGTTAATTACAGTCCTTATGGGATTGATTTTCCTGCTGGTCCTACTGGAAGATTTACCAATGGACGTACTTCAGTTGACATAATCAGTAATACTTTCTCACACTTCAATTCTTTGCATATGGCTTGATCTTGATCAATCATGGGTTAAGCACACCTTAAACGATCCTAGATTCAAATTGCCTATATATTACAAGTTGGGACATATTTTGAATCAGGCTTTAAAAACCGAACCAACCGAACGGTTCAATCGGGTAAATCATGACCCGAAACCGTCTCTGGTTCCGTTATTGAGTGGTTTTATCGCGGTTTCATCCGAGTTCGAGCGGTTTAAAGCAATTGAACCATACACCGAAAGTCATTTGGTTTTCAAAGCACAGTTTTAAACACATGGCATGACATGTTTTCATGTAATTGTGAGGACACCGGAACTCATAATTTTTGTTGGATACAGATATCCAAGTGAGGGAAATAGATTTTTATAGCTTATATTTCTCATTCCCACACCTCATTCTTCTTCTTTTTTCAAAAATGTCCTTGTTCCCTCTCTTATCTCTCCCTCATGCTAGAGCTGTCAATTTTAGCTTAGCTCAACGAGCCAGTTCGATTGCCCAATATTTTGGGTTGGCCAAACTAAAAAAATGGAGGCCTCAAAAGAACTGCACCATTTTAGCCCAGTCTAGTTGACTCATGCAATCACCACCCCGCCTCTTCCATTCCCTACCCCTATGTGGAAGATCACCATAACCATTCGAACCTACCATGGGACCATCATAGCCACCCTTATTTCTCATAATAGCAAAATATTTTCACCTGACTCGTTCTCATATAAATATAAATTTTTATTGTTATTATGACCATTAAATAATAGATTAGTTTTAAAATAAAACTAATTAGTTGTTAGATATTATAAAATAAATGGTTTACTCTCAAACACATTATTTAAATTAAACTAAAAGATACAAAAAAACAAAAGCATGAGTAAAATTTTGAAGATAAATTATGATAATAAATTTTTTAATTATAACCAATTCTCATATCAATGCCTAAAATCAAACATAGTTTACTATGTATGCGAAATCTTTTGAATTTCTTTGGTAACAAAGAATTTACCTTATTTTACTTTGTTGTTCGAATATTTGGAATTAATTGTGTCTCCTGAATTTTAATAAAAGACTAGGACAAAAAAAAATTACACACATGCACACACATATATTGTGCATTTGAAAAAAGTTGACAAGTTAGGAAACATGAATGAGTATGAAGAAAGACATCTACGGTTTAAATTTCAAAAACTAACATTTTCTTTCTTTAATTAATTATTAACCACTAACATTTTACATTTGGCGTGTCACTTTTGAGTTAATTTTTAATTTTTATTGAGCCTAGGATTTTATATTTGCAGCTAAGCTTTTGGGATTCGATACTTTTATCCCACCCTATGCAAATACCGTTGGTGAGGACATAACTCTAGGTGTTAATTACGCATCTGGTGCAGCAGGAATCCGCAATGAGACCGGCAAACATTTGGTATAATACTCTTTACTTCAATTATTATATATATATATATATTCATTCATTAAGTCATCAATTTCTTCTCAGAAATTACTCAGAGGGTAGAAATAGAATGAAAATGTTACCACAGATTTATGATTCACTTGACCTATAAGCTAATTATGCAGGGTGATGATGTGAGCATTGGGTTACAGTTACAACATCATACAGACATTGTATCCCAAATTGTTAAGAAACTTGGAAGTGACAAAGCAAAACAACACCTAAATAAGTGCTTATATTATGTTAATGTAGGAAGCAATGATTACATTAACAACTACTTCGATACTGAACACTATTCATCAAGCAAACAGTTTACTCCTGATCAATATGCTGCTGCTCTTGTCAATGAATTATCAATTTCTTTAAAGGTACTGTGGTACATAAGGGAATATACAGTTTTTATTTTATTGAATAACCGTTGTATCTAGTCTATGACCGGAATATGCTTGTGTGTGTGTGCAGGCTTTGCAAAGGCTTGGAGCAAGAAAATTCTCTTTGATTGGTTTGAACCCTTTGGGTTGCATTCCACATGAAATTGCTATTCATGGCAAAGATAATTCACTATGTGTTGAAGAGGAGACTAAGGCAGCATTTCTTTTCAATGACAAACTGAAAGCACTAGTTGATCGTTTCAATCTAGAATTACCTGATGCCAAATTTATCTACATTAACAGTCCCGTCATCAAATTTGACTTCAAAGTACCAATACCAGGTATGTATGTATGTATATATATAAAATTATCTGTATATGATATGTTGAAGTAACTTAAGATCATGAAAGTTAGATAGAAATTAATGTGCTTTAATAATAATATAAAGTTTGGTTGATTTCAGCTATAGTGAAATGTTGTGAAGTGGGGTCGAACGGACAGTGTATCCGTGGCACGAAGCCATGCAAGACGAGACATCTGCATCCATTTTTTGATGCATTTCATCCAACAGAAATTGTCAACCAATTCACTGGAAGAAGTGCTTATCATGCTCCTATTCCAACCTATGCTCACCCCATGGATATCAGCTGCCTCGTTAAGTTGTAAATAACTAACATGATATATTTTTTTTAGTTAAGTTGTAAATAATTAACATGATATATGGAAACTTTTCCTTCATGTTTATCTTAGATACACACAATGCATTTTACCGTATCTATAGATACTTTTTGTAAACTTTCTACTTCTTTGTGACAATTTTTCTGTTTTAATTTCTCACTTATTTAATTCATTATTGCTTTTATCCTCACAATCTATCTATATCTGTGTGCTGCAACGATTCATAAAACTGTCAATTAATGTCTAGTACATATACTAAAACAGACCGTAGAAGCTTTCATAATAGATATTACATACGGTACTAAGGGGAATACCTAAATGAATTCCCCTCCACACAGTTTTGTTTTAGGCATCTGCTATCATACTATAACAGTATAGCTGCCAAAATACAAATAGCAGAAAAATTCAAGTCTTTTACTCTTGTCAAGTGCAAACACATCAACTGCATAGAAGCATTATGAATCTTACATAAATTGAAGAGACATATGGTCTTGACTTTCTGCTGCATACTGATTATTTGGTTGTAATCCACTCACTTGAAAGTAGCTGCGAGAGTAGTCAAACTGTTGTTGTTGCTGCTGCTGCTGCTGCTGCTGAGATTGCATAGGTTCAAAGTTTGTGCCTTCAGATAACATGTTCACATTCTCACTTTCTGTTAGCTACATCATCATAAACAAAAACCCAAAAAAATGGCCATGATTAGTAATTAATATGACCACAAACATCACACACGTGTAGTATAAGACACTGAGACAGTGACAGACGGACCTTTGATCTAAGAAGCTGGTTGTTATTATGCAGGTCTATCTCCTGTAATATATGTACATTTGATTTTAGTCTCACCATACTTTGAAAGCCATTCTTTAGAAGAAATTTTATCATATGCATTTTTTATCCTAAATACATATCTAGTAAGTCAAGTTAATTCTTAAATATATGTTTTGTTGATTATATTAATTCTTCAATTTTTTTTTACTATAAATATTTATTTATAAATACATATTTATAGATTTTAAACAAAAGAAAGAAGAGGCTTTTAATTTTTCTGAAATTAGAAAATGGAGAAATTTTATTATGACATAGCTGTTAAAAAATTTATGAAAAATGCCATAAGATTTATAAATAAAGTTGTTTTTATTGTAAGAAAAAAACAACTTTGTTTTAGTCAAACAAACTGCTGCGTAATTATTAAAGCTAAGAATAGGTTGGGTTGAATTAGACTTGAGCCTTTCAAAAACACTAAACCAGACTTAAAAGAGCATATGACAGGTAATAGATCAAGTTTAGACTTTGAGAATTTGGCATGACATGTTAGCCTACTTAATTAAAGGCATATTTTATATTAACAACTTTAAATAAGTCATTTGACTTATATTAAAATAGATTAACAAACTAATTAGTCAATGACGTTAAGTTTTATTTCTAATAAACTATAAAAAAAATTAAAACTAAAACCTCTTCCACAAAAAGACCATAGAAAAAAAGGTGGCAATAGATATGATATATAAGGGTGAAAATAAATGGGAGGAGTGGAGTTTTAAAATGTATGATTATGATTTGTTTCCATGTTATAAATCATTTTTAAGATCTAATATGACCTTGTAGAGAGTATAAGATTAATATTTGATATCTATTCAAATTCTTCTTTGCAATAAAATGTTTAAATGTGTTACTAATTTATATAGGTCAATATGCTTATATTGTTGAAAAGGCTACAAATATATGACCTTTTTTTGTTTGTAGACGAAGTTGCAAGTGCCGTTAGAAAATCACGCACACAATTTTGAGGTTCCGGGTTCAAACCCAGGACATGTTATCCAACCTAACAATTTCGACATTTGCTAGTTGAGTTAGGTCTTACGTATGAATCTACAATTATATGATTTGATACGATGTACAAACTCTTTTTTTTAGATAATTTGTACAAACTCTAAAAGGCTTGAATGGTATACAACTTGGCTTTTTTTAGCTAAATATGTTTCTAAAAAAAGCAGTGGCTTGTCAATTTAAAAAAAAAAAAAGCTTAATCTAGCTGGGTCTGTTCCCACCTCTGTGAATACTAATTATGTAGCTAACCAACTACCTAATGAATAGACAAATTGTTGGAAAACTTGTGGATATTTTATAATACTCACCTTTCAAAATCAATTACTAACAAATTAATGCTGTCAAAAGACAAAGGAATGCAATAATATGACTTGAAAATTTAAAAGATTAGCACAAGGAAATATTTACCCTCTTCTGCATGTACTCAATTTCTGCAAACATCAGCTCATTCTGATGTAGGCGTTTGGGAAGTAACCAGAGAAGTAGAAAGAAGAAAAAAAAATTAGTATTAATCAATAGATAAATCACACCATATATATTATATCAAAATTTGTAGAAAAATTGTTGTTAATTAATTAAGAAAATACCTTCTTGGAACGAACTCGGCTGATTCCTTTTTCTAATTTACTCTCAAGGTTTTTGAGATCCCTAGCATTCATATTGCTCAAAGACTCACCCATCATTTGCCTGCATTTTTCAAATATTTTCTCCACCAATTAAAAACATTTAAATTCTTAGATCCCTTCATATGACTTTTCATTATTTATTTTTGAATTCTCCTTTTATAATGAAGCTTTTCTTGATCTAATATATGAAAGAGTGATTCAAAACTTGCCTGTTATGATTCTGCAAGTTACTGATTTGCACCCGCAGTTTTGCAGCTTCTTGCTGGTAATACTGAGAATAAAAGGATTAGTTTATTCATTAAAATTACACCACAGTCAAATTGATGGACTCAATTAAATCACGTACATTGGAAGAAATGTAGAGAACAAGTAAAATGAATAATACTACTTCGGTCCCATTTTATATGCAGTTTAAGGTTGTTACGCACATATTAAGAAAAATGATTGGTAGTCTAGATTTTATAAAAAATGTTGTCTAAATTACCATTTAACCATTTATCTCTCTACATAGATAAACGTGAATTATTTATTAAAAGTAAAAAGTTGTCATGATTAATAAGAGCAATAGTGTAAAAACATGTTAGATGCTTTATTGGAAATGTAAAACAACAATTTATTTTAGACAAATTGATTTTGCTAAAACAACTTATAAAATGGGACGGAGTTAGTACCTGAGTATTAGTCTCACAAGTGGATCCGCTACCAGACGAATCTGAACATGCTTTCTTGTACCTTTCAATTGATCCTTTCACACTGAAAATAGTAATATATACATACTATCATTCACCATTCATTTTCATTATTATACGTATTATAAAAAATGCTAGAGTGTATGTGTGTGTTTTTTAGTCTACTAAATAAAATGGTAAATAAACACCACGCATACACACGATAACTACTTTCACACTTGGGTTTGAACTCGAGAGCCGATATCCTTGTGTAGCTGAAATTGCCATTATTTTGCCATTACTTTGAACAAGAAATTAACATTCCTAATTCGTTTCTTGTTTTCTTTCTGTACTGCGTAAACAAAAAAAGGAATGAATTACAGTAATTTGAAATTAATCGTAGGTTGACGGTCAAATCAACCCACTGGTCCGGTTAACTGAACCTTAAACGCAATCTTCAAAAGTATACATCCAAAGATTTCATTCCTCACCTTGACGTCAAACTCTGATGGGATGTGATTCAAATAAATGTTAACAACAAAAGAAAGGGGAAAAACCCAACACACTTTACACTACCTACGTAGTGATACCTTAATTTCGTCGAGCCACTGATTGGTCGCACCTGCCACGCTGGCACGGGTACCCAAATATGATTGCTTCAACTATTTATAGACCTAATTTTAGTTATTTTTAACTGGCGGATGAAGGAAACATATCATGCACAGTGGATAATACTCTCAACTATAGTCTATTAACCACCTTGATATAATTATCAATCTTAATAAAGTGATTTTATAATACGTTTTTCTTTCTTTTCAGTCTTTTCTGTCTGAAACTCCTGCGTAAATCACAACCGTTCATTTCAGTCACTGCAATAGATGGTGCAGTAGTAGCAGGTACAGTTGTACGTTTCCAATTACATGGAAGAGGGGAAAAAAACCACCTTGGGGCAAAAAAAAAGTTTATTTACCAAAATAATGCACATTGTGGGTTATTTACCAAAGTGGGCAAAAAAAATTTATAGTTCAGAAGTCGCCCCCCCCCCCCCCCCCCCCCCCCCCCCCCCCCATTTTGCAATTTTTTTTTAAAATGCAGTTCAGAAGTAGCCCCCCAGGGTGACTTCTGAACTGTGTTTTTTTATTTTTTCAATAATTATATATTAAAATGATAAAAATTAATTTAATTTAATTTAAATAAAACAATAGTATTTAGATAATTAATAATTGTAATCCAAATTTCCTAATTTAATTGAAGGGTCACAAAGAAATATTACAACACAATAATTTATTTAAAAGACCAACCAAAAATTACAGTAGTTATTTAAAAGAGTAATCTGAAATATTACAACACATTAATTGCGGTTGGGACAGTTGTTTCTGTTGTGACCCTCATTTCTACAAATTCCGCATCTTCTGGTGCGTGTACCCCTTTCTCTTTGATCCATCTCTGTACGAATACGGGTAGACTGTGGACGACCCTTTTTATCTCTCCGTTTAGTTGGATCATGCTGTAGTTCTAAAGTATTGAAATAAGGCCATGATGTCTCAGTTGGCAAGGGTGGGAACTCGACAATGTAAGTATTGAAAACATTCTCCATTGTGTACGGTGGATCCACGAATTGCATGTGGTCGTAATTGCATTTTGAGCATGCTGCGATGACATGTGAACAAGGGTAGTGAAATGCCTGGAATTCCCCACACTCACACGTTTTTGCTCTGAAGTTCACCACGAATGTTCGCGCAGGTCTACCACTTTGTGGTCGTACAAGTTCTTCAACTCGGAACAATTGTTGGGCACGATCGTGAACTGCGACGTTATGCGTTTTTGAGACATTTATGTTCCTGGCAATATTTTCCAACAATTTTTCAGAGTACATAGTTCCGGATGTCAACATTGTCTGTGCTTGTGTTCCCCTTTTGACGAAAACCTCGTTCATCCTGAAATATGTTGCATCTATCAATGAACGAATAGGGAGACTCCGCACCCCCTTAAGGACATTGTTGATGCACTCTGCAAGGTTTGTTGTCATGTGCCCCCAACGGGAACCTCCATCGCACCACTGCAACAATTGTTCTGCGGTTATGTCTTCAACCCAAGCCACCCCCTCAGGACCTACTTCCCGACCAATTTTTTGTTTGTAGTGTTCGGCCGATTCTTCTGTCATTGAATATGCTGAAGAAAAAAAAGAAGATGTTGGTAAGTATGGAATGGAAATTTGAAACTAATTAATTAAAAAAATTGTTAAAAATACTCACCCATATTGATGACATGTTTCCTGGCAGGAGTGTTTTTGAAGTGTCTCATGAAGTTTTGTGCTATGTGGCGAACACAGAAGACGTGTTTCCAATTGGTGTTTAGTTGCGTAACAGCACTTTTGATAGACTCGTGTCTATCTGATATCAAACAAATACCCTCCTGTGGTGTCACATAGTGTCTTAAACGAGATAGGAAGAAAAACCAAGCCTCCTTTGTCTCACCCTCGACCACTGCATATGCAATTGGGAATGTGTTGTTTCTTCCATCTTGTGCGATTGCCAAAAGACGACACCCTTTGTACCTACCGTACAACCATGTTCCATCAACAGAGACAACTGGTTTGCAAAATTGAAAGCCTTTAATGCACGGGCCGAAACTCCAAAAGATGCGGTGGAATACACCTTTGTCGGCAACTAGTTGTCCATTCTCATAGAATGGTTTGTACTGCCAGTCGTGAACTGTGTCTGGAATATAGTAAGAGAAAGCATGTAGCCACCTGGTTACTTCATTGTAAGAGTCCTCCCAATTACTGAAGATAAGCTCGATTGCTTTTTTGTTTAGCAATCCAAGCCTTTCTGTAGGAACTCTGGTACGTGAACCACTCCTTGATGTGTGCAATCAACACAGCCACTGATATTGTCGGGTCCTTCCTTACAAGTGGAAGTATATGAGTACACATGAGGGAGGAGGTCAGCTGGCGGTGATCTTGGGAAATAGTAGATGTTGTACATGTGTGTGGGTGAGTCAACTGTGTAATCCCCCAATATCCAGTTTTTGCTCCTACTCTCACTACACACCTCCACAAACAAGTTTCATGAACACAACAAATGGTCCATGTGTGTGGTTTAGACTCACAGACTTTGTATGCAACTGAATGGTTTAGGTGATATGTTTGGATGAATTGTTGGGCTATTTCTTTTGTGGGAAATTTCATTTTGAGTTTGAGTTCGTTTGGGTCTTCGTTGGATAAGAGTTGGTTCCTCTCCATGGAATGGCCAAACTCTACATCATAAGGTTCTGTGTTATCAGCTGTGACGTTTTGAAAGTGTGGTACAGGCTCGCGGAATACAACACCTATGTTGGGGTTAGCTTCAATTGGTTCCTCATCGATGTCACGCTGAAGAATTTCATCTTCATCTTCGCTATAGTCCCCAACGTCTTCATTATGGACACCAACAAACATACTAAACGGTGGGGTATTAGTTTGAGTATGTAGAGGGTGGCTTGTGTTAAGGTCAATGGGTGTGTTTGAGGATGATGGTGCAGAGTGATGGTGAGGTGTTGAAGGATTGTAATGCATGTCAGTTTGGGATGATGAAGGATTGAATTGAGGGTAAACAGGTGGAATGAAGTCAGTGTATGGTATTTCTGTTTGTTGAGAAAAACGTAAGTTTTGTTGTGATGAAGATGGAATAGAGTGGCCGTGACTTACCTGGGTGTAGTTAGAAGGAGCCTCAACCAAATCTCCGTATATTTCTGGTGTTCATATACCAAGGTGTCTATCTTCTTTGAAATGCTCTATCATATGTTCAACATCATCGTCGGAATTTATTTCGAATCCCCCATAAAAGGTATGGCCAGTATTGAGAGTTGTGGGGTACCGATATGTCAGACTAGCCACCATTTTTGAATGGTCAGGAGAGATTTTTTTTTCAATGGCTTGTTTAACTTGAGCTAGTTTGGAATTAGAGTTGAGTTTGCAAGGGTGTTGTTATGACACCTAAAAAATATACCCTCAGTATTTGTTTTTTCAACATAACCATTGTAAAAGACTGTGATGAAAACATTCGTTGGAGCCATTGACGAAGTTGGGAGTAGGAGGGTGTGTTTGAGTTTCAGTTGGTAGTAGGAGAAACTATGGCAGTTGGGTGTTTAGTGGTGAGAGATTTAGGGCCTATTTATTGAAATTTGAATGGTCTAGATTTCACCGATGCTTTTGAAGGCCAGGATTGCACCGACACTTTTAAATGCCAGGATTGCACTGACACTTTTAAAGGCCAGGATTGCACACGTGACTTTTAAAGGCCAGGATTGCACCGACACTTTTAAAGGCCAGGATTGCACCGACACTTTTGAATTGTTCAATGTGCATTGTTCACTGCTTAGTGCAGAGTGCAGTGTCCAGTGCTTAGGAAAACTCATTTTTTAGACTTAGGAAAAACCGGTTTTAGTCATTGTTTCGAATCTTGTACACGTGGGTTATAAGTCCATTAGTAGTAATTCAAAACATGAAATCGTAGTTCTATAACTCTACTATAATGTCATATCATTTTTTTTAATTTAGTAATTTAACAAAATTGCTTCAAATTGATCTAAACATGGTAAAAAACTCATTTTTTAGACTTAGGAAAAACCGGTTTTAGTCATTGTTTCGAATCTTGTACACGTGGGTTATAAGTCCGTTAGTACTAATTCAAAACATGAAACCGTAGTGCTATAACTCTACTATAATGTCATATCATTTTTTTTAATTTAGTAATTTAGCAAAATTGCTTCAAATTGATCTAAACATGGTAAAAAACTCATTTTTTAGACTTACGAAAAACCTTTTTTAGTCATTGTTTCGAATCTTGTACACGTGGGTTATAAGTCCGTTAGTACTAATTCAAAACATGAAACCGTAGTTCTATAACTCTACTATAATGTCATATCATTATTTTAATTTAGTAATTTAGCAAAATTGCTTCAAATTGATCTAAACATGGTAAAAAACTCATTTTTTAGACTTACGAAAAACCTTTTTTAGTCATTGTTTCGAATCTTGTACACGTGGGTTATAAGTCCGTTAGTACTAATTCAAAACATGAAACCGTAGTTCTATAACTCTACTATAATGTCATATCATTTTTTTTAATTTAGTAATTTAACAAAATTGGTTAAAATTGATCTAAACATGGTAAAAAAACTCATTTTTTAGACTTACAAAAAACCTTTTTTAGTCATTGTTTCGAAGGCCACGATTGCACCGACACTTTTAAAGGTCAGGATTGCACCGACACTTTTAAAGGCCAGGATTGCACACGTGACTTTTAAAGGCCAGGATTGCACCGACACTTTTAAAGGCCAGGATTGCACCGACACTTTTGAATTGTTCAATGTGCATTGTGCCTCACTGCTTAAAGGCCAGGACAAGAATGCTTAGACTAGAATATATACAACAAAAGGCAGCAACACAACCACATAACTCAAACATTCAAGTCACCATAACTCTTCAACAACACTTCCTCTAAGAATGTCTTCCTTACTAAACGAAGAACCTCACATTTCCATGCTTCTCAACGATGACCCAATGGAAGTTCACCACGCTTTCAAACTTCCAGAACCAGATGCCTCTATATTACCTTTGATAGAAAGAGCTGGGTTTCGTGACATTGCTTCAATTGGCGCATTCAAAATAAATACAGCTTTGGTGGCAGCAATGGTTGAACGCTGGAGACCAGAAACACACACTTTTCATCTTCCAGTAGGGGAGTGCACAATAACTCTCGAAGACGTGGCGTTGCAGTTGGGACTTCCCGTTGATGGAAATGCCGTTACTGGAAGTTGTGAAAAAAATTGGAATCGAGTATGCGAACAACTTTTGGGTAAGCCTATCCCAGCAAATGGTATGATAGGCAACCAAATTAAGTTCACTTGGCTACAACGTGAATTTAATAATGTTCCAGAGGGCGCTTCCAACCAAGTGCGAAGACAATATTGTAGGGCATACCTATTGCAGTTGATCGGGGGATACATACTCCCAGACAAATCATCAAACAGAGTCAACATAAAATACCTACCCCTATTGAAAAACTTCGATGAAATTTCAAGTTACAGCTGGGGGTCAGCATGTCTAACGAACTTATACAGAATGTTGTGTAAGACAGCTACATGCTCCTCATGCACCATGGGTGGATGTACTCTTTTGTTACAGTCTTGGGTCTGGTACCGCATGCCGTTCCTAGCACCAGACTGCAACCGTCCTTATGAATGGCCACTAGCAAAGAGGTAAAAATTTGACACAACTTATGAATACTAACAATTATATTTCTTCTTTACGTTAACAATTTTTTTTTACCAGATGGGTTCGCACGCCACTTAGCCACACTAAGTGTCCAAAAAGCCTTGTTTTGTACAGATCAACAATAGACCGCATGACACATGAAGAGTTTGAGTGGTTGCCATATCGGGAATTCAATTTGCCAGAAATAACATATCGGCACCAAGGCATATGGACTACAAACACGGCTATGGTCTGTTTCCATATTGTAGAATGGCACCATGCGGATAAAGTGACCTTGCAATTTGGCCTCGTCCAAGACATACCATCAGCACCAATAGATATCAGCCACATGCACAACATCACCATGCAGGGACAGACTGATGTTAATTGGGCTGTATATCACAGCCAGTTAATTGATTTATGGAATGATAGAGAAAATCGATGTGTTGTGGGTCGATCGTGCTTTGCTAAACCAACGCAGTCAGATAAATACATGCGCTGGTTTCTAAAAAAATCAAGGCCATACATTTCAGCCGACCAACATCTAAGGGATCCACGTGGTCTTGCAAATGTTGGTGATGTGGATGAAGATGATGAACAAGACGTGCCAGCTCCCCCAACTACTCAAACCGAACGTCGAGAACGTAACCGTAATCGACATCGACGTGCACCACCAACTCAACAGAGGACCCAAGAAGATGTGTCTCACCGCCACTCTATCTCCCACACACCAACATTCCAATATTACGAACAATACAACCAGTCAGTAGAACATACTCCTTTTCAAGATACATATCGACATTCTACCACCGAAAGGGACCCCGATATGTTCTATGAGTGCTTTGGGGTCGAACCCGGCTCTGCGCAATCTGTGGCATTGCTTCGTCAAATTCAAGAGCAGGTCGGCGGTGCTAGTTCTTCATCAGTTCCCCAATATTTTCCAGAGCCACCGCCGCCTGCCCCGACTGAGGAAGAACATCAACCACCACATCGGCATCAACGTCCACGGCGTGTCCCCCAACCTCGAAAGTGTGGAACTGGGTCTCATCTTTGTTAATTTTTTCTGTACTGTCTTTTTACTTTAATTTATCAGTAATTTCATATTAACTAAGTTATTAATTTTAAGGGTTTAATCTTATGTGACATTTATTACATTTGGATCAATAATTTACTCTTTTATCTTTAATAGTGCTTTGTGCATAGTGCACTATTAAAGTGTGCATTGTGCAGAGTGCATAGTGCATAGTGCATAGTGCAGAGTGCACTATTACAGTGTGCATTGTGCAGAGTGCACTGTTAAAGTGTGGATTGTGCATAGTGCATAGGTCTTAATTTCTTTAATGGCCTAGATTTTGCAGACACTATTTAACGGCCTAGATTTTGCCGACACTCTTTAACGGCCTAGATTTTGCCGACACTCTTTAACGGCCAGGATTTTGCCGACACTAAACCCTAAAATCAATGGTTAAGATCATCCAAAATCAACGGCTTACATACGATCACCCCTATTATAAATACGTTCTCACATTACACTCAAATTCACACCAACAGTTTACCCTCAACCTATATTTCTGATTAATCTTCTCTTCTCTGGTTCTTCCCAAACACTGTCGCCCAACCCGCTGAAATGGAATGGCAGTTGTGCCCAACCCAGTACTCAAATGACAAATTCCTAACCGCACTTTATCACAGTGGAACTGTAACCACCGATGAACATGGTGTTGTCTTTCGTTGTCCTAATCATATCTTTTGTAGGATGAATAAGGATATCACATTCGCCCAACTCAAGGAGAAGGTTGAGAGAAAAATACGGCCAGAGGGAGGGTGGCGTAAAGACGTGGAGCGTATCCGTTACAGAAAGTACAATTGTGGAGATGACGGGACATTCCGTTATTCTGTCATGGAGATCCAAAGCGACGACGATGTTCGCGCAATGATGGAAGGTCATGCTAACATTCCAATGGGACGTAGTCTCTTGGAGCTGTACGTAGACACAATACGCACTCCGGAAGAAATCATTCATCTTCTGCGACCACCCCCGCTACAACAAGTCATACCGGAAACAGTCATCAACCACTACTGTACACTTCACTGTCAGGCCCATGTTATGTACAGGGAAGAAGATGGTGTGTATTTTAGTGGTCCAAACACCATTTATTCCAGCCTTAAGAACAACATCACCGTCGCCGAACTGAACGAAAAGCTAACGGAAAAGGCGCAGCTCGAGGGTGAGGAGCAAACGATCACTCGTATCGTTTATCGCTGCCCCCGGACCGGCGAAGGTAATCGTATTCGGTGGTGCGTAATGACTATCAAGACTGACAAACACGTTCGACAGATGTTTCAGCAGCATGAGATGTTTCAACCTCATACTCGGAGTCCTATCGAATTGTGCGTCGAAACAACTATTTCCACCGATGAAATCATCCGTCGGGTTATCCCTCCAGCGGTCCAATGGCCACTACCAGAAAATGTTTCGTGGAAGTAGTTTCGATCATGTTTTCCTCTCGTTTCGTTTTTAATTTTCTATTCTTGTATTTCTGAAAATTTTGTTGTTTATTTCAGTCTTTTTTCTATATTATATTATGTTCCAATTTTTAATCTCTTAATTTTTTTTCCTAAATATTAACGTAATTAAATTATAAATAGGTATAATCATTTTTATAAATTTATTTTTAATTTATTTAGGTATTTATATATTAATATATAATTCAATAAAAAAATTGCAAAACACAGTTCAGAAGTCACCCTAGGGGGGGGGGGGGGGGCGACTTCTGAACTGTATTTAAAAAATTTTTTGCAAAACACAGTTCAGAAGTCACCCTGGGGGGCGACTTCTGAACTGTATTTTAAAAGAATTTTGCAAAACACAGTTCAGAAGTCACCCTGGGGGGCAACTTCTGAACTGCATTTTAAAAAAAAATTGCAAAACACAATTCAGAAGTCACCCTGAGGGGGGCGACTTCTGAACTATAAAAAAAATTTGCCCTACTTTGGTAAATAACCCACAATGTGCATTATTTTGGTAAATAAGTTTTTTTTTTTGCCCCCACATGGTTTTTTTCCCCATGGAAGAAGCCAAAATGGTGAGAACACTCTCATTGGCTCCCTCAAATTATCGTACCTTTGTCTCTCTGCCAACATTTATCTCTCACTTCACAGTCACATGCACTCTCTTTCTTTAATTCAGCTTAGGAAACCCTTTCCTTTTTGTTTCTCAGTCTATAACTTTCACAGATATGATAATATGTGTGAAAGATCTTGAGAAAATTCAAAGAACTCGGTCTAGTATTGAAATTATGACAATCCACTTCATTGCCTCATCACAGTCCCTTTTACTATCTTTTTCTGTTTTTAAGCTACATATTTAAAAGAGATTTTACCCTATCCTTATGATATTATGTTAATTAATATTGTGTTATGTAAAGAATTATAGAAGTTTAACTTCTGGATTCAGTTGCAAGAGTTAAAAATCAAGAACTGAGAGAGAATTCACGCGTGACATCAAAGATTCTTTATTATTATTTTTGGTCAAAAATCAAAGATTCTTTAGCTTGCGATCCCTTAAAGCCCTAACCAGAATTACCAAACCCCATTTCCTAATATAGGAAAATTCAATGGCCACATAATAGATTTCCAAACCCTTCTTGACTATTTTCTAGTTTTGTTACTTTGGTAGAGATCATGATTAATACTTCTTACATTTTCTGGCTGTCACCCAGTTCATATATCAGAAGCAAATTAAACCCTAATTTCTAGGGTTATTTTTTTATTATCAAAGCTGAGATCTTGCAAACCAATATCAGCTTCAGAATGGAAAATCTTTATCTAGGTGTCAGCCTTGCTGAGCAAATTTTGTTGTGATGGATTAAAAAAGAGAAATTTGTGAACTAATTATAGGCTTTTCACAAACCCTAATTAAAAATCCTTACTTTTTTTTCTTATTTATTTATTTATTTATTTATTTCAGTTTAGCTCGTTGACAAATTGTTGAAACTGCACTGCCCATTATACCAAGTAAGTGTAAAGGAAATTGGGAGAATAGGGCTAATGGAAACATGACAGATTGACAGCTTTGTATTTGCTTTAACCCTTCTTAGCTTTAGTCCTCTTCTTTAGATGGGTGGAGAGAGAGAAACAAGAGAGGAATAATAATAGAAAGGGAAAGTGGTAAAAGGAAATGGAAAGTGATCTAAGAACCATGAAGAGAGAGTTATAGGGGGTTGGATGATCTCACAGGCCACCATAACTTCTCAAATCTTTACCTCTTACTAGTAACTAACAAACAATCATAGTGCTTCTACATTTATCTGTTACAATTACACCAGATCTATCATCATGTTCCCACCATACCAAAAACTAGTTAGCAAAATTGTCATAAACAGAAACAAAAAAGTAGTAGTAGGAGAGAATCAAGAATGGTCATAAAAATTTGTTAGAAGAAAAAAAGAGCAAAATAAAAGAGACAAACACAAGTGAATCTTGGTTGCAGAAAACATACATACAAAGAGGAAAAACTAACTCTTAGCAAAAGAAACAGAAATATGAATGATCCTCAAAGAATCACCAGAAACAAAAAGTAAAAGAACACAAGATTTGAGAGAAGTTACCTGTTATTTGCATATTCATAGAGGCGACCACGGGTTGAGAAGACTATTAGAGCAACTTCAGCATCACAAAGGACAGATAATTCATATGCCTTCTTCAACAAGCCATTTCTGCGTTTGCAGAAGGTAACTTGGCGATTGGTGGTGTTCTCAATCCTCTTGATTTGAATCTTCCCCCTTCCAGTTCCCATCTTTCTCTGGGGAGAATCTGACATGGATTCATTTGGAAAACTCATGGTTTCCTAGCTGAATCAAGTAAAAGATCATCAACATATTTTCCTTACAAAAAAAAAAGATACATCTTTACAAAAACCATGAGTGAAAAACTGAAAATTTTGGTCTTTTTTCAGCTAGTTTTGTTTGATTGATTAGGAAGAATCTTAAAGGGAAAAGGGAAAGAAAAAAAATGAAAACTTTGAACAGCCCAACATTTAATCATTTTTTTTTGTAATAGTTTAGAAACTAGCAGTTAATGGTGTTACCAAATCTTGGTTTTGAAGTGAAAAAGTTTGATCTTTCCTCCAAAAGAGGGGAAGCATTGAGAGAGGATTTCAAATGATGTTTCACTAACCTTGTAACTGCTGAGGAAACAAATGGAGAGAGAGAGAGAGTGAGAGGGAGAGAACTAATATATTTAGGACAGGAACACAGATATGTAAGTATATATATATATATATATATATATATATATATATATATATATATATTCTCTCTTCTTTTCCACTTAATAGAACAGGAAGGAGATATCAGAAAATGACCAAAGAAAGAAGGGTATTTATAAAATGAAAAAACCACCTTTCAATCCATCATGGTTTATGCATCTGAAGCACCATACTCATCTAGCTGCATCCCTATATATATTTTCTTTTTACTTTTCTTTGTCTTTCATTATTATTATTGTTATTATTATGGTTTTATTATTATTATTATTATTATTATTATTATTATTATTATTATTATTATTATTATTCCCACTATCCCCACTGGTTGAGTGGTATGATGAGAATCAAAAGAGAAGGATAAAGCTGGAAATAAAACCAACCTCAATTTCTTTTTCTTTTCATGAGGAGTGAATGGAGTAGGGCACGAGATAGAGGGGGTCTGAAAACGATTATTAATGGGGTGAAAAGGACTTTGAGCAAAGTTGCAAAATTTAGTATAAGTGGTATTTTCACAGTATAAATTCAGAGCAATCTCTTTTCCTTTTGTGTAGATCATGAGCATATTTCGTTCCAGACCTAGCTAGCTTTTATGCATTATTGTAATTGATTGATGGGCATCTTGTGTGTAAAAATAGTATTTTGTAGTCTTTACTTCAAGAGTAAAATCCAAAAGATAATATATGAAAATCCAGAAAGTATAGTTATCTTTAAAGAAATTTGAGTTTTTATTTATCTTACAAATTAATTATATTTGTCACATAGGACCGGCCCAAGGGTAAGAATACTAAAATTCTAGTTTTTCGCCTCATATTTTGTCATTTATTTTCATAAAGTAAAAAGGAATATATATATATTATAAAAAAGCAACAATTTTTATTAATAGGAGTGCAATGGGTACTCCAACTCAAACAATTACAAGGACTCTCGTTAAAACTTCTCTAGGCAGTGGTGGACCCAAAACCCTGGGTCAGGTGGTACAAATTTTTTCAAACACACACGTCACTAAAAATATAATAAAAATAATACTTTAACAGGTTCACAACTTGTGTTGCACTAGACCAACACAAATTAAATAACACTAATAAGTTCCCAAATACAAATTATATAGCACTGAAAGAATCAACATATTCGAAAAATACAAAACAGATTCAAATTAAATAGACTAACACAATCAAAATAAATTAAATAGCACTAACACAAAATACAAATTAATTAAATAGTACTAACACAACTTACCGTTTAAATAACATTAACAGAATCAAAATTATGATAGTAAAAAAAGCAGGGACTAATGTGAAGGACAAATTTAACATTGGAGGGTGTTTTTATCATTTTTGTTTAAGTGAGGAACCAAATTGACATCGCCATAGGGACCAAAACAATGGGACTTCTTAACTTTCCATTTTCGGTATGCAACAAGTGCATCAAAAAAGTCCCATTGTTCTGCTGAAGTACTATTATTAATTGTGTACATTAACTTTTCCAACAAGTTTTTAACAATGTGGTTTTACTTTCTTAAAGTCATTTTTTTGGCAAAATATCATCGATTTCTCTTAACTTATTTTCTTTTTTCGATTAGGTCCCTTATGTTTACGTAGTAATGAATAGGTCCCTTAACTTAAAAAAATATTGTAACGTTTTCCTATTTAACGTTTTAACACTAACACCGTTAAATAGTGTCTAATGTGGCTTTTTTATGCTTATGTGGCAATTATTTTGGCTGACACATTATTTAAATTTAAAGAAAAATGTGAATTGTCTTTTTTACTCCCATGTTCTTAGTTTCTCCTTTCCAAATCCTATCTCCTACAACCCAATACCCAATTCTTTCCAATTACTGGTTTCAACAAAATCAGCAACTATTTCAAATCATCTTTATTCCTGTGAACACCCAATTTTAATCGGTATTTGTTTTAATTTCGTTTTAGAAAAAAAAAAGACTATGAAAAAAAAAGGAGTTGTCTCGCTGCCCGCATGTCACTTCTAATTGTGCGCGTGCTTTATTTTTAAGCATGTACCGTTTTATTCACATTGTGTGTCTCACCTCTCCAATCTGAGCGCGTGTATAATTTCTAATGGTGTACGTGTTTTTTTTATCGAGTACATACTTTCGCGGGGTGTGCGCGTGTTCGCGTCTTGTCGTGTATAAGTGTTTATTTTGAGTGCTTATTATTTTTATTGTTATAGCTGTTGTTATAGTAGTTGTTGTTAGTTTAGTATTATTGTTATAAAAAAAATATATGAAATAAATAACAATGAAAAAATCAGGCTTTTGGATATATGTTCTTATTAAGAAAAGGGTACACAAACAAAATTGATTTTGTTATACATAGGGACAAAAGATTAAAAGCAAAATAGTACACACAAAAAAAAATTTAAAAAAATATACAAAAAAGAGGATGGCAACGTTGCTGCCTATGGCTGTTGCTGCTTTGCTCCAACTTTTAACATTTTGAGTTACAAGCTCAAGCTATTTCATCTTCTCTCTATGCTTTTTACACTTTGGGCAAAAACATTCCAGCCCATCCCTTGCTGCTTCCAGTGTATTCAGAGGTTGTTGGTGCTTTTGTTCCCTGGGAGTTTTGATCCTCTGCTCCTACACCACACCTACACCACATTTTTTGCCTATAAATACCATGAATAGTGACAGGAGGGGGGGGGCGAGCAACAAGAGATAGCAACACACTCACACCATAATCGGAACAAAAGATTAGGGTTTTACACTGAAACCCTAATCAGAAAACACCCTAAAAAACCCATAAACCAAGCAGCAGCAAAGGAAAGTAGAGCAGTAGCAGTAAGCAAGCAAATAGGAGATTTTACAGAAGTTGGAGTAAAAGGTTGTTGTAGAATTCGTTTTCTTTGTATAGTTCTATATGTCACAAAATCAGAACTGAGTTTTTTAACCTTGAAACAAGTTTAAACCAAATGTGTAAATATTGATTTTTTTTGTAAACAATGAACAGATTGTGGCTCAAAAAATAGGATTTAGATTTAATCTTTCAGTTTAAAAACAAAGAAAATGAAATCAATTTTTGTTAGAATCAGAGAAAGAATAGAAGAAGAGGGAAGAAGGGAAAAAATACATAGGACAGAACTCATCTCCGTGGAATCCGACCACCGACCGCCGCGAACAACCACCAAAAACGCTCCCACAAACACCACCCTGAACCACCACGTAACAATCATCAAAGTCACCCCAAAAACCACCAAACCACCACGCGACTCTCTCTCTCTCTCCCTCTCTCCAGCCTTCTTTCTCCTCCTTTCATTCTCTCTCTTGAAAACCATTTCTCTCTTTTTTGAGTAAAGAACGGCGCTGAGAGAGAGAGGGTATAGGAAATTAGGTTTTTTTTAAGATAGTCTTTTAATGTTGTTAGTTTCTTTTAGGTTTTTTTTTATAAAAAAAAAAGAACTCAGGCTACTAATCACACCCCCTGTTTGACTTCTACAACCACCATGTTTTTAATAAAAACTGTTATTTGCACCCCCTTTAGTTTTATTTATTTATTTCTTGTCACCTTTATTTTTATTTGTTACTAATATTATTAGTACTATTAATATTATTACTATTACCCATTTCTCAAAAATGAAAATAAATGTTAGTTCACGTATAAAATCTTTTTTCTCTCATTCCTTTTACTCATAAAAATATAAAAAAAAGGGGATTGGCCGAGATGTGACATCTTGTCGGTCCCGGTTTAAGACGCCCGAGTTGTACAACTTGGTGATCTTAAACCCCTTTCAAAAACTAAAATCGACAAAGCAAGCAAACTTATTTTTCAGAAAGAACTACGTAGCCTTTGGTTCTCTGCCACGCGGAGATACGTAGGAGCGGGGCCTCCCCGTCAAGCGAAAATTAATCTTTTTTCCTTTAACACCTATTTTTCATAAAAAAAATCCTAAAGAAAAAATGGTTTTTGATTGAGGTGTACACCTTGTCAAATTCCGGTTTAAGAGACTTTAGCTGTACAGCTTTATCTTAAACCCCTTCAAAAATAAAACCAACCAACAAAATTTTCAGGAAGAACTACGTGACTTTTGAGTCCTCATTGCACCAGAGGATACGTAGGAGCGGGGCTTCCCCGTCAAGTCAAAAGTAAATTTATCTAAATTAGTTATTATTATTACTTACTATTAAATATTACTTTTGGGTAAACAAATAATTAAATAATTTATTCGCACAATCAAATTTAGGGTAACTGTCTTAGGACAGGTGTATTAGTGGTGTAGTGAAATTAGGTTTTCGCCCTTCCCTTTGCATAACCGACTCCCAAATCCATCTCAGTCAGCGCAGACCGAATCTAATGTAGGTTTTTCTCAATTTTTCCTATTTAATAAATTGGGTGGCGACTCCCAAAAATTACTATTTTTGAGCCGTCCACGTCGGAACCCGGTCACGACAATTCCTACCAAAAGCTTTGCAGACCCATCTTCGTCATAATGTTGTTACCAGGATCTTTATTTTTAAGTAAGTTTTAAGTAATACCCATGTTTTTAAAACAGATCTGACGGAATAATTGGGGCTACAAACGAAGATGAATCGGACAGAACCACTACAAAACAACTTTTTTTTGTTTTCTTTCTGTGTTCAACGTGAATAAGCTTGTGAGGATAATATCTAATGGGGATGAAAGGGACATAAATGCTTGACCATATAACGTGGAAAACCAGCTCATCTTCTTCAAATCGTTTTTGTTTCAAATCAAAGTTGTTGAAAATCCATTTAATTTTTTATTTCGTTATTATTGTTTTCCAGCGATTTGTGTTTTCGATTTCGTTTATGTTTTCCAGCAATTTCGTTTCTGATTTCATCGTTTCCTCCATTAAACCAGCTCATCCTTTCTATTGAAGAAGATGATGAAATTTTGGGGTTTTTTACTTTTTAATGATAATTAATTAAAAAATTATATATTTAGTGAAATTATCCTATGTGGCATGCCAACTCAGAGGTCAAATAGTCAAACAAGAGATTGTTTAACGGTGTTAGTGTTAAAACGTTAAATAGAACAACAGTGCAACGTTTTTTAAAGTTAAGGGACCTATTCGTTACTGTGAAAACATAAGGGACTTAATCGAAAACAAAAAATAAGTTAAGAGACCCCAGATGATATTTTGCCTTTTTTTTATTGTTCTACGTTGTAACTTCTAACTCTTATATTTCCAAACAACAATATTGGCCTAGCGACTTGAGTTAATTGGGACACAAGAGATCGATGGTGTTCTCAAGTTTGATTTTTCCAATGACAAACTTGGTGTTTGTTAGTTTGAAATTTGTTTAGGCTAAATTGCAGTTTTGGCCATTTATCTTTTTTTTTTCTCGTTTTCGCCCCTCATGTTTTTTTTGTGTCATTTTGGTCTCTGCTGTTAATTTTTTCTAACGGACATCACGCTGGCAGTTAACTGCTGATGTGGCGTCTTAAATGTCAAGGCTGACTTGGACCTGATTTGGTGATGTGGCACACAAAGGACCAAATTGAAACTTAAAAAGAACATAGGGGACCAAATTGAAACTGAAAAATAAAATTAACAAAAACAAAAATCAACTTCATCTTCTTCCTCCAAACACCGCCTCCATCTTCATCTTCTTCGGTAAGCCACCACCACCTCCGGCGAGCCATCGCCACCACCACCAAAAATCAATAACTCTTCCACTTTTAATCCCTAACTTCTCTCTCTCAAACCCAAAACCGCCCAATTTTTGGACGATTTCATCTCCACTCATTAGATTAGATCAATTGGAGATGAAGAAGGGATTAAGTTTGAGAAACTGGGGGTTTTGGGTTTGAGGGAGAGATGTTAGGGATTAAGAGTGTAAGAGTTATTGATTTTTGGTGGTGGTGGTGGTGGCGGCTTGCCGAAGGTGGTGGTGGCTCGCCAGAGAAGATGAAGATGAAGGTGCTGTTTGGAGGAAGAAGATGAAGTTGTTTTTTGTTTTTGTTAATTTTATTTTTCAGTTTCAATTTGGTACCCTATGTTCTTTTTAAGTTTCAATTTGGTCCCTTGTGTGCCACTGGTGTGTGAAAATACGTGTGTAAGTATACACAGTCACAAGTTATAGTATAAAAGATCGAACCCACCGAGATTGAATTAACTCTTATATGTTATTGTAAAGAAATGCAAATTAGTGCAACTACACTATTCAGATTTTGGTTTTGATTGAAGTTGAAATGTTAAAATAAATGAAAGCAAGTAAATTGTGTAAGAAATCAGTTGAGAATGAAAGTTGAGATGTCTTCACAAGCTAAATCACTTTTGAGTGTATTGTGTTTTCTTGTGGTGCAGTTGCACTTGGTGCAGCTGCATCAGTGTGTGCTGGTCAGCTACTTTCTTCAGAGTTTCGTTACAAGCTCTTATGATCCTGTTTTTTTGCGGTAAAGAGTAGGGTTGTCAGTGCCTCTCTCGCCCCCTTACAGATAATCCAATTTGCTAAATAAGTACACTCTTGTATCTTAAGATCTTACTACACTCTTGTAAGGACTATGTTAACCTAAGGTTAGGAATTAACAAGCTAACTTCATTAAAACTAGTTTAACAAAAAGCTTTATTAAACACTTATCCTTACTTAGTTCTTGATTTCTAGTTATAAGCCAATTAAGTGAATATAACTCTACTTGTTCTAAGTGATCAACCTTTAAACAAGATTAAGAATTTAAACACAAGAACTAAAGTGCACACCACTTGAAAACACAATAACTTTCCTCAAAAGATCATTGGAAAGTTAGAACATCCCAACTTAAGAGATTTAGCTCATGTTGGACATGATAAAGCAAATATATTTGAATGAAAACATATTGCAATGAAGAAAAGTACAAGAGGATTCAAAATAGTAACAAATGGAAAACTCTTGCATATATTTGCTTACAACTAATTTCTTGCAACTATTAGCTCTTTGAAGGAGTGGAGATAGAAGTTGTCAATTTCCTCTCACCTTCCTCTCAAACTAACACTATGAAACTACAAGAAAATTAAACTTTCAAAACTATAAAAAACTAAAATAGAAAGAACAAGAAGTAAGTATGTAAAAATCTATATATTCTTTCAAGTGAAGAGTTGAGTCCTTTATATAGGCCTTGAGATTTCCTTCAAGTGAGGGTTTGCTTGGAGACAAAGTTAACTTAACCATGGTTACTTTTCAGAAGTTGATGATGCCATTTGAGTTTTTCACTCAAGTGCAAAGAATGGTCCAATTAGGTGTAGCCATGTGTCCTTTATAAGATGACTCTTCAAATGGTCATATATTGTAGGCACCTCATTTGAAAGGTTCCCGTGTGACCCATGTGATTTGTGACCAATTATGATGTCATCTTGTGGTGTCTTTATCTTCTTTGAGTTTGAGGTGCTTCCGGTGTTGGCATTTTTCCTCCCTTTCAGGATGGTGCAGCTGCATGTAGTGCAGCTGCATGCGATGCAGGTGCATCCTTTTGCAAGTTGCCATGGTGCCTCCATGTGACTTGTGACTAAGCATGATGTCATAGAGATATTTATGCCATGGTATGAATTGAGGTGCTTCCATTGTGGAGTAATTCTGTCTTTGGTGCAGGATGGTGCAGATGCACTAAATTTGGTTGCACTGTGGTAATCTGGTGCAGCTGCATCTAGTGCAGATGCACTGCTTGTTTTCCGGTGCAGATGCATCAACTGCAGGTGCACTGAACAAACACATCAAACATACCAATATATATATACAAAATGCTAAGTCATAAGTATAAACCTTGAATGTTGTTTATTTTATTCATACTACTATATTTAACACATATTGTACTTGATTCTAAACAATTATTTAGGTTTAGATGCGTATATAACTCTATATAAAATAGAGTTATCAGCCACATCACCAAATCAGGTCCAAGTAAACCCTGACATTTAAGACGCCACGTCAGCAGTTAACTGCCAGCGTGGCGTCCGTTAGAAAAAATTAACGGCAGGGACCAAAATGAAACACACAAAAAAACATGAGGGGCGAAAACGAGGGGGAAAAAAGATAAAGGACCAAAACTGCAATTTAGCCATTTGTTTATAAGCATGAGCATAGATTAGTCGCTTATTGAAAGCATTATTACTACACTTTATGAGTAGCCAACCACGATTCAAATCAAAACCATTTCCAACAAACACTATTAAATACTTCTTTGCTTCACACTCAACAAAAACTGATCTTAAATGAATTGATTTTGTAAAATAAAATAATTTATAGTTGGATACATTCACGAAAAATGAGTTGAATAATAATTTGAAAGTAAAAATAAACTTTGTTGGCAAAAAGGCCCTATTTTAAGTTTTCTAATAATCAAAAATTCATTGAACGTGAGTATGAAAAATGTCATCTTAAATTAGAATCCAATTTTAGAGGCAAAATCATTTCGATTTTTTATGATACAGTAAGCAACTTCATTCATTAACAAAAAGAAGGATTGACACAACCACAATGAGCAAAATGTGCAGGGGCATTCTCCATCAACATTTTAAAGCGAACATAAATAGATAAGTCAACCAAGTCTTGGATAATATGTAACGAAGTTAAAAGCCAACAGCCAAGCCAACAAGTTAATCCTCATAACTAAATCAATTTCTTCCATGCGTGGACGTGGTCGAAGGAGAATTGAATATCCACATTCTTTTATTTCATCTAAGTACAAGTGATATCTTTGACTTATGCAGGCTCAACAAATCGACTATAAGCGGTCTTGAAATTAAACACTTGCTTGTAAGATATTTTGGAGGATGGAGAGTTTGGCGACATCCATGGTTAGCTTCCCTAAAAAAAAAAACCAATCACTCATCATGGTGCTTTACAAGGAACACCATAGGTAAAAACTTAACACAAGCAACCAACCTTAAAGATAAAACAAAAACAAAACACATAGCAAGAGAATCATAAAAACACAAACAAACACATTAATCACTAGAACTAATTAAACCAGACAACATCAATGAGGCAAACTATAAACTTGTTATTGTGGCTTTGAAGGAGGGCAATTTGGACTTGTCAATGCCGGAGGGGGAACAACCATTGGGAAATAATTTTCGATTGAAAGTTCTAAGAGCATTCATAATAGAGTTTTTCAAATTTGGATACCTAAGTAATTAGTCCTACACATACACATCACTTATTTATAATTTTTTCATGTTAGTACTAATTCATTCAATCCCTCCAACCCAACTCCTAAAAAAAATTATTAAACAGGTTACAATAGTAAGTTCACACAAGATTTATAATATTAACGAGAGAGAATGCTGGTAGAGGTACCATACCTAATAGGTACTCATTTTAATTTTTCCTACAATGACAATACTTTTTTTTTTGAAAGGCAATGTTAGTGGGGGAGGGGGATTAGTTTACAGGTTTGAACCTGTTAGCCTGTAATTTCGACAGGCTTCATTGAAAATGGTCAACAAGGCTTGACTTATATTTTGACAAAGACCAAGGTTTTTCGACAGAGAAAATGGTCATGCGCAGGGTAAATTCGACAAGCTTCCGGGGAAGCAAAAGCAAGAAAGAAGAAAATGGACACAAGCGTTCGACAGACAGAAAACAGAGCAGTTATGCGCTGAAGAACTAGCAGCTGGTCGAAGCGTGATGAAGCGGTTCTTGTCGAAAGTAGGAGTAGCAGTTATTAATTTTCAAATTTCTAGGCAGTTACTTAGTTTAGTTTTTCCCCCTCTTTTCCTTTGTATAAATAGTAGTTTCTGAGAAGAAACAAAGGTCACAATTTCTCATACCAAGTTCCCACGCTCAAAGTACCGACACGCACTGAGAAACGAGTACAAGGAACGCATGTATGATCTTGTGTACCACCCCTTTAAATTAATGCAATTTTAATTTTCCTTTTCTTTTACGTTTCCTGCAAATTTTTTCTTTGTTTTATCCTCCCTCATTTGGAGTAATTTGACGGTTTCGCGGAGAAATCGACGGTTATCTTCTTCTTTTACTGTTAAACAGCAAGAACACAAGCGATTCTGTAAAAACTCTAAACACAAATGGTCTTAGGATTCACTGGTTGATCCTGCAAGTTAACCAAATTGGAGACCAGCGGTGTTTACCAAAATCCACGGTAAACAGAACCCAAGACTTGTTCCTTGCATTCCTTTAGTGTACTCCTTCAGTATCCATTGACTCGCCAGCTGAGCTACCTACTTATGTAAGTACAATGAGAGTACCCAATTGGTTTCACTTTTTAATGGGTAAGTATGCTCTAAAGTCCCCTAGGATTTAATCCACCCATGAACAATTTCAATTCTAATTATGTTTAGCTCAATCATGGAAAGACCCTAGAGATAACCCAACGTCTCCCGGGTCAATTTCTAAATATTTTCACAAGAAGAAGATTTTTACAGTATATGCCACGGCCCACGTAAAAATGGCACCACATGCTAAAGTTAATTCTGTCGTCATCACTCATCAGGCAGCATATATGTAACCTTTCAATAGTGGAACTGTCGAAGTGCATGATCGAGGGATCTAAGAATTTATTCTCAATTTTAATGGTTACGCATGGTTTTCAAAGTGAACTAAAGAATCAGGAATAATGAAACGAGTATTGGTTTCATCAAAAAAAAAATATTGATCGTTTGTTGATGCCATTAAAGTTAGGGATGACAAAACGGGTTCAACCGTTGGGTCGACTCATCAGTACAACCAGTGCCTCGACCAAAGAAAAAGTAGAAAAACTGCTACTAGCCACGGGACCGTTGTATTGACAGAAATGCAATTTTATTGTTATTATTATTATTTTAAAAAAGTGTTTGTTTCTAGATTAGTACAACCAGTACGTATGCTATTGTACCTAAGTATTGCTCACAATTTTGGGTTTAATTTGTACTTAGGTTCTAGGATTCAAAGCAGACTTCGGAGCAGCTACGTTCATCAACGAAGACGAAGATGTAGAGTATGATAGTAGATTTAGGGTTCGAATGGATGGGAATTTTTCTGGGTTCCGTTTAGGATTTGGGTTTTCAAACATGTTTTTCAATTCTGATTTTAATTTTAATATTTTACTGTTTTAATTATAAATATATTATGTGGCATGCTAACTGGATCATTAAATGACGTGGCATGAACGTGTGCAAGTCGTATCAGCTGTCACGTCATTTAATGGGGGTCCGTGTCACTTTTTTTTGACAAGCCTCCAACTCAAAAAAGAATGAAAAACTCCCCTTTGGAGTAAATGTCTAAGATTTTAAAAATACGAGAACTAAAATTTCGAGTTTTAAAATATAGAGACCAAATGTCTGAATTTGTGAAAATAGGGGGACCAAAATTATATTTAGCCTTCTTAGTTAGAGTATTGCATTTTCCAAGTGCGAAAACTCAATGGTGTTCCCCCTCCCCTTTAGTTATTTTGATGTTTTGAAGTGCGATGGTTGAAAACTTCCTTCAAGTCTAGGATGAGGTTATCAAAGCGGTTGAAAACTTCATCAGCATAATCTTCCCAAAATGGTTAAAGAAGCCTGAATTGAAGTCATTTGGTCTCGTTGCTCTATCAGCATCCATCTGAATGCGTGGTGGTTGAAAATATTATTTATTGAAAGGTATGGTGAGTGTTCCACCATTCTCCATGTTGATACACTAATTAACTATCTATGTGATCACATGACTTATTTGCTGCTTTGTAGAAATCTTGAAAATACTCTTTACCAGCTGCTTGAATATACTAGGGAGTAGGGATTGCTCATGACAATACAGTCGTCATCTTGGATTTTGAGCAATCTATTACTTTTGGCACGACAATAGTAGAGGACTGGAAGAAATGTCTCAGTATTTTAGACAAAATACTTTCACTCTTTGATGCCAAAAGACCTCATCCTGCATAATTAGACCAGAAACTCTTTCCTTCACAAAATTGTAATTTGAACACCTATTTTGTTATTCTTATCTCGCAACGCCTCTAGTTGTCTTCTATACATAATATCGTCTTCAAATTCCTATCCCGCGCGACGCCTAGTTTGACATCCATGTCCCTAGTTTGACAACCGTTTTTCTAAGTTCAATGAAGTAAGTTTTCACATATTTGTATTTTAATTTATATCTTTTGTATTTTGTTAAATTAAACTAAAAATAAATTCTGTCTACTTTTTTGTTACAAAATATTGAAATAATATTTTGTTAGATTATCAGCGGGCATGGTAACTTTTAAAGTAGATTCTAAAAATTATGTTTCTAATTTTTATAAAATTTAGTTCAAGAGTAATTTCGATATTGTCAAAAAAAAAGAGTAATTTCGATAAAAATAACTTAATTTTATTATAATCAAAATCCATAATACTTACGTTAGCATGACACGCAACAGCCATGTCACACAATTTTTTTCATAACAATCTTAAAAAACATTAGAATTTTTAAAAAGTTTAGTAAATAAAATTCCCAATTAATAAAAATAATCAAGATTAATATTTAATATTTTTAATAATTCTTAATTAGTACAAAATAAAGAATAATATAAAACTAAAAACTAAATTATTACAAAAAATATTCACCTAAAAGATAAAATTAAAAGTCTGTTTGGAAAAACTGATCCACTAGCTTATAGTGTATCCGTTAGTTGTAGGTGTTTGGCAATACCAACTTTTAGCATTTTTTCAGTAGCTTATAGCGTTTTTTGAAACGCTACTTGAAGTAGCGTTTGAGCTTATAGCTTATAGTGTTTCATTTTTTCTCTCAATTTTACCCTCACTACTTTAATTAAATTACTCATTTATCCTCCATTAAATGAATTTATCTCTCCTTTTTAAGCATTAATTACATATGTCTATTTACGTAATTTCATATTTATAAGCTACTTCAACCGCTAATTTTACCAAGCACTTTAAATTCAATCAGCTACCTCATCCGCTATAAACTAGTTTATCTGCTATCCACTAGCTTATCCGTTATCCGCTATTTTTTACCAAACATAGCCTAAGTGGGAATGAGAGAATCCAAACTGGTGGCGTAAAAATACGAGTGTGGAGGGGAAAAGGCCACGGGTAGCGGGAGAAGAAAGGTTTATACTTTATAGTGCTACTGCGAGAAAGATCGGAGAAAGAATAACGAAATCGATCGGAATGGCTTCCCTGTTTATGAGAAGAGTAGTAATAAGCGTCCACAGAGTCATCAATTCCACGCCACTGCCACTGCCACTGCCACTGCCACCACCAAATCCCCTTCTCTATCTCAGCAGGAGGATTTCCCCTTTCACTTCTCAATCTGGTAGCAACGACTCTCACTCTAACTCCCTTCACATCGATTTATCAAACCAAGAAGCCAAAAGACGCTTGTTCAACAGGTTCCTTCCTCTTCCTATTATTTTGCTCCCTCCTATTTTGATTTCTATGATAAATAAAATACAGCTGAGAATGATCTTTTTATTTATATCGATTGATGTTTGATTTTTCAATACGAATAGGTTATTATATAGAAGCAAGCAACGAGGGTTTCTCGAACTCGATTTGGTTCTCGGAAAATGGGTAGAGGACAATATTCACTCCTTGGATGAAAGTCAAATTCGAGCTCTCGTTCATGTCCTCGACTTGGTATTTTCTTTTCCTTTTAAAAATACTAGTAATTCTTGTCATAATTATTGAGTGCTGTTGGCAGTGAGTGCTGGGGTTTTTATGAATTTGTGATCATGAATCAAAATGTTAATCTTCTTTTGATATTCGTTCACAGATTCTGTAAATAATACTGAGCAATTTAATTCTACGTTTATTGGTTAGACAAGTTTGTTTGTGTTTTTTCACTGGAGTCTTGTAAAACTCCACCTATTGGGGGTACATGGGGAGGATACAGTAGTTCAAGTATGTTATCTGCCTGATTGCACAGAATTACCCCTAGCTCCATATGTGTGGCAAGGAGGGTGATTTCGAAATGCCCGTTTGGTTCAGAAATGAGATGATTAGTTTTTGGATGAGAAAAATGAAATGAACTTGAGATACTTTTTGGTTGAGAAATTAGTTGACCTTGATACTTAGTATGGTTGCAATACTATCTGAAAATTTTAAACATTAAGACCTTTAACACTAGATAGGGTCTAATTTCCTGAATTTTGGAGACAACCTGTGTATCTCTTTAGAAGGCCTTGAGTCTTCCTACAAGACCTTCAATTCATGCTATTTGCCTGTTAACTTTTGATGCATCTCCTTTAAGAGGGGACACTTATGTATGAAACCTTGTTGATGAAAACTCTAGCATCTTTCTGCATACAAAATAAAGGGTGAAATGGTGATTTGCAACTTGCTAGTTGGTAGAATAACTCTAATTTAGTGTCTCAGGAACTTACCTACTTTTTAAACCTTTATTATTTATATTTTCTCAAATCTGTAAATGATTGATGAATGTAGTGTGATGGTTTTGTTAGAGGGTTTTACTTTGCTAGTCTTGGTGGAAAATCTAACTTTAATAGACAGATATCTTGATTTGAGTCTATGTCACTTCAAAATCCTGTATCTGTTATGCAGGAGAATCCAGATCTATGGAAGTGGATATCTGGGCAGGAGGAACCCCCAGAGTCAATCAACACAAACCCAGTGAGTCTAAGTTCATTATTCCAATGAATTTCAAATATGGTTATTTTGTCAGATTTTGTTTTTTTAGGGGTACAATGCTCATGGAAGTCGTTTGTTGCTTAGGTCCTTACTGCACTGCGGGAAGTAGTTATGAAGAATCTTGATAGCCATTCTGCTCCTGAAACAAGAGCAACACCCGGCAAACAATGGGTAAGAGGCTGGGATGATATCAAGAAATTTCCGGGTGGGCCCATTACTGGGAATCAGTAGCTTGGAAATAAATGATATTGTCTTTGTAACAATAATAAATGGATTGTTTTTACCACTTATATTACTATAAATAAGGGCTGGTTAACTGCTGCTTGAAGGTTTGTATTAGACCGTTCGTTACCTACTAGAGATCAGTAATAGAATAAAAGGAGTGAAAACTAGAAGATTGTGGCTTTTGGTGAACCTTTGTTCTGCATTCATGTTATCTATCTATTGTGAGTGGTTATATGTTATGGGCTTATGGCATATATAGAACACTTGATTCTGGTTTTTTCATTTCCTGTTCTTACAGTTAAATTTTATGGTTGCCGTTTTATTTTAAGCTCTTCTTCCTTATATTTTATTATTTTTGCATCGGTTCCTTCTGTTGAGAACAAAGGAATATAAACTACACACTAATAGGACAGATAAGTCAAGGGTATCATTTTTTGTGTGACAAAATCAGGAGTATGATTGTTACAAGGAATGGTTTCATTAGTTCAATGTAGTATGTCAACTGGGCCAAGCTGAGCTCAAGTTAATTTATAGTTGGATTATAAAAACTTGTGGCTCGTGATGTTGTGTGCAACAAAATAGCTGTTTGGAGAAATGCTAACAATGCTTTCTTTTATACACTCTTCAACACTTACTTTATGATTGGTTTAAATTTATGTGGGTTCCACCACTTTGAAAATGAGACCCATTAATTTAGTGGAACTCACATGAATTTTAACCAATTATAAAGTGAGTGTTGAAAGGAGAGTGAAAAAGAGAGTATTACTAGCACTTCTCTAGTTGCTTGTACTTAAGGATTATTATTGAGCAGCAACCGGCCATGGGTCAATTGGAATACCTAGGTGCTTCCTAAGTTTGTGGCCTTCGCATAATCCATAAATTACGAGGGCCAATATTGCTGGCCTATGCCTAGCATACATATTTAGGACACAATCTATTATCAGAAGCTATGGGTGCAACAATTGCTCTCTTCCAAATATTTGTCAGATGGCCAGTTTAAAACAAGCAAATAGACAAAGAAGTGGATAAAGCTCATTAGAAAAAACAATTTAGCAGCATTTTCACTATTTTCAAATATACCACTCTCTGACTATACTTTTGGGTTGCGGTTTAGGGATGATATGAACAAACTTCAGAGTTGGTAATCGGTAATCACAATCATATGGAGCAGAACACAATACTTTCATTCATCTCTCACTTGTTGGGTGATGGCATCCTTGAAAAACCACAACGTAGTTGGAAATTATAACCATTTATCCTAATTTCCAAGGAACTCATGTTCATTTCTTTGGCGTCAATTCATGGCAAAGCCCCAACCACACAACACCTACATCAAGCTAGTAGGCTCAATATATTAATTATAATCTTTCGCACACATGCAATGTCTTTAGACAAATCAGAGACCATACAATAGGATAGATGCTGTAAAAGATCACCAAGCTCAATAGGAGCCCCAAAATTTACCTACCACACTAATTTTGAACACTAAACAGCTAAAAGACCAACAAGCATTACAACTAAGTCAAATCCATTCCTCCTCAAGGACCCTGATAGCACTTAAAACATAATTGGCTACTGAATGGGGGAAACAACCTCCACTTGCAGAGGAAACGGCTACCGGCCGCCTCCTGGTGTGAAATTCTAGCGGATGAGTCTTTTCTGTTCATACTGGGACCAAAACTCCAGTGAAACTTAGTATTAACTAGTCCTTTGATCCCGTGCTTCGCACGGGCTTACGCCATATATTGTAGAAAAAAATTTGTTTTAAAATAATTCGGTTGAAATAAATATTATAAAATGTTTTAGAATAAATATTTTTTTTTGACATGATAAATGTGGTTGAAGTTTCTATAGGAGTAAATGTTGCAATACGGTATTCGAATCCCTCCGTTCCTGATCTTTGGTACTTTTGATATTTTATTTTTGCTTCAAAATAATAGTACTTTTAAAAACCAACTGTACAATTCACCCAATTTTTCTTAATATACCCTCAATATTTATTTACTCTTTTAGAGTTCCAAAATATGAATTAATTGTGCCAAGACTAATTTATTTTGACTTCAATTATCCCAAGACAATTACAAAGAGGGCATTTTAGTACTTAACCAACATAAATCAATGATACCTTAATATGTGCGCAGCAAGCCAAATGTACCAAATATTAGGAACGGAGGGAGTATTATTTATAGATCTTAGTAGGCGTGAAAGTGGGTCAATGGAAGGAACTGATTGTGTGAGGTAAAATACGACACTAATGTCAACACCAATGTAGTATATCTCTAGTACCTGGTGTTGCCAAACGACTAAAATAAAGATGATAACACAAATAGAAAGCAAAACTCATAAGTATCATGTAAGGTTTGATGAAAACCACTAATAAAATAAAAGCACATATTAAAAATTAAAAAGAATAAGAAGGATTATTATTATTATTTTTGAATACATATGATAGAGTAGTCAACTCAAGCACGTCGGAATCTGAATATATATGCATAGTAAACAGTAATGCTATGTGTTTTTTGTTCAAAAAGACGGTGTCACTGCATCCCTATGTTTGCAAAAGAGGAAAATTATTAGAACACTTTGACAGTAAAAAATGGGTAAGTTACGTGCTTCAAAACCCAACCTGGCAATCAGATACAAGTTTTTATCAATAAAGTTATATTAAATATTTACATGAAATTGGAACATATGAGTAATTCACAAAAAATAAAAAATGATAGAAAGGTGAAAGCCACAAAGAATCGTTGGCACAAAAAGAAGATGACATGCCAAATTGTTGAAGACACGTCAATATTTAGTGAAATCCAGAATCAACACATGTCAAAAGAAAATCTTAGTATTTGTCAAAAAAAATCATAGTAAAAAATAATAATCCAAAAATAACTAAAACAAAAGAAAAAAATTAGAACGTTGGCTATTTATCTCAGTTTCATTATCAAGCAAAAATTCCGGATATCTCATCAAATGTATGCATGCATTAATTCAATATCAATGTTATTTTTTTTTTCTTTGAAACAACAATATCAATGTTATTAACAAACGCATTAACAATTATGTATTTATCATAAGTGAATCATAGACATAGAGTATCAATAAAAAAAATGAAGTCTTTTTTTTTTTGGTAAAAAAAAGGAAGTCTTTGGCAATTATAGATTCGATCGACCCTTAGAATTTTTTGCGGAGGTTTTGCGAGCATTCGGTTCCTAACTGCTATAAATAATCGATCGAATCTCACAAGTATCATTTTCACTCCTGATCCATCACAAAGGTCGTAATTCATAAACACTACCTATTTGATTCTAAGAATTAGTAAAGTAGCAATCAGCGGGTATATATATGCCTACAACATTTAGTAACTAAATTGGTTATCATGTATACAAAAAGGTAAATTTTATCATCAACTTTTGGTTACTATGCATAATAGAAAACTATTTTTTATCATACCTTATCTCTTATAATAGCTTACAAATATATTAAAATTTGTTGTGAATAAAGTTTTGCTTATTTTTTCAAACGTTTATAGAAAGTAATGGGGTTATATTATAAATGTAGTTGAAGTTCCCACAGAAGTAACTATTTATGACATATTATATATTGTAAGACAAATAAGCAACTCTCAGTAATGATAAATGTAACCAAACATGAAAGAGAGGAGTTATTCTTAGCATCTCGATCACTTTACGTATTTTCTTACTAAATAATTTTTTCCACCAAACCAGTTATTGAGGAATGAGCTTCGCGTATTTGAATATCTAATTTTTTCAGACTCTAAAATATCACAAAACATATAAAAAGAAAAAACGTAAAAACATCGAAGTTTGGCACGAAGTACCGATTGAAGCCACAATACTCACATATAATATAAAAACCAATTTAATTATGTTTTAATACCAGTTGGTCCAAAATGATCAAAATAAGAGCCATAAAAAATGTGCTAGTGTAAATTAACACTACACTAATTTAAAAAGAAAAAAAAATCACAAAAAACATTAAAATATGTAAAAAGTAAAAAAAATTATAAAAAAAAAGTAATAGTTTCCCGCAAAACCGCGACTGCAGACTGACTGCAGCGCTGGAGGTTCAGAAAATATAAGGAGAAGAAGTATAAAAATAAATAATTTTTTTAAACATTCAGAAAATTAAGTCTCAAAAAATACAAAGATATAAAAAGAAATTATTTTTTTAAAATGCTGAATTTAGTAAAAGGGTGAGGAACAAACTTCAGGTATTTGAATAGTTACACTATTTCTAAGCGCTAAAGTACCTCAAAACATGCTACTTAGCATCACAGTTTACGTATTTTGTCAGAAAATTATTTGTTTTTCATCAAACTGGTTATTGAGGAACAAGCTTTGCGTATTGGAAAAGTTAAAAAAAATCTATCTCTAAAGTACACCAAAACATACTTCTTAGCATTTTACTTTACATATTTTGTCACGAAATTACTATATTTTTCACCAAATCAGTTATTAATGAACAAGCTCCGCGTAATCAGGAAAAACACTTTTAGGCAGGACATTTTACGTATTTTGAGACGATTTTTTTCACCAATCTAGTCGTTCAGGAATAAACTTTGCGTTTTGAACAGTTATAAACTCTAAAGTTCACCAAAACATACTATTTAGCATCTCGATCACTTAACGTATTTTCTTACGAAATAAATTTTCTTTCCACCAAACCAGTTATTGAGGAATGAACTTCGCGTATTTAAATATCTATTTTTTTGAGACTCTAAAATATCCCCAACATATAAAAAGAAAAAAAAACGCAAAAACATCGAAGTTTAGCACGAAGTACCGATTGATGCCACGATAATCGCATATAATATAAAAACCAATTTAAGTATGTTTTTAATACCAGTTGATCCAAAATGATCAAAATAAGATCCATAAAGAAAAAATATGATAGTGTAAATTAATACTACACTAATTTTAAAAGTAAAAAAAATAAAAAAATAATTAAAAACATTAAAATATGTAAAAAAAAGTAATAAAAAAAATTGATAAAAAATAAAAAGTAAAAACAAAAACAAAAAAAAGTGTTTCCCGCAGAACCGCGACTGCAGGCTGACTGCAGAGCGGTATCTGCATATATTATTTAAGCTAGTTCAACTGCTAATTTTACCAAACAGTTTAAATTCAATCGGCAAGCTTATCCAATATAAGCTATCCGCTATCATCAGTTCATTAGTTATAAGCTAGCTTATCTGCTACCTGCTAATTTATCCGATATATTTTACCAAACAAAGCCTTAAAGCATCTATTCATGATCTCCACCTAATTGCTTAATTGGGTCCACCACATTCACATCATTTTAAAGCAATTCACTTACTTTTTACTCTAATGATGAATATATTAAGAACCAAAGATTTATTCTCATGTAACTATTTAATTATTATTTATACAAAAAAACTTAAATTATGATTTATTTTAATTATCATAAATTATTTTGTCAAAAAAACTATTAATACTTTATTTAATATTTTTTTAAAAGAATTGACCTAAAAGAACTATTCCAACTACTAAGCCAACTCTATTACCTTCTTGTTCAATTTTTTTTCCCAAACCATCTTGTTCAATCTTATCAAAAGAAATCTCAATTATTCAAAAAAAAAAAGTCAATAATAGACAAAAAAAAATTGCCAATTTCAATTTATGCCTTCTGATTGCTCTATAGATTTGTATCAAAAAATTTATTACTCTAGATGCTTCTCACCAATATTTTCTCACCACAATGAAGGCTTAATGTGAAATGAATACACGCGCGAGATGATTTGTTTATAGTGAGACTAAGGGAATCCCTTTTGCTTTCTTTTCCTCTGGCTACTAAGATGTTAAAGAGAAGTATGATTTGAAAACACTAAACTCTACCAAAATATACTAATATCAGTGCCTACCAAACACATCTATTCATTATTCGATATTCAGATTTGTTATCCGCTATAAAAAGGAAAATGAGATTTGAAAAATAAAAGGGCAGTTCCAGAAAACAACAGAGTTTTATGATAAATTTATGATAAGAAATATAAAAAGAAATTATTTTTTTAAAATGCCGAATTTAGTAAAAGGGTGAGGAACGGACTTCAGGTGTTTGAATAGTTACACTATTTCTAAGCGCTAAAGTACCTCAAAACATGCCACATATACAAAGTTAAAAAGAATATGAATGATGTTCTATTGTAAATGTGGTTGAAATTCCCGTGAGTAAAAATTAAATTAAAACTATCAGTTAAATAAGAAGTTTATAAAATTAAAAAATGAACATTAACAAAGACATTGGTATTGAACATCCATTTTAAATAAGAAAAAAAGTCTAAAGAATTTTAATAACATAATCCATATTAATCAAGTGTAAATATAAAAGTTTAACTCATAATTAGAAAGAAAAGAAGACAACACAGTTAGAAAATGAAACAGGTGGATATCATGAATTTGATAAAATTGGGGATCAAAATTGTGACAAATAAAATAGAGGGAACAAAATTGAGGATTAAAAAAATAAAATAGAGATACCAAAATTGAGGATTTGATAAAATAGGGGGGACCAAAAGTGTATTAAGTAGTTTACTTTTTTTTATAAGATTTATGCACATCAAAAGTAATTTGGACCTTCATGTTGGGAGGGGAGAATCATACGGACCGGTAAGGCCGGGTATACACGTAACCAGCCAGATTTCTCAACGTAGATTAGTCATTGACAAAGTCGATGTAAACTGCGTACCAATAACATATAGCCAAAAAAGTCATGGTTTGATTGGTTTTTTTGAAGAAAACTATTCTTATTTATAAAAATTATTATAAAATTATTTATGAATTACTCCCTCCGTTCCTAATCTTTAGTACTTTTGGGTTGTTACACACATATTAAGGTACCATTAATTTGTGTTGTTTAAGTACTAAAATGCCCCACTTGTAGTTGTATTGGGATAATTGAAGTTAAAGTAAAATAGTCTTGGGACAATTAATTCATGCGTTGGAACTCTAAAAAGATAAATAAATATAGAGGGTATATTAAAAAAAATTAGGTAAATTATACATTGAGTTTTTAAAAGTACCATTATTTTGAAACAAAAATAAAAATAAAAAGTATCAAAGATCAGAAAGTAAGGAAGGGAGTATTATTTATTAAGGGAAAGAGCACCGGCCACTGATGGCTTCGAATCGTATTGCCACCATTTACTGGTCAGTAATAGTATAGCACCGTCCATTTTGATTTCCTAGGACTATTCTTCAAACCATTTTCACAATTCCAAATTCATCACTTTTAATGTTTTGAAAATCGTTAGACTCATTGAATGCTCGTTTAATAATTTAATAAAAAAAACACAAGTTAAAAATTTCATTCGGTCTTGATAAGGCTCACATATCTCAAAAGGCCATTATTCATTCACTCCTGATAAGGCTCTCAAGTCCTCTCACACCGTCTCCTCAACTAACCCCATTTTATTCATTCATCTGTGTGCCTCACCAAACCCCACCCACCTTCTCCATTTCACCGTCCTCAGCCTCCACCTCCCACCGCCTTCCACCTCCTCATCTCCAACCTATTCTCCTCATCTCGTTTCACAGCTCATCGCATTTTCCTCACCGTCCCTCATCGCCGACCTCGACTCATACACCTCAGATCATCTCACACAACGCATTGGGGTCATCACACCGATTGCTCCTCAAATCCCACGTTGCTTCGCTTCCTCAGATCTCAACATGCATGGCTCCTTCGTCACTCTAAACATTTGGATCGTTCCTCTTCTCTCTTCTCCCTCAAATCAGTAACAAACAAACCCAAAAGCAAAGAGAGAAACACTGTTTTTTTGCGGGAACAGAAGTCTTTCTGGTTTTGGCAACGACAACAGTTAGGGATGATGCTATTCACGGCGACGGCAACAACAAGTTGTCTCATTTTCTCTCCTACATGCAAACAATGACACGAGTGATTGACGGCGACAAAGTGTACGATGGCAGCAGATCAACCCCCTCAGTTTAATTTTTTATCTTTTAGTTTTGTAGATCTCCCTAAACTTTCATGTCTCTGACCCCTGATACCTTGAGAACGACAATAGCAGATTGGTGAACACGGCAACCGGTAGTGCGGTGGACATTTACCGCGGCGGTGGCGGAGCAAACGATGACAACAACAAGAAAGCGTTCAGTATTTCGTCTCTTTCCTTTGTTTTGTAGATTTAGTGACTTTTGAGTCTATTCATTTTTTCCATCTTTTCTATTTTTTAGATATACATGGTTGTCCCAATATATGTTCAGTCCATTGAGAGAGAGGCGAGTTGTAAGAATGAACAATTGAGAAAGAGAGAGAGACGAGGTAGATCTGTGAAAGAGAAATGGAAGAAAAGTCAACAAAATTAGGCAAAGGAAGGTGCGTAGAAGGTGCGGTAACGGGGAAGTTTTTGCGGAAATAACCGGCTGCAGAATATAGATTGGTAAGTTTCTTCAAGCTCTCTTCACCGCTTCTCATCCCCTCTCTGTTTCTGTCTCTCTTCGTTACCCACTCTGTAAATTTTTTCCCCAAAGTTAACATTTTTTTTATGTTTTGTGCTTAGTTTTTACTCAGGAGCGTGATGTTGCTCGGGTGTAGAAGATATTTGGTTCATGAAGTTTTGTCTGTTCCCAGTTTTGATGGAATTTGTTGATTTAATTTAATTTTTTCCATTTTCATTCGGTTTCATTATAACCTATTGTATCTATTTCTTCTAAAAATAGAGAGTTGAAAAAAGAAGAAGGAAGAAAAGTCCAAAAAAAGTAGGCGGGTGAGTGGGCCAATATGAGAGTAATGGTTGGATGCGGTAACGAGAGATTTTCGCGCGAATAAGCGGTTGCATGCCAACTGCAGGCAACGTACTCGCAATAGATATGAGATCACTTCACCTGGGAACTAATTGGAAATACTATATTGCTCACATGAACCATAATGCTTCTCCTGGCCCATTGGTAGGTCACCCAAGAGATTAAAACAAACTATCTTCTTAATACTCAAAGTCCAACCGCCACCCCGGGTTATGGGCTTTCCAAAAGGTACAGCTGTCTTCTCCAAGTCCAAATCCTATGGTGCATGCATTAATTCTCAAATGCAAGGTCATCTCTCCAAGCTTGAACATATAAACATAATAAGTTCGGAAAAGAAAACCATGAGATGTTGAATTATGTGTGACTCCAAATTACGATTTTTTTGACCAAATTGCAATCTTAATAAGGATTTATAATGTGGTTACATAATGAAATTTTTTTTGACTAATTTAATGCAACTCGGGAACTAGTTATATTGAATAATATAATATATATAAAACTGCAGAGCACACAGTGGAAAAACTGAGAATACAAGTATACAATTAAAGAGACAATAAAAAGAATAGAATGCCGTTGCAGAAAATAAAGAGAGTATAAAACATTAATACATTATTATTCAATTTATTTATTTCTATTTGATATATAGAACAAGCTAGTTTGGACTAAGAGGGCATTCAGCAATTCTCTCCCAAGATTTCAGAGTTTTGTCTTCAGTGTCAGTTTTATATAATGCAAGCCGACGTTTGGTTGATAATTTATTTTATATCTTTGTAAATATGTGGATGATCAACCTTTTAACTATTTTTAAAAAACAAATTATAGGCCATTCCTTTTGAGGTATTTGAAATGACTGTTGCATCATATTGTGCTTTACATGATATATCTATATGGATGCTTTATTATTATTTGACCATATGTTGGTTGAATCATCATCATGCCAAAAAAAAATCCCCACCACTAAATATTTTATATTATATTGAGGCGTATAAAACAAATGCAAAATTTTCATCTATACCTATTGACATATATTTTCTATACCTATTAGGATTCAAATGAATCTGATAGCCATACATTAGTCAACTGAATGTGATAGTCACACATTATAACTTCATATAGACAATGAAATTTATCAATCCGACTGTTGAATAGTATCATATTATCCTTGTAATCATGTATATCAAATTTTAAAATTTTTTTGATACTCATAGGTGCGTTATCTAACAACACTCATTTTCTTATATTTTAAATATCATATTAACCATCGAAATAGTGTAGTGAGATACACCATCAAATAATTTTGGATTTTTATGAAATTTAATTTATATGATCTGAAAGATTACATCACGATATTCAACGGTCGGATTGATAAATTTCATTATATACACGAAGTTATTAATTGGTGTAAGTCGTTAAGTTTGACACCTAGTGTCAATATATATATATATAGTCTTTTTAGGCATCATGAAGATGTAAACAAAAGGTCACTTTAAGTTTTAAGTGACATTATTCCTAATGATAGGTATAATAACCTCATTATGTTGACATGATCACTTTTTTGTTTCTAGTATAATATATAAAATTGCAGAGCACACAGTAGAAAAACTGGGAATACAAGTATACAACTAAAGAGACTATAAAAAGAATAGAATGCCGTTGCAGAAAATAAAGAGAGTATAAAACATTAATACATTATTATTCAATTTATTTATTTCTATTTGATATATAGAACAAGCTAGTTTGGACTAAGAGAGCATTCAGCAATTTTCTCCCAAGATTTCAGAGTTTTGTCTTCAGTGTCAGTTTTATATAATGCAAGCCGACTTATCTGAAAGCTCAAACCAGTGAGACTTTGATCAAGAACATTAGCTCTTTCTTGAGCCTTTTGCTTCTCTTCATCAGTTAAATCTCCATACAGAATGCTCACGTGTGGCATGTAAGCTGAACCATAAAACAATATATAAACAAGTGGCAAAAACCATGATTTTTATGCAGTGAAACTTTCACCTAAAACACAACTCATATGTTCTGCTCTATCCTATTTACCAAACTCTACCACAATCTGGTCATTTATCATCTCTTATTAAGGTATTAGCCAAAAAGAGACTACTTTTATCATTTTGCTCATGACATTAAATGAGATTTTCTGATATGATATATTTCCTGGCATAGAAAACTATCAAGAAACATCACAGTAGTAACGTATACCACAGCTAAGACATGAAAGAATGCTGATAAATTAAACTCTGTTCTGGTTTTCTGTGACCGTGTTATTAGTGTGCAGTTTTCATCGGCAAAACTGATGAATAATCTACGCCGGAGATAATGGCTGAAAATAAAAAAATCTTAGTAGGAATAAGATAGGAAACTTACGAGATGAATTCTTATAACCAAAATGTTGGCAGCAGTGTGCATTGGTTTCCACTATCTGGCAAGTAAGTTACACAAAAAAAAGTGTCACATGATAAAAACTGAAAAATAAATAAATAAATTATTATTAATTACTTTCAATTTTGCACAATATGTCAAGAAATAAATGAAAAATAGAAAAAAAACCTGAGGAGTGGGGTGAGGGAGGAGATAAACACATGTGCCGGTGGCGACGCGGTCAACGGTGACCTGAAAAGCCTTGATACCTTCACACGCCGATTGGAGCTTGTTCACCGCGTCGTCGGGGGTCAACTCGATGGCTCCGACGACGGTCATATGTGGTTCGAAATAGGGTCCATGGAACTCGGATCGGAGATCGCTCATTAGCCTGGCGAGGCGTTCCCTCACATCTTCCGGTGGAATCGCCCACACCGAATACACCTCTTTCTTCTGTGCTGCCATATCTAAATCACAATTTCATTACAGAGCCCTGTGCCACACTGGAGAGTATTAATCATGATGGAGTAGTGGTCAATTAAGTAACTGTGTTGGGTTGACTGACCAATAACAATACATCGTGGCCCTTGCGATAACTTTCTTTCGCTACAACAACCATTTTTCATTTAGTTTTGATCAACGCAAATATGTTTTTTTATTTAGGCTTAAATACTTGTCACCCTCAAAATTACCTGATATCTATTCACCTCGCTTCTAAAAATACCCTGCAAAATATAAAATTATCCAGTTACTCCCCTCAAATTGGGGGTAAATGGATAGTGGCAACATTTGTAGGGAGGTAACTGGATAATGTTATATTTTGCAAGGTTTATTTTGCAAAAAAAAAAAATTACAGGGGGTAAATGAATATTAGGTAATTGCAAAATTATTTAAGCCTTTTATTTATCTACATCTCCTATGGGGCTTGTCGCTGAGCGCGGGAAATGCAGGTTTTTTTTTGCGCAACTTTCCCCAAAAACTTCCTTCAGTATTTCTTGCGTGACTCTTCAGTTACGTGTCTTCGTCGTGTCTTGCAACGTCATTAGTGTCTTTTTCCCCTTTTTCCTTCCATTTTCATTTGGCTTTTATTTCTTTTCATTGTTAATTTACAGAGAGTATTTTCATCTTCCTCACGCGGTATCTTTCCTTCTTTCATTCTTTATCTGATCCATTTTCATCCCATTTCATCTTTTTTGTTCTTAATTCCCCGTTACATTTCAACTTTTCAATAGCTTTTCCATCAGTTTCATAAATCAATGAATAGACTCTCTTGCTTCATCCTCTCCCTCTATCTCGCAGTTTGAGTGATTTAGAAAAGCTTGTCTTTTGCCGACATCGGCGACACCACCGTTGACGAGGGATCGCCTTCTGGATAACGCGGTGGCAGCTGAGGTTTCGGCAACATGAATCGACTCACATTAGCCACTAGAAACCGAGGAAGAGCAAGGGAACTAGAGGAAGAGAAGAATCAAGGTTTAACATGACAAGCTTCAAATTTGTGGGCTCAAAGTAGATCCTAAACATTCTTACGACATTGATTCTCCAACAGATCATTTCTGGGTTGTTTTTCTTTGTTTTATTAATTCAAATTTTGGATTATTTTTTGGGGTTGTTACAGTTTCCATCTTACCAACCCTCCTTCATCTTCTTCTCTTATCTGAAGGTACTATTTTCGATTGGAAGGTTAGATTTTTACTTTTATTCACTGATTCATCCAACTCATGGTACTCACTCTGTTTCGTTTCGTTTTTGTTCTAGAACATGTGTTCCATATACAAGTGGTCCAAATATTCAATCATACAAATATAAATATAAATGAAATTAGCAATCAACCAATTCTTCACTTTTTTCCTATTGCTATTTGTCTAGAAAAATTTTATATTTTACTATAATTTTGTACCACAAGTTCTCCTCAAAATGTCTATGAAAATATTATGCCATTCTGATATGAGAAAGACAATTCTTTTGGGGTGAGCTTGCGAGCTTTTATATCGTACTTGCAATGATTTGCTATTTTAAAAACAAAATTTAGGTGCACTTCATTGTGTGCATTATTAATTGTTTTCTAATCACAATTTAATAAATATTTGATTAGCTATTCGATAATAAAAATAGGATCATTTTAAAATTAAATAAAAATTTAATTTACATCACATGTTATAATGGATGGACAACATAGACATTGCAATATTTAATAATAGTGCTTCTTTTTTACTCGGAATAATAGTGTTTAACAGTTTCTTTTTTAAAACCCTGTGAGGCTGTGAGCTATTGTCTATGATCAACTTAAAATTAATTACCATGGTTGTATAATTGCTAATTTAATTTGATGATCAGGTAGGTATGGGGAGTGTTGTTGAGACACTATGTATTAGAAATATTATAGTTAGTTGGTTAAGTAGTTAAGAAAAGTTGTTAGTAGTTATAATTTGGTTAGAGTTAATTTTTTAGTTACTAATTTGTTATAGATTAGTTAGGTGAGATTGGATCTATATATAAGATCAAACTTGTTGTAATCAATCAACTTTTCTTCTTCAATAATGAAATTGTTTTCATTCATTTTCCTTGAAGTCTCTTAAATGTTAATACTATGTGAACACGCATTTGGTGCAAAAAGTATGACATGCTAGGGATATATTTGCAAAGATAAATAGTGCTTCTCACCAGCCTTGTTTTTACTATCATACATACATCTTCTCCGAACCCATTTTGATATTTCAAGGAGAGTCTCCAAGAATTGCATTTGCATTAAGTATCATGTGCCAAAACTTTCATTTGTAGCAACAATATTAGTATTTGCATGTCATCAATGATGGAGTGGTGATCTGTTGTTATTAATTCTTCAATCATTCAAAACATCCAAGAGAAAGGCCCAAGAACCAACAAATTGAGGTCTGTACGATGCTTCCAATGAGGGATAGTTTGGGTTATTGGGTTATGTGAAATGGGTGTTTCGGCTAGATGAGTGGAAAGAGCGCCATTTGTATGTTAATACATAATTAATCATGTTTTACTTTGTAATGTGTTTTTGATATATTCGGTTTGATTCCTATACTGTTTGTTTTGGTATGACTTATTCGAGTTTCTAAAGCGTTTGTGTTGGTTTGTTTACGACCTTATGATGCTTTTATTGGTTGATGTTTTAGAGTGTGTCTTAGCATATAATTTTCGTTCAATAAATTTAGAATTCTTTGACGATCTTTATACATCCTATTCGTGCACTGTACTTGATGTATATACAGTTAGTGTCACAACACAGTTCACATCAAAAGGAAGTAAAGGGCAAGTATTTAACTTCAACGTGTTGTTGTAATCTATGACTATGTTTCTTAAATTTAGTCGACTAATTTCTAATACTAAATCACTTAAAGATTTATTCTTTATAAAGAGACTTCATAATAAACGCATAAAAATATTAGTTCTTATGTACGCAAAGCTATCTAGCCAACCTCGAGCATCGCACGGGTAATAGGGCTAGTTTTATATGATAGACAATCTATCTATTTAATCTAATATATCTAATCTAATCTATCTATCTAAAATCTAATCTAATCTAATACTCCCTCCAGTCCCTATTAAAAGAAAAAATTTGGTACATTTTTTGGGTCTAATTATAAGAAAAAGATACACTTTTCAAAATACATTAATTGCTAAAAGTTCTTTTATACCCCTATTTAATGTGAGATATAGGGTTACTAAAAAGTCACATAGTTGGTATAAGAATTTAATTATAGAGATATATTTGGAATAAGACTCAAAATTGCATCACATTTAATAGTCTTTGTGATTTTTGTATTTTTCTCTTATAATAGGGACCGGAGGGAGTATATTTATCTAATCTAATCTAATTTAATCTAATATATCTATCTAATCTAATATCTAATATATACTTATATACTTATATATACTTATACAACTATTTACTCCACTGAAAGTACCTATATAGTCATTTGAGAAAAGTGACACCTACACTACTTAGGGATAAAATGTAATTGACTCACTAAAAAACAAAAACAACTTTTCATTTTCTCTAACGTTTTCACTTTCTCTTTCTTATCTTTTAACACATTTTTCCTCTTACACTCTCTTTCTTCATTTTTTTTCTCTTTCTTCTTACACTCTTTTTCCTCCTTTTCACTTTTCTTTTTTTGGCCAATTCTTTTCACTTTTCTCTTACACTCTCTTTCTTCCTTTTTTTTTCTTTTTACTTTACTTTTACTTTTCCCATAAACAATTATTCTCTCTCTCTTCTTATTGATAATCTATTATCACCTCTTATTGATAATTTACTATCTATCTTTTACTATATACTATAATCTACTAATCAGCTAAAGTTGACTATGAGATAACTGCAATGATATATAAAAACACAGGATAACTGCACCGATATATAATAAAAGACATAGGATTAATATTTGCAATTGATAATTAATATTTTTGAAGATTACTATCTTTTTTTGTTGAGACCAGGGTATCACCGTCGAACGCAGTGACTATTCGCCGAATGGGGCAATCCCCGCGGAGATCTCCTCATACGGGTAGAAATTGCCACCCCTATTTATATGTGACACAAACTAAGTAGATAACAGTAGTTGACTTAAATTCAAGACGCTTGGTAAGTAATAATTTAATTTATATCTTTGTGAATATATGTATGATCAACCTTTTTAACTAACATTTTCTAAAAATAATTATAGGCCATTCTTTTTCAGGTCTTGAAATGGCTGTTGCATCATATTGTGTTTCAATTGATACTATGTTAATTGATATATTTGGAAAAAATTTGGCCTATGTACGCATTCGCTGACAGGTATAACCAAATCTTTTTGGGTTAACAGTTTCGCTAAACTTAGTTTTTCACTTATCGCTGGCTTGCAGGCATCATTTTCTTTGATTTTTATTGATTTGCCATTAAATCAAGAATTTTAATTTCATGTTTTTCTTTATTCATGTAACCCTATTTTTTTATAGCCAATGTTAGTGGGGAAAAGGGGGGATGTTAGTTTAACGGGTTTGAACTTGGGACCTCCTTCTTACACTTCTTTGGTGCACTCCTTCGGTATCTCTTTTAGTAAAAAACATTTATTTCTTAAATATAGTTTTTCATTACATTTTATATTTAATACTTTTCTTTAAAAATCTTGGGATATTATAATTTTTTTTGTAATTTATATATTCAAACGGTGCTCCCCCCAACTTAGTTTACACTTTTTTTTCTCCAAAATTTGATTGTGAAATTGAGAAATATTACACAAATTATAACTTGCTATTTTATAAATATTTTAAAGATATTGCAGATTTTTTTACTTGGTCAGTGAGAGAACTGAAATCATTGATTGACAATGAATGATTTTCTATTAAATTTTTTACGAATCAAGCTTCACAATGATTGGGTTTTTGGGTTTCTATGAAATTGATGATTTACGCTCTTTTTGTTAGATTTTAGAAAAACATGACGGGACTACCATGTAGTGAAGAAAAGATATCTCAATGGGCGGGGGGAGGCTACTCAATTTGTTGTTATTTTGCTACTTTTACTATCAGTTTTTCGTATACATGACTCAGTTGGTATCAATTTCGTCACGCGAAATACTTCAAATGGGTGATAGGTTGAAAACTTGAAGTGAATAAGTATAGTCATTAATTTTGCTTATGCAAGTGTTCTCCATCTTTCCGTGTTATAAGTGTTTTTATGACTCATACCAAGTTCACATCAATTTTTATGAAAATAATACCTCATTTTAAAAACCAAAAGAGAGAGTGAACTATCTGATACAATCATATCCCGATCATAGGTGGAGTAACTACTAACGTGGGCAAGATAATTACAATCTCTAGAAATATGGACTAAAGAAAAATTAGGAAAATGAGCTACCAACACATGCCACTCATCCACAATCTTGAATTCAAAGATAATGCTATCTTTAGGCTTTCCAGATTGCTTTTGAAATAGTTTTGAGAAAAATACATCATCGCATTTATGTAACTTCTGAATTGATTCAATTGAGACAATTTTACGGTACGAGACAAAGAGGAGTTATAAAATTAGCTTATGTAGGAGGTTCTAGATATCATACTAAAATTAAAGAAAGATTCGGTCCACAGTTGAGTATCCAACTCCCCCAACTTTAGTCAGCATAAAAGACGAACATCGACCAATCACTACTTATAAAATGGATTTTGCTGATAATTATCTACTCACTTTGTGTCACACGCAAAGGCATTTTTATTATTATTGCAAAAAGTTAACTCCTGCTGTTGACATAAATTCAGGACGTTTGGTTGATAATTTATTTTATATCTTTGTAAATATGTGGACGATCAACCTTTTAACTATTTTTAAAAAACAAATTATAGGCCATTCCTTTTGAGGTATTTGAAATGACTGTTGCATCATATTGTGCTTTACATGATATATCTATATGGATGCTTTATTATTATTTGACCATATGTTGGTTGAATCATCATCATGCCAAAAAAAAATCCCCACCACTAAATATTTTATATTATATTGAGGCGTATAAAACAAATGCAAAATTTTCATCTATACCTATTGACATATATTTTCTATACCTATTAGGATTCAAATGAATCTGATAGCCATACATTAGTCAACTGAATGTGATAGTCACACATTATAACTTCATATAGACAATGAAATTTATCAATCCGACTGTTGAATAGTATCATATTATCCTTGTAATCATGTATATCAAATTTTAAAATTTTTTTGATACTCATAGGTGCGTTATCTAACAACACTCATTTTCTTATATTTTAAATATCATATTAACCATCGAAATAGTGTAGTGAGATACACCATCAAATAATTTTGGATTTTTATGAAATTTAATTTATATGATCTGAAAGATTACATCACGATATTCAACGGTCGGATTGATAAATTTCATTATATACACGAAGTTATTAATTGGTGTAAGTCGTTAAGTTTGACACCTAGTGTCAATATATATATATATAGTCTTTTTAGGCATCATGAAGATGTAAACAAAAGGTCACTTTAAGTTTTAAGTGACATTATTCCTAATGATAGGTATAATAACCTCATTATGTTGACATGATCACTTTTTTGTTTCTAGTATAATATATAAAATTGCAGAGCACACAGTAGAAAAACTGGGAATACAAGTATACAACTAAAGAGACTATAAAAAGAATAGAATGCCGTTGCAGAAAATAAAGAGAGTATAAAACATTAATACATTATTATTCAATTTATTTATTTCTATTTGATATATAGAACAAGCTAGTTTGGACTAAGAGAGCATTCAGCAATTTTCTCCCAAGATTTCAGAGTTTTGTCTTCAGTGTCAGTTTTATATAATGCAAGCCGACTTATCTGAAAGCTCAAACCAGTGAGACTTTGATCAAGAACATTAGCTCTTTCTTGAGCCTTTTGCTTCTCTTCATCAGTTAAATCTCCATACAGAATGCTCACGTGTGGCATGTAAGCTGAACCATAAAACAATATATAAACAAGTGGCAAAAACCATGATTTTTATGCAGTGAAACTTTCACCTAAAACACAACTCATATGTTCTGCTCTATCCTATTTACCAAACTCTACCACAATCTGGTCATTTATCATCTCTTATTAAGGTATTAGCCAAAAAGAGACTACTTTTATCATTTTGCTCATGACATTAAATGAGATTTTCTGATATGATATATTTCCTGGCATAGAAAACTATCAAGAAACATCACAGTAGTAACGTATACCACAGCTAAGACATGAAAGAATGCTGATAAATTAAACTCTGTTCTGGTTTTCTGTGACCGTGTTATTAGTGTGCAGTTTTCATCGGCAAAACTGATGAATAATCTACGCCGGAGATAATGGCTGAAAATAAAAAAATCTTAGTAGGAATAAGATAGGAAACTTACGAGATGAATTCTTATAACCAAAATGTTGGCAGCAGTGTGCATTGGTTTCCACTATCTGGCAAGTAAGTTACACAAAAAAAAGTGTCACATGATAAAAACTGAAAAATAAATAAATAAATTATTATTAATTACTTTCAATTTTTTATTTTCCATAAATTCGATCCCTTTGACTTTCATTTTTGTACAATATGTCAAGAAATAAATGAAAAATAGAAAAAAAAAATAGAAAGAAAACCTGAGAAGTGGGGTGAAGGAGGAGGTAAACACATTGATAGAAGAAGGTTCCGGTGGCGACGCGGTCAACGGTGACCTGAAAAGCCTTGAGACCTTCACAAGCCAATCGGAGCTTGTTCACCGCATCGTCGGGGGTCAACTCGATGGCTCCGACGACGGTCATATGTGGTTCGAAATAGGGTCCATGGAACTCGGATCGGAGATCACTCATGAGTTTGCTGAGGCGCACAGTCTCATCTTCCGGTGGAATCGCCCACACCGAATACACCTCTTTCTTCTGTGCTGCCATATCTAAATCACAATTTCCTTACAGTTCTGAGCTTTGATTTATGCTTTGCTTAAAGCGGGCCAAGCCATTTGCCACCGGAGTATTTAATTTTGATCAACGCAAAACTACGTTTTTTTATTTAATTTTATTTTTGGGTAAAATATGTTTTTGTCCCTACAAAATTGAGTCATTATAAATTTAGTTCTTACATTAACGAAATAAGTGTTTTTTTGGTTATCTTATTTTTCCGTTTCCATCGCTGAGTTAATTGTTGTTGATAGGCAAAATTTTTGAAATTAACAAAGACCATGAAAGTGGGACGAGGATTCATTGCTATTGCTGATCACAATAGTCACTGCAGTCGGATACAATCTCGACCATTGAATGAGTCTCTCAAACAATCTCAGACCTTGCTTTCCTTTATCGAAAACTAATGTAAAAAATTTGAAGAGGAGAGAGATAGACACGTCTAAAAACAGAGAATCAGAATCCATGAAAGCCTTGACAATAGTATTAACTAGTATTGAGAATTTGTGACTTGTATATTAAGTACATTAATTACTATTTTTAATTTGATTTCTGCAGTGCACAAACTTTGTGTTAGCCGATGCAAAATTTGATCTTAAACACTAGCAGATATTAGTCTTTTATTGAAAGTTGGGATACTTCGTGGTTAACTAATGTCCGAACTAAAAAATAAATGACATTATCACATTTTTGTTCGTTTATTTAACAGTGAATTACATATTTGAACAAAGATTTGTGAACCCATTTCATTCTTAAGAATGTAAGGATACGTCAACATTCTTCTACTAAAACTAATATTTTAGGGAGAAGATTATTTGTTTTAGTTTTCGATGAACCTCTTCAATTAAGTAAATGATGTTGTAATATTCATGCGAAGATGGTGCAATGATTCAACTTTGAAATGGAAACAGACATCATTTCTAAGTTAGATAGAATAAAATTTCACATTGATTTCTTTGAAACAATACCTCTAAACCAAGAAACTTACGAGGAAACAAAACATACAAACCTCTATTATCTCACATACATTTTACAGAAAATGAAACTACAAACAAACCAATTTTTCACTTGTTACATTTTAATGAAATTCACTCCTCAGATTTGTCATCTGCAACTGCAGGACCTTGAGGCCTATACTTGTACCTCTTTGAAACAAGCAAATAGACAAAGAAGTTGATCAAGCTCAATAGAGAAAGCAACAAATAAAACAGGTTCAAATGGTTTCTGTTAATATTGTTCCCTGCTAACCATCCTCCACTTGCAGTAATATTATTTGTGGCACCATTAACAATTTGAACCAATATAGAACTTAGAAAATATCCAAGTGCCATAGAACTCCAAAGGAAGCATGTTGAAGTAGCCTTAAGTCCTTTTGGTGCCTCTGAATAGAAAAACTCAAGAAGTCCCACATAAGTAAACATATCAGCTATACCAAATACAAAGTACTGAAAAGATAGCCAAAATACACTCAAAGGCAATGGTTGAGCTATTGGCAAAGCATCAAGCATATTATTATCTCTAGCAACATTTTTTCTTTTCACTTCTATGATTGCTGCAATTGCCATGGAGATACAAGATAGTACTAGACCAACTCCTATACGCTGCAAGTGTGTAATACCGGTTGGAATGCCGGTGAACTTACGTAGGAGAGGCACACAAATTCGGTCGTAAAAAGGTATGATAAATATTAAGAAGACAACTGGGATGATTGGTAGGGATGCTGGTGGGATGTTGAAATGATTGGCAATTTTTGTGTCCATTGTGGAGGCTTGTTGAACTGAGAAGGTTTGGAGCTGTGCTAGACAAAGTGTCATTATAATTGTGCAGCAGAATATTGGAATCATGCTTAGAATTATTTTGGCATTTTCTACTTGTGTAACTCTACATAGTTTCCATGAGTTTGGTGCATCTGGTTTCTCAAGTTGCACATCTGTTTTTCTTTGGATTGCTGCTTTGTCCAAGAACCTGCGCAAAAATAGCATAAATTTATATTGGAATAATCCAGTGATATTGTTTGTACCCGCATCACATTTTAAGGGCTTTTACTAGTCACTTTTAGTGCCTAAGATATGATCAAATGACATATATTGTTAGTTGTGGATACTAATAGTAGTGAACCTGAAAATGTCTCTATGAGGTAGATACTCTATCTCCATTGCAGCTTCTTTGTCATGTTCAATCTCATATAGTTCTACAGGGTCTGCAGGCAGTGGAAGATTTCTGTTGCGAATTGCAGCAATGTATACCTGGAATAAATATTGAAGAAAACTTGTATCAATCACATATTCAAATCTGTGAGATTAGATTTAGGCAATTAACAAAACCCCCAAGAATCAAGTGGGTGATTTCGAACTGGGCGACCGAACTCTTTTATTTTAGGTTTTCTCTGTTCTTTCTTTATCGTGTTCATCGTGTTTACTATTGTGCACATAGGGATGGGCTATATAATATACCTGTGTGATCTCAATAAGGCAATTTGTTCTTTGTGCAACATGAATTCGATATAGTGGCAATCCAAAGGCAAAGACCATGGTAGCAAAGACTATAGCTATTGTTGAAATTCCAAATCCCCAATCCCATCCCTTGCTATCTTGTATCCATACATTAAACGTTAAGCTGACAGCACCACCAACGCAAACAGCAAGTAAGAGACCATTAAAGAAGCTTGACATTTGTGTTGCTTCTTTAGGGTCTTTTTCATCAAACTGATCAGCACCATGAGATGGTAGGGAAGCTTTTAGACCAGCACTGCCAAATGCTAACAAGTAGAGACTGATGAAGAGAAAAACTTCGTTGTTGCCACTAAGCTTTTCACACTTTGCAGTTATGTCAAAGATGTTGCATGTAGCTGGCTTTAGTTTTGGGAAGTGTGCTTGTACTGTAAGCAAGGCTAGTCCCTGCAACACATTTCATAAGATAGTATTAAAAGAAGGGTGTGTGTGTGTCTATATATATATATATGTTTTTATAAATCTTACCAAACACTCAAAGAAGCCAGAAAGGAGAACTGATTTGTATCTGCCAATCCAAGTATCAGCAAGAACGCCGACGAAAATGGAGAGTATGTAACTAACGGCCATGAAGTTGGTGACCATGTTAGCTGCATCTGATAGTTCATAATGCATAATAATAGTGAAGTATGACACCAAGTTCACTGCTAGTGCAAGTGTTGCCATGTTCTCGAAAGCAAACGCAGCTGCACCCAACATCAATCATCAATATTCACCAATTCATTCAAATATATATAACTGCAAACAAATATCCTAGTTCTTAGCTTCCTTACCTAGTACAAGCAAAGAAACTTTCATCCCCCCATGTTTATGTTTCAGAGCTGTTCTTCCTCTCCAATCAACTCTACCATCAACTACTTCATTTTCCTGCATAATATATATGGACATATAGTGAATATGTAGTGAAAGTAGCATTTAAGAAATTAATTAACTCAAAAAGGTTGGGTGCAAAAACGTGAATACGTACCATGATGGCTTGGGAGAAATCTTTTTGAGTGGCCATTTCAAAAACAAGAGAAGAAGGTAAAATGCAATGACACTGAGAAAACCAGTTTCTGCTATGTATATATTTATATTCTTACTCTCAACAACTAGTAGCAATGCATATATAAAATAAATAGTTATATATGTGTACATCAAGTGATGACCATTTTTCTCTGTGGAGGCACTTGTGGGATTCACTGTTCTTGTTTCATAGCAAAATTCAGCTATATGGAATTTGCCGACTTTAATAAAAGGAAGATTCAAAACTATACTTTTGTATTTTTAGTATCAATCAAGATCATAATGACGTACATGCACAAAATGATTGTTACCCATTACTTCACAAGAGTTAAAAGAATAACCGGCAAATTATGTAACCAGATGCCAGGCTTGTTTTTAATTTAATTTAATTCGGGGAAAATATATTGCTTCTTAAATAATTTTGTGTATATAGAAATTTTGACAAAAACCGTCTATATACCCAAAAAAAAAGTTTGACATAAGTTCAACTAGCTAGTTGCTACAGATAATTTTTCAAAACAAAAAGTTTATAATGAAATAACATTTTTAACCTTACAAGTCAATTTTATAAGAAAATGAGTTAAACTCAAAATTTTACTATGGGATCAAAATATATTCTAAATTTATTAGCCCATCTTCTATTATTATCCGCACACCAAACTTTGTGTAGAGTGTATTGAGAGAACCTCAAGTCTCACATTAAGTAGAGATTCTAGAAAAAAAACTATAATGAAATGACATCATTTATCTTACAAACCAAAATTGTAAAGATGTGTAAGGATGAAAAATCATGTGTTGAATTAAATATTAGCATTTGAACTCTCTTGTTTGTATATTTTGTTCATAACAAAAGCAACTCTCCCGCGAGAAACAAGATAGTCTAACTTTTTCTTTGTATATTATGCACTGTTTAACTTTTTCTTTCCCCCCACAAGGGCATTATTTAAACCGTTATTTTCCATCACTCAGGTCTCAAACATCTACTTGTTTGGAGATTATTCATTAAACATTGTCCTTTTTGCTATAAACTATTAGTTACTATTAGTTACTAGTAAGCAATAAACTAAACTTTAGTCTTTTGTATGTGAGTGTGACTTAAAAGATAATTGTGTTATTACGTTTCAAATAGAAATATAAAATCTACAAGTATACAAACACATCTGTGACATGTTAGAATTCACATTATACAATATGTACATAATTATTGTCAAAAAAAAATATGTACATAATAATATATATAAATTTCGATGATGGCGATGATGTCAATAATTTGGTCTTATTGATTATTTCTTCAGGTTGGGTAACAGAACCCCACTTGTTGCTTCTACACTCTAAAGTCTTGTAATTGGCTCTGCTGTGACTCCCACTCATTAAAAATTTCAGTTAGCCGGCGAAATAATAGAATGACTGCGATGATGAGTTCCCTTTTTTAGCCAAACAAATGCCAATTACACTTAAAAAAGTACAACATGTTGAAGTGATGAACTAATTGTTTTGATAAAAAAAGTAATACAACAAGATGTTGAAAAAATCGTATTGTCACTACAACAAAAATATCTCCACTAAAGTTTTTAGTGACAATCAAAAAACTGTGAATGAAAGTACTAAGCAGTGATTTTAGGCTCCCCATTTTTCTTTTGTAATTTTTGTCCTCCAATTTTGGTAATTTCCAAAATGTTGACCAATTTTGAAAATGGACCTAATCATAGTCTGATGTGGTAATTAAATTTCTGACGTGGTGCTGCATGCTTTTAACTTCTGCACATGGTCTTCTACGTCTCATATTTTAATTTAAAAACTTTATTTATTTTTTAACTTATTAACTCTTAGTTTTTTGAAAGGATATTAATTAATTAAAAAAATTAAAAAAAAACACTCTAATTAGAACCCTAAATATGGGTAATGATATGCTCAATATGGAGTCCAATCATAATGATAACTACCTGTTAGCCTATGACAGACTAAATTAAATGCAGTCAACGAGGTTTGATTTATTTTTAAAGTTTGACCTTGTATTTCAAGAGACAAGTATCAATTTCGACACTGAAATGAATTAAGCTATCAAGTTACATCAAGTAGATTTCGACCTCAGATTTGGCTAAGTCGAAGAAGCTGAAGACAGATATTTCGACAAGAAGGAGTTGGAGGCTGATGTCGAAGTAGGATCAAGTAACCGTTACCAAGAGCACGTAGCAGTTACATTTTTTAAACTTTGTACAGTTATTTTCTATTTGTATAAATAGTAGTTTCTCATAGGAAAAACGGGTCACAATCTTTCATACCAAGTTCCCACGCTCAAAGTACCGACACGCACTGAGAAACGAGTACAAGGAACGCATGTATGATCTTGTGCACCACCCCTTTAAATTAATGTAATTTTAATTTTCCTTTTCTTTACGTTTCATGCAAATTTTCTCTTTGTTTTATCCTCCCTCATTTGGAGTAATTCGACGGTTTCGCGGAGAAATCGACGGTTATCTTCTTATTTTTACTTTTAAACGCGCAATTCTGGAAAAACTTTAAACACAAACGGTCTTAAGATTTACTAGTTGATCCTGCAAGCAGAAGCAATTTCAAACTAGCGGTGTTTACCAAAATCCAAGGTAAACAAATTGGCACGCCCAGTGGGACGTTTGTGCTAATTTTAAAAGTTTTTCGTTAAATTTTTAAACTTTGTGTTTGTCTGTACATGCAATTAAGGAGTGGTAAACATCTTCCAGAGATGGCACACTCTAGTACAAGTAATGCTTCTGCATCAAATGCACAAAGTCCACAAGAACAAGCGTCAGTTAGTGACGTTAACGCTGCAAATGTCGCAGGCATAACCGTCGTTATGCCTTCTTCGACAACAATGGGAGTAACCGCTATAACTTCTCCCATAATTACTCCTGTGTCAATGATGACCACTGCAGCATTAACAAATGTTAATACAATGGCTTCTGTGGCATCAATAGTAGGACCAACGAGTCCTTTGATGGCAAATCCAATGATTGGAAATATGCCATTTACTATGAGTGGAAGGGCTTTACCATATGGCATGCCAACAGCATTGATGGCAGGCCTTCAGAAAAATTCGTCTACATTTGCAGAAAATGCAAGTACAGGGTATTCTCCTATTCATAGTTCGATGGAGGGCATCCATAGTCGAAATGCCCAAACTAATTTGACTACAACATCTTTGTTGGCATTAAGACAACAAATGGATGATAGCAATCATGATATGGTCAATATGTTAACACAACAAATTGGTACTGTGTTTAATCCTCTGATACAAAACACTAATAACAGTTACCAAATGTTGGCAACACAAATGGGAAGAATTGCTGATTTCTTTGGTACTCCACCCATACATCACCAGCAAATTCCCCAAATTCAGAATGTCAGGCCTGTCGAAGTACCTGTTGAAAGACCTAACATTCCAATACCTATGAATCAGGGAAACCAAGGACAACAACAAATTGTCGAAGAGCCTATGAGGTTAGAGGCAATCCCTGAAGTTGTGTTGGTGAATAGAAACCAAAATGCTGACGAAGTGGTCAGACAAGTGCAACAAAACAATTTTGGAGCACAAAACAATCTGGCTAATATGGTCGAAACTATTTTAGCCCAGAATGGCCTTAACTTTGGTTTACATAGGCCTAATTTTGTGTCGCCCTTGTCAGAATACACCTTACAAACAGAGCTGCTTAGGGATGGAAAATTCCCAAGTTCACAAAGTTCGCTGGAGAAACCAGTGAATCTACCGTCAAACACGTGGCTCATTATTTGACTGAGGCTGGCGATCTAGCACACAATGAGAATTTAAGGATGAAATACTTTGCAAATTCTCTAACTAAGAATGCCTTCACATGGTTCACTACACTGCCTCCAAATTCAATTTTTAATTGGAATCAATTAGAAAAGGCCTTCCATGAGCAGTTCTATATGGGCCAATGCAAAATTAGTCTTAAAAAACTAGCTAGCGTTCGACGCAAGGGGGCAGAATCTGTTGATGATTATCTCAATAGATTTAGACTACTCAAAGCAAGGTGTTTTACCCAAGTGCCTGAGCATGAGTTAGTCGAAATGGCTGCTGGTGGTCTAGATTATACTATAAGAAAGAAACTAGACACACTACATTTAAGAGATATGGCACAATTGGCTGATAGAGTTCGACAAGTCGAAAGACTCAAAGCCGAAAAAGCCAGAACTGGTAGATTCCAAAGTAAAAAAAGAAAAGGTTGCTTATGTCGAAGCTAATGACAGTGACCAAGAATACGATATATCTTATGAAGATGTCGAAGAAGAGGTCAACATTGCAGAACTAAAACCAGGACCTCCTTATACTTGCAAATTGTTAAAACCTTCTAATTGAAAAAATCTTGTGGAACCTAAGAATGATAAATTTGTCGCAAAAACTTACACATATGATGTATCTAAATGTGACGAAATATTTGATCTGCTTGTGGCTGATGGTCAAATCTTAATGCCTAAAGGGCTAAAGATTCCACCATTAGAACAACGACAGAAAATAGGCTTTTGTAAGTTTCATGGTTTCTTAGGTTATAACACTTCCCGTTGTGTCATTTTCAGGGATTTGGTTCAAAATGCTATCAACGAAGGAAGGCTGAAATTTGGTGACAAGTCTAAGCCACCAATGAAGATTGATACTGATCCCTTGCCAACAGCTGATGCATTACTGGTCGAAGTTGATCTCAATGTGGTCGAGGTCACTGAAGATGTTGCTGAAAATGCTAAGGCAGAGAAAGCTGTCGACAAGGTTGATGTCGAAATGGTCACTGATGACCAGTATGCTGAAAAGATGAAGATAGTATATCCAAGGGCTGAAGAAGAATTGATTGATTTTCTCAATTGCTGCAAAATCAACAATACTGAAGTCATGCTTTGTCCTAGGTGCAGTGCTGTCTTCGACAAAGAGGCTACCGAGAATCTTGAGGGATTCAAGCCTCAATTGAAACGTAAAGGAAAGTGGGTCGACAAAAGGCCAAAGTTCAGTTACAATGACAGAGGGATCCAATATAAGTTTACTTCGACAAGGAATCCTCAGAAAGGTCAGATTAGGACTTATGTTCCTCCAACAAAGTCACCTGTCGAGAAATGGGTGCATTCTGGTGGAAAGAGCATTGGGTATTACCCAGTGTATTATGCTGGAAAGGATGTTGGAAATCAACAAGAACCGGCAAAATTGGTCAGGGGCAGCACTAGTGCTACTAACCAAAATAAGGCAACTGAATCTAACAAGTATGCCTATAACAATAATTACAAAGGGAAGAACCCTATGACGAGAACTCAATGGCGTAGATATCAACGCCAGAAAAAAGTTGCTGCTGCAGGCAAGGTGAAAAATTCCAACAAAGAGAAATGCAAACAAACACCTTCAAAGTCTCTTGAAATGGCTAGAAAGCCAGCTACTGAAAGGATATTTCCACCACTTTCAGTGATCAAAGAGGGTCTCAACATAGATGAAGAAATAGGCTTAGATTTCGCTGATTCTGGGTCAGAGTTCGACGTCTTGTGTGGTGTAGTCTCAATCCTCCCGATTGAGTATGACGTGGTTTCGGAAGTAAACGACGTCGTAGAGGATTTCGACGAAGAAACCACTTACAAACCCATCTGTTACTATGTCCTCAAGAATGGTTGTGTGGAAGAACAACACGCTGTCTTTGAGAGACCTGATTGTGGGATGAGGAATCATCTCAAACCTTTGTATATCCAAGCAAAGGTGAACAATGTTGGGGTAAGCAAGATCTTGGTTGATGGTGGCGCTGCTGTGAACCTGATGCCACAACATATGCTGAAGAGGATTGGGAAGTGTGAAACGGATCTGAAAACACATAACGTAATCCTTACCAACTATGAAGGTAAAAGTGGCCACTCTCTTGGAGCCATTGAAGTTGACCTTTCTGTTGGAAGCATTAGAAGGCCAACTATGTTTATGGTGATTTCAACCAAGGCAAATTATAATATGCTGTTGGGAAGGGAATGGATCCATGCTGTGGGGGCAATTCCTTCGACAGTTCACTAGAGGCTCATTATTTGGAGAGAAGATGGCCTAGTTGAAAATATTGAGGGTGATCAAAGCTATTTCAAGGCTGAAGTGAATACTATCACCAAGAAAACCTTCGACAAGAAACTGGCGAGCATTGCGCCATGCATTTCCTCTGAACATGGTTATGAAAGCAGAGATAATGTGAGGATCTCAGTGATTCTTGATCCCAACTATGGATTTATTTGGGATAGAGAGGTCATTGACGAAGACAACTACCCACAAGGCTATGTCAAGCCTACAGGGTGGGAAGGACCATAAATAGTTATTTATGGATAAACCCACTGTATGGGATAGGATTACGGCCTATGTAGCCGAAAATAAGCAAAAAGCGGTTTTAGAAGCTGACTTACAACAACAATTAGTTGATGAAGCCGCTGAAGATAAAAATAAAGACAACATTGTCGAAAACCAGAGGCTTGATTGCGTCTATGATGATGAGTCTTTAGGTTTTGAAAAAGATCCAATGGGTTCAACCAAAAGGATCCAAGCACAATATCCCTTAGAAGAAATTGATTTGGGAGATGGCTCAATAAAAAGGCCAACATACATCAGTGCTAAAATTGATCAAGAGTTGAAGGCGCAGATTGTTGAATTGCCGAAGGAGTACAAAGACTGCTTTGCATGGGATTACAATGAAATGCCAGGGTTGAGTCGAGAAGTTGTTGAAATCAGAATTCGACCAGGAAAGAAGCCAGTGAAGCAGACGCCAAGAAGATTTGCACCAGAAATCTTGGTAAAGATCAAGGCAGAAATAGAAAGGTTACTGAAGAGCAAGTTCATCAGAACTGCCAGGTATGTCGAAGGGTTTGCTAATATAGTGCCTGTAATTAAGAAAAATGGTACACTTAGGGTGTGTATAGATTTTAGAGATTTAAATATTGCTACACCTAAAGATGAGTATGCCATGTCAGTGGCAGAAATGCTAGTAGATTCAGCTGCAGGTTACGAATACCTAAGCATGCTTGATGGTTATTCTGGATATAACCAAATATATATTGCTGAAGAAGATACGTCAAAAACAGCATTTCGATGCCCAGGGGCATTGGGGGTCTATGAATGGGTTGTAATGCCATTTGGCCTTAAAAATGCTGGGGCAACGTACCAAAGGGCAATGAATTCTATGTTTCATGATTTTATTGAAAAATTTATGCAAGTATACATAGATGACATTGTTATTAAATCTGCTTCAGGAAATGGTCATATAGACCATCTCCGACAATCATTCGAAAGAATGAGAAAATATGGATTGAAAATGAATCCAATCAAATGTGCCTTCTGTGTTCGTGCAGATGACTTTTTGGGTTTCGTTGTACATAAAAAAGGCATTGAAATCAATCAAAACAAGACGAAAGCTCCTTCGACCAAAAAAGAACTGCAGTCATTACTAGGAAAAATAAATTTCCTTAGAAGATCTATCTCAAATCTAAGTAGTAAAACCCAAGTGTTTTCGTCATTACTTCGACTGAAGAAGGATTTTCAAAAATACTCTTTTTCTGCCATTCACATAGCTCCTGTCGAAAAAGACATTTTTGAGGGGGCAATTTGTTAGCTTGTAATTTCGACAGGCTAAATTAAATGCAGTCAACGAGGTTTGATTTATTTTTAAAGTTTGACCTTGTATTTCAAGAGACAAGTATCAATTTCGACACTGAAATGAATTAAGCTATCAAGTTATATCAAGTAGATTTCGACCTCAGATTTGGCTAAGTCGAAGAAGCTGAAAACAGATATTTCGACAAGAAGGAGTTGGAGGCTGATGTGGAAGTAGGATCAAGTAATCGTTACCAAGAGCACGTAGCAGTTACATTTTTTAAACTTTGTACAGTTATTTTCTATTTGTATAAATAGTAGTTTCTCATAGGAAAAACGGGTCACAATCTTTCATACTAAGTTCCCACGCTCAAAGTACCGACACGCACTGAGAAACGAGTACAAGGAACGCATGTATGATCTTGTGCACCACCCCTTTAAATTAATGCAATTTTAATTTTCCTTTTCTTTACGTTTCATGCAAATTTTCTCTTTGTTTTATCCTCCCTCATTTGGAGTAATTCGACGGTTTCGCGGAGAAATCGACGGTTATCTTCTTATTTTTACTTTTAAACGCGCAATTCTGGAAAAACTTTAAACACAAACGGTCTTAGGATTTACTAGTTGATCCTGCAAGCAGAAGCAATTTCAAACTAGCGGTGTTTACCAAAATCCAAGGTAAACACTACCCAATCGAGCCTTAGTGATGTGGCAAGCCCCGTTGCCAGGTACAGCAAAATTGAACGTAGATGGGAGTTGTGGCTCGAATGGTGTTATCGGTTCAAGTGGTCTTCTCTGCGATAGTCATGGGCGTTGGGTAGAGGGCTTTTCCTCCAACAATGGTCATGGTGATGCACTATTGGCAGAGCTTTTTGGAGTTTATCATGGTCTGGCTTTAACCATCAACAACTCAGTATCTAGTGTCATTTGCGAGTTAAATTCAGAAGATGTCATCACTATTTTGAAGTAGTGCAACAACCACAGGTTTCATAAGTATGCTCCCCTTCTGGGCAAATAACTACGCTCATGGACACCATCCCCAAGTGCGACTTTTTCCATGTTTAGAGGGAAAGCAATGGTAGTGCAGACTTTTTGGCGAAGCATGACTGCTTGTCTAGGCTTGGCCTAACGATTAGGTCAGCTCCCCTTAATGATCTGAAGGATCTGCTATTGAGTGAGGCCCCGGGCTAGCTTTGCCTTGGCGCTCTTTCTTTTCTTTTTTTTCTTATGTACTCAACCAAAAGAAAGAAAGAACCCCAAACTCGCATACATCTTCCATGGAACCAAACTTCTGATGTGGTAAGAAAAACAAGAAAGATACCATTCTATTAAAATACCATTTGTATAAATGTTTTGGCTTTAATTTCTATCTGTCAACTTGTTTTCTGTTTGCTTATAAAAAGATTTTAAACAAATCTGTATCGCGTGTTCTATATTAACATTACACTAGACGATTAAAATGAATTTAGGGATAATGTGGCATCAAGGGGTGTAACATTGCATATAGGTAAATTGAAGACTGGCCTCCCTCTCTTTTTACAACCTTAGCACAAAGCTATGCATACATTGTCCAGATTCTTCTAAAGCTTTAAAGCATCAACCACATCTAGTGGCTGAATTTATCCTTCTTAAACTGGGATTACCTCCACCAGTCGTCTAGTCCCCTGACCCTTTCTACCACCCACATTTAATAATCTCAGGTAAATTATTAGTGAATTTGTTGAGATTATTAAGAAGATCAAACACCTTCTCATTGATCTTCCTAGCACATAGTGGATTTGTTGTCAAAAATTACATAGTGGATTTTGCCACAGAATCATAAACAGTTACTAGGAATTTATCGAGATCCCTTTTAATACTCTTTACTTAGACTTTTCAAGCCCCCAACAAATTAACTCCAACTGCTATTGAAAGCTCAACCAGAGTAGGTGTTTAGTTTTTTCTCTTCAAGATATCAAACGACCCTTTTTCCCTCCCTTCAAATCATAACTCCACTGATGATTTTAACTTTTAAAGAATACCAAACGATCTGTAATCGCGTATACTCATTTTTGCACATCTTCTGCATGTATCACTTCTTTTTAGTTGTCCTAAAATGATGATTAGAGTAAAGAGAAGTGTCACTGTGTCAGCAGTAATATTTTTAGGCTTAGATATTTAATTTAATCAGCACATGCAACGCGAATTATGATATGACTAAATGATCATTTTGTAAATTCCATTCCACGAGAATTTGTAAGGCTACAGAGGAGTTGTAAGGTTTTAGGGGAATTATTATTATTACTACCATGCACTTAACGAGAAGAACCTTTCAATTACTCAGTAATACTCCATAGAAGACACCAACAGTCTAGTAAGTTCAAACTCCAGTTCCCCTTAAAAGCTCAACTAAACTTCCAAGATCCCTCACAATTACCAAACAACCCTCAGTCCCTTCGTTTCATTTTCCCTTTCAGTTCTCTATAAATACCATTTAAACTAAAGCTACATTCATCTTAAGCTGCTCAAAACATCCATATCTTGCATATCCTCTGTGTTATTACAGAATCCCTTTTGTTGTTTCCTCAAAATGGTGGTGGGAAAGAAGAGTACTACTACTTCCAAGGGTGCTGCTAGTGCTACCCAACGAGATGAATCTCTGTCATTAGTACAAGTAGTAGAACAGCCCCAGCCACTTTCAGTTGCACCTATAGTCTCTTCTTACAATGAGAAGATACGTCCAGTCCTTGATGCTCTTGAGAATCTTAGGCGTCTCAATATTGCTAAAGAGGGAATACAACTTCCATCCATTGTTGTCGTTGGAGACCAATCTTCTGGAAAGTCCAGTGTCCTTGAATCTCTTGCTGGTATCAGCTTGCCCCGTGGCCAAGGAATTTGCACTAGGGTACCATTAGTTATGAGGCTTCAAAATCATCCACTTCAAGAGCCACAACTCATTTTGGAGTTCAATGGCAAAACTGTTTTAACTGATGAAGCAAATGTTTCATATGCTATTAACACTGCCACTGAAGAGCTTGCAGGTTTAGGGAAAGGGATTTCTAACAATCCTTTGACTTTGGTTGTGAAGAAAAATGCTGTTCCTGATCTGACAATGGTTGATCTTCCAGGTATAACTCGTGTGCCTGTCCATGGTCAGCCAGATAATATTTATGATCAGATCAAAGATATTATCATGGAATACATAAGGCCCGAAGAGAGTATTATATTGAATGTCCTTTCTGCTACTGTTGATTTTACTACTTGTGAGTCCATTAGGATGTCACAATCTGTTGATAAAAGTGGTTTGAGGACACTTGCTGTAGTTACAAAAGCTGATAAGTCTCCTGAAGGCTTGTTAGAGAAGGTTACTGCTGATGATGTTAACATTGGTCTTGGTTATGTTTGTGTAAGAAACCGCATTGGTGAAGAATCTTATGAAGAAGCCAGATTGGAGGAAGAAAGGCTTTTTGAGTCTCATAAGCTTCTTTCTAAAATTGACAAATCCATTGTGGGTATCCCTGTTCTGGCTCAGAAGTTGGTACAAGTGCAAGCAACTATCATTTCTAAAACTTTACCCGAGATTATTAAAAAGATCAATGAGAAGCTTAGTAATAATTTGAATGAGTTAGATAACTTACCTGCAAATCTAGCTTCTGTTGCTGATGCAATGTCTGCTTTTATGCATATTGTTGGATTGTCTAGAGATTCTCTTCGGAAAATTCTTCTCATAGGAGAATTTGATGAGTACCCTGAAGACAACCAAATGCATTGCACTGCACGTTTGGTTGAGATGCTTAATTCATATGCTGATAAACTTCAGAAATGTCCTGAAAGTGATGCTACCAAGGATTTTCTGTTGGAAGAGATTAAGGTGCTGGAGGAGGCCAAGTGGATTGGACTTCCCAACTTCATTCCAAGGACTGCTTTTCTCACAATACTTCAGAGGAAAGTAAGGGGCATTGCCTACATGCCAGTTAATTTTGTGGATAATGTATGGGACTATCTTGAGACTGTTTTACTTGACGTCTTGAATCGTCATTCAGCAAATTATTATCAGCTTCAGGTTTCAACAAGGAGGGCTGGGGAGACTCTGATTGTCAAAAAGAAGAAAAATTCCAAAGCACATGTCAAGGTGGTTGTGGAAATGGAGAATCTAACGGATTACACCTGTAATCCTGAGTATCTGCACGTTTATGATAAGCTGATATCACATCAGGAAGCTTTTTTGAACGAAGTTCTCAATGTGGAAACCAACCCAACACGTGTGAAGCTTGAAGGTGTTGGGGAGATAGAAGTTGCTCATTTGAAGAGCTATTCACTAACAACTCTTCATCAGGCCTTTGATTTGAAGGCAAGGATGATTGCCTACTGGAAGATTGTCCTGCGGAGGCTGATAGATAGTATTGCTTTGCATTTAATGTTAAGCCTCAATGAGATGATTAACATTGATCTGCAGAAGGAGATATGCAATGATTTGCTGTCTCCAATTGGTGGTGGGATTGAGAGGCTGCTTGAGGAGTCTCCATCTATAGCTGGGAAGAGAGAAAAGCTGAGCAGGAGTGTTAGGGTTCTGAGGGAGAGTAAGGATACTGTTGCTAACATTATGGACAGAATTGGAGTCTATGGCGACAACTAGAACTATTGCTCTATGTTTCTGCGAAAGCTTTAATAAGGTTGCTGGTGGCTGTGTTTCTGTTTTTTTGAATCAACCAAGTTATGTTGTGTTTTTGTGAGAAGCATTTCTTCCTTTTAATAGTATCTGTGTCGTGGTTTTCTTTTGTTCATTGGGTGTCGTGTTTAGTTATTAATTTATGTTACAACTCTATAAGGTAACCACAGTGGCCAAAGAGAATACCAAGCACAGAAAGATCCAGAGTTACCAACTGCAACCATGAAAATATAATCATATATTGGTGACAAGAGAGAATTACTACAAATTCAAATTTGCATTAACAATTCAAATTTCACTTAAAAAGTTCAGCTTTCAGATATCACTACTAACTTTTTAAATACATACTGCTAAAGAGAAAAAGTAAGAGAATACAAAACTTACAATAATATGCCTTACTATCTGACCGAAACTTCTAGTGAGTGGCTCAAGAAAGAATTACCCTGGTATATTAATTGGTAAATCACTACCCTATCAAAATTGCATTATAAAGCAATACAAACACTGCAAAACTATAATAGTCCATTTACCTCACAGATGTGTAAGCTTGAAAGAGAGGAAATAGATTGAAATAACAATGACATCAAGCAAAAATTTGGTTAAAAAAATGACATGAAGCACAAATGTCCAATAAAAAACTGATCATATCAAAGATAGAAAATTGAGGAGTTAGAAAGAAAGAAAAAACTAATTTGAATAAGATGCAAAAAGTAGTTTTTTAAAAATGAAACTGGTCACCTCAAGCACACCTAAATGACATGAAGCCGTTAATCTCTTGCCGCATTGCAGATACAAGCATATTAACAAGTTATATAATTCATTCTTCACTCTTTAAAGTGAACTTCTCAAAATGATAAAATTCCAATCCAACAGACACAAAAAAACACATTCAATTGGTCACAAACACCATAAACCAAAAAATTGTGAAAAATTCAAATCATCACAATTCTAAATTTCATCGAGAAAAATAAGAAGTTGGCTTTAGTAAATAAATAAATGAAAAGCAGAAGCTGAGTCATTTGGTTACAAAAATGAAAACTAAAATAGAGAATGGAACCTGATTCTCCTTTCAGAGTGACGGAAGATAGAGAGTGAGTGGCACGTGAAGGGAGAAATGGAAACGAATCAGAAGAGGAGAATATTTAACCATGCAAATCTCCTTCTACCATTGTCGCTGTGGTGGAGATTCCTCTTTCGCTGCCGGCGCTGGAGACGGTCTCGTTGGGAACGATTGGGTATGAGCAGAGCGGAGGTAGATCTCTCACAGAATTTCAGAAGAAACGGAGAAATGGAATTTCCGCAAAGAGTAGGGATACATTTGCAATTTCAAATAGAAATGTCTAATGCAAAAAAGTAGGCTGTTCAAACTTCAAACAATTTGATTTTTCCGGATTTACCTATCAAAACATAATTTTCGAAGGTTTTTTTAAAAAAACTCACTTTTACTTACGGACAGAAACTTTCACTAAAAGTGGTGAAACACAATTAAAAGACTTCTAAATTTATGTTTTGAGAATATTTTTTTTAGATAAGCAATACTTCATTGAAAAAAAAGCACTAGGGGTGCTCAAACCCAAACAACAAAAGTTACATATTGTTTTAGGCAATGAAGTGGATCAAGCCACCAAGCAGAAATATCAAAATTTAAATTACAATGAGATCTATTGACCAACCAACTCCAAGTTAACTGCTTGATGCGTGACATGATAGATTCAATGTTGGGATCCTCGTTCTTGAAGATAAGAGCATTCCTAGCCAACTAAATACTCCAACAGGTAGTCAACCAAATTAAATGCTTTGTTTTCTTGGCCTTTTTACCTTTGGATAGCTTCCCCCACCAAAGACAATGTTCGAGCAAGCTGTTGGATCCCACATGGTCGATCCTACACCAAACGCACACCCGCGACCAAATATCTGATGCAAAGGTGTAGCTCAAAAACAGGTGAAACTGCGATTCAACGTCATTCCAACACAATGGACAGAGAGCGTCATCGTCCGATGCGATAACAAGTCGGTGTCGCAAATTTCCGCGAGTTGGAAGAGCATCCCTAAGTAAGCGCCATCCAAAAACAATAACCTTGGAGGGAGCGACACATCTCCATGACTTCTCCAACATCTTATGTATTCATTTTGATCGCTCCCCATTACCTCCCGAAGCATCTCTTTGTAACAAGAACGGACGGTAAATTTTTTCGAAGTCTCAAGCTTCCATATCCAAGTATCCTCAATCCCTTGAGCAAGAGTCACTGGGGCCAAGATTTGTTGAAGATATGCAGCCTCCAAATGATTAACACGCAATTGAGATACTAGTCAAGATTCATTCCACCGCCAAACTCCATCCCTCCACCCTCCAAACTCCCGCACCACCACACGGTTTGATTCACGGCCCGTCCATAGAGAAGGAAAAAGCCGAGAAAAAGAAGAAGTTCCCAGCCAAACATCATTCCAAAAATCCACCGAAGCGCCATTCCCCATCCTACGAGAAACCTGCTGGCCGAAAGAAGATAGAGGAGAAAACGCGAGATCAAGCATCATCAAATCGCGCCACCAAATGGACCCAACAGCACCTCTTCTTAATGCACCCTCTGACCGTTGTATAAAGGCATCCTTGAAGCTTCCATATCTATGAAATAATAAGCCTTTCCAAGGAGCGAAATCATCAACAACTGCCCGCCACTTCCACTTACATAAAAGAACCACATTAAATAAATCTAAATTTTTGATACCGAGGCCTCCATCATTCTTCGGTTTGCAAATTTTGTCCCAAGCAACCCAATACATACCCCTATCTCCATCATTGATCACAGAAAATCCCTTTGTATTTTAATCATTGCTTTAATAACCAACTTCGGTGCTTTATAGAAAGAAAAGAAATACAAATGGATACTATTTAACACTGAATTAATAAGAGTGGCTCTACCTCCAATTGAAAGATGACGCCCCTTCCATGATGCTATCCTTTTTCTAAGCATATCAAGTACTAGCTTCCACGTTGTCACCCTTCTCGGATTGGCCTCAACCGGAATCCCCAAGAACTTAAACGGGATGGACTCCGTTTTACAATGAAGGAAAGAAGAAGCGGAATCAATAAACTCCTTTGAAGTGTTAATACCAATGATCTTGCTCTTATGAAAATTCACACGTAACCCAGAAACCAATTCAAAGCTTCTTAAAATTGTCTTGATGGCCCACAGATTATCCCAAAAAGGCTTCCCCATTAACACTGTATCATCCGCAAATTGCATAATAGAAAACCGGAGAGAAGAATTAATATCATAACCCGCAAAATAGTCAATCTCCACCGCTTTAGCTACTAAAGCCGACAAGCTTTCCGCCACAATGAGGAACAAAAAAGGGGAAAGAGGATCCCCTTGTCTCAAACCTCTAAACGCCTTAAAATCAATAGTGGGACTCCCATAAATCCGGAATGTATTTTTGTTAAATTCCGGAATTATGTTTTTTGACATAAATCCGACATTAAGAAAATACATTCCGGATTTATGTCAAAAATATAAAGACATAAATCCGGAACAATTCTATTCAATTTGGAAGCGTTATAAAAAAAATGACTTTTACTCACGGACAGAGACGGTCACTAAAAATTGTTTGACTGAATGCTCACATTTAGTGACAGTTTCTGTCTGTAGGTAAAAGTCAATTTTTTAAAAAAAGTGTTCCGAAAATACCTCTTGGAAGGTAAATTCGAAAAAATTATAAAAAGTGCTCCGAAAATACATTTTGGAAGGTAAATCCGGAAATTCATTTTTTTTTGGAATTCTTGGTAAATTTTTGTAAAATTGAGAAGAATATTTTAGGGTTATTTTGAAAAATGTATAAAGTCCAGGAGGGGTATGAAAAAAAAACCAAAAAGTAAGGCTGACTACAAACACCCTCTATAGTGTAATAGTGAGTGAGTTGAGTTTAGGATTATCTAGAGAACTCATTTGGCCAGAGAAATTTTAAAAATCACCGTAAACTAAGTTCATCGTTTCATAGTAAACTCAGTTTATGATTGTTTTGTGTTTAAAGTTTTACCTCGTGTATTGAGTTCATTGGTGTGATACTGAATTGAGTTCACAATTTCACTAGCGAATGCGGTTCATGAGAGAGGAACAAAGTGTAATTTTTCTTAGTGCGAACTGTGTTTACGAATGAGAACAACCACGACAGATCTTAGTTAGGACCGAGGAGGGCCACGACCCGTCCAAGATTTTTATAAAATTTATATAGACACATATTCTTGACTTAGGATTAGGTTATATATATATATATATATATATATATATATATATATATATATATATATATATTAACATGACCATTAAAAACTCAATCTGCGTGTGTAGCCCAGCGACAGAATGCTTCCGTGAATTCTGTTTTGCCCGCCCAAAATGATTACTGTTGGGGATCGACAACTTGAATCATTGTTCAAATATAGGCCAATATTAATATATACTATTTCCAAATTTGGCCCTCCCAAACATTTCACTCAAGATCTGCCACCGAGAGCAACATCTTGGAGCAATATGTGAACTTAGTTTACATCATGTGGGTACACCAAGAACTAAGTTCACTACTAGCTCGTAAAAACTGAAACTCAGAGATGAGCATGAACTGAGTTCATCAGTTCATGCATACGTTCGTGATATTAGTTCACTAGTAGTTATGTTTCAGTTTTTACAAGTTGCTAGTTAACTAAGTTCACGTGCATATGAGTTCACCTATGAACACCTCTTAGGATAGAGTAAGAGAGAAAAAAGAGGTGTGAATGCATATTAAAGTGGTAGGGACAATTTTGTCATTGAAATATTTCTTTTAAAGTTGGGGAATTTTAATCGTACTTGTTAAATTCAAACCCCATTCCCTCGTGAAATTTTGAAAAACATAATTAACCCCCTTCTCCTCAGCTCATCCTCTCATCTTTGTCAATAAGTTGTAGGTTAACTTCCTAAAACAACACTCTCGACAACTTGTATCCGAGCGGATTCATAAACAAGTTGCCAAAAGTGTTGTAATGGCATGGCATTACGACTTTATTTTGAACTAGTTACAACAAGGTGTGTATACATTGGTATTCCAAAAATAGTGACTAGTTTAAAAAGAACTGCTTTTTTTAAATAAAAAAAAAATTCTTTTGTCGGAAACATTAAAAACAATTCCCATTTTTTTTACTAAAAAAAACTAGTCACTATTTTTATGATTTACTCAAACAACTAAAATTAATCATTTCTTTTGACAACCGTAAAATTAATCATTTTAGCCACTATTCATTGTCAAAAAAATACGTACCTTTAACAAAAGTTTAAAATTATTTTTTTCAAAAAATTAAATTATTAAAATAATATTATACTCAATAATTTAATAATCTAAAATTTACTATTTAATATAATCTTTCTATTAAAATCATTGAATTTAACCACTGAGAATTGTAAAAAAAACTTTAACAACTACTAAAAATTACAAAATAACTTTTTATAATTAAATGAATATGATTAAATTATATAAAAATAATAATTCATAATACATGGCAACGGGAGCGGCAACAAAATTAATTAAACGAATATGATTTAATTAATATTTAATCATATAGAAAAATATGAGTTAACATGTGTCAACAGGAGCGGTAACGAGAGTGGCAGCGATAGAGGTAACGAGAGTGCCAACAGACTTTTTTAAACTTTTTCAAACACAACTATTTTATTAAATTTGAAAATATAGTCTTTTATCATGTCCATCCCTTTTTTATTTTATATTTTGCAATTTTCAACAATTTTATAATTTCATAAGAAATTATACGCACGGTAAAATACTGGTTCATCTTAAAATGGAAAATTATAGTATATCTTTTGAAAGTAATAATTGGTTGGAATGGAAAGGGCAAAGCAAAGCGTGTACTTGAGTAATCGAGCGTGGCACATCCATCAATGGACTGAACGATCAAATCATTCAATCAATCAAAACTTAAAAAACTGAAAAAGGAACAAATAGGCAACAGTTGCTTAGCTGCAATGGCCTTGGTTATCGGAATAAGCAAAAGGCTAGCAATACACGTGAATGTACCTCTTCAAAGAAAACTGAAGTGGCTTCGGCGATTTAAGTCTTCCGTAGTAAGGGTATGTTTGGTACATAAAACAAAAGAAAAGAAAAGAAAAGAAAGGAAAAGAAGAGTAACATAGTAGTAAATGAGATCATTGTTTAGTGGTTTGAAATAGGAGAAAGTGAAAGGAAAATGGAGAGAAAAGAAAGAGATATATGGTGTAAATGACATAAGTACCCAAATATAAAAATAGGGTGTATAGATTATTTATTTAGTTCTTTATATTATATATACTAGGGCAAAGACAAGTGCATACACACGGGGTGATTGTTAGAAAGACTTTGTCAATGATGAAGACATTGTGAATCAAATTTTTTGTATTATACTGACATAAATTTTCAATGACAGTATCGGTGGAGGATCAAGTAATAGAAAGGAAGTAAATGGACTTTGTTAAAATAATAAGCAAGAATTAGAGTTGGCGCTTTAATATAACATAAGATGTGATGATGTTCACATTACTGGATGGGTGCAAAATTAACAAAAAAAAAGGACAATGTATGGTCTCCTATCCTACATGGTAAAACGATGGTCAATGAAACGTACATGTAGATTAGATATAGTAGACAGCATCGGGGTCGTTATCGGTAATATAAAAGACACCATTGCCAAGATATGAAAAACGAACAACGGATGGTTTTTCAAAGCCTAAAACTACAGTCATAACTTTTGTATCAGTTTCTATGAAGAACTTGCCATTCCACGTCTGTCCTATTGTAGCATCATAAATGTTGCCAAAAATGTCTATGATGGACATAGTTGTTGAAAGTTGCCCGCCTGGGATCTTATCCTGAAACCTAGAAGGTATTCTTATTCTTCCCTGTTTACAGTAGAGAAGAGAAGAATCATATTTCAAAACAATGACAAAAACAAATTGAATGGAATAGATGTTAGAATAAATGAATGATAAATGGTTTAACATAAATTAATCTACAATGTTCATAGCGAATCCGTCGTTTGATGGAGTATATTTGGTGGGAGTAAAACCAGATGATCTACAAAAGAGTGGTTCACGGAAGGAGTTTTAGGTGCAATGGTGATAGACAACAATAGTATTAATGGTAAGTGTATGGGAATTAAAGTACTGTTTATCAACATAATTAACTATCGATACTAAAGAACTATCAGATGCTTCAATTAACCTCTTTCACTATCGTTAAATAACCCAAAAAACAGTTATCCAGCTATAGTCACATCCATTATTTAAGTTGTCAATATTAAAAGATTGAACATCTCTAGAAATATGAAGTGCTTTTTAATAGATAATATAAAATTTAAGTACCTAGAGGGTATTACAAAATCTTTTGTTCTTTTTGCAATTAATCACACCCCTTCTTTATCTATTCCTGGAAAAAGGCCCCAAACAACATTAGTGAAAACTGAAAAAGAATAAACTATTACAAAACCCTACAAACATTATAAAGGTTATGTAAGTTATAATAGAATGCGAAAGAGGGATATTGTGGTAGTCTTGCTGTCGTTTCTTCGTCTTCCTTCGCCGTCGTTCCCGATGGTTCGGTGACCAGAAGCGTTGGATGCGATTTGTAACCCTAGAAGATAAATGGAAAGCAAAAATACAGATTTAAGTCGAAATAGGTATCATATTTTAGGGAAATGAGAGTTGATATAGGGTTAACAGATACGAAACCTGATTGTGGTAGTATTGTCGCTGTTTCTTCTTCTTCATTAGTCTTTATATTATATTATGTTATTAGTAAAATTCCTGGATAAATGCCCCAAACAACATTAGTGAAAATTGAAAAAGAATAAACAATTACAAAACCCTACAAACATTATAGAGGTCATGTAAGTAATATAATAGAATGAGTAAGAGGGATGAAACTTTTACTTGAATCGCAGCCTTTGCAGAAACAGATGTTGTGGTAGTCTTGCCGTCGTTTCTTCGTCTTCCTTCGTCGTTGGATGCGATTTGTAACCCTAGAAGATAAATGGAAAGCAAAAATACAGATTTAAGTCGAAATAGGTATCATATTAGGGAAATGAGAGTTGATGTAGGGTTAACAGATACAAAACCTGATTGTGGTAGTATTGTCGCTGTTTCTTCTTCTTCATTCGTCGCCGTTAGCGGTGGTTCGGTGAGCAGAAGCGCTGGTGCTTCTTTCTTCCTTCTTCGTTTCGATTTTTCTCTCTGTATTTGTTCCTTCTTTAATGGAACCTGGTTGAGGTTTTGCTCCCTCTTCCTTTTCTCTAAAGTGGTTTTGTTCATTCGTTTCACTTTCTTCTTCTTTTTCTTGACAAAAGCTTAATTACAGTGATCTTCAAAATGACAGTGAATCATGAAATGAGTAGTAGGTGGTGGTGGGTTTGAAAGGAAGAAGAAGAGGGTTTGAAAGAGAGAAAGAGGAAGACCGAAAGAGAGAGAGGGGTGACTGGAGAGAAAGTGGGGAGCGAGAATAAGAGAGAAAGAGGGGCAGAGTGTGTCAGATTGGGGTTGAGGGTTGGTTATTTGCATCTAATGTTTGCTCAAATTACAAATGTGCCATCTATTTTGATGAATAGGGATATGAACAGAAAATTTAGTGCAAATAATTGATGAATAGTGTTTAAGTGGCTGAATTTTCGATTGCCTCGTATAGGGAATAGATATATATAATATTTTTTAGTTACTTCGGTTAATTTTTTTTTTACTAAAATTTTAAGATTATGTAATGTTACTGTATATTTAAAAAAGGAAAAGTAATATTATTATTGTAATAAAAAAGTATCCGATGGCGTTTCTGTCTTTTTGCAACATTATTCAACATATCCTTCCTTTTCTTCCCATTTTTGAGTGAAGCTAAGTTTATATAGGTCCCATGAAATATTTTCCTTTCCTTTTAATTTTGCTTCCTTTGTGAAGTAATCAGTTTTCCTTTTTTCCTGCTTTATTCAATCCAAATCCATAAGATTCTCAGGCATAAATATTTCATTATGATATGACTAAATGATATGACTGAATGATCATATAGTAGAAGGAACCAACAGTCTGTTAACTTCAAACTCTAGTTCCCTTGAAAAGCTCAACTAATCTTTCAATATCCCTCACAATTACCAAACGACCCTTTGTACCTTCATTTCATTTTTCTGTTAAATTCTCTATAAATATCCATCTAAACTGAAGCTCCAAATCATCTTAACCTCATGGTTCCACCACCTCTCCCCTCTCCCACCCCACCCCCACCCCTCTCAAAACTTAACCACCCTTCACTGTGCCGCCATCTCTCCCCTCCACAACCACCGTGTCTCCACCACCACTCACCGGAGCTGCAAAATCATAGGTATCACGGTTTTCAAAAACTCAGTTTCCGCAACACCTGTAGTTGAGTAGATGAACTCTAGGATGAGTTTGGTCCACGTCCGAAAATTAAGTTTCTAGACGTATAAATTAAATAGTCGTTCGGAAACTAAATTTCTATAAACTATATTGATTTATATAAAAGTGATTGCTAAAGTTATAGGTAAACAAAAATTACTTCTTAAATGTAAATTATCAAAAAAATAAAATAAAATTGGTACCATAAATAATTATTTATGGTTAAAGGGGACTTATATTTTGGGACGGATGGAGTATTAAGGAAGAGCTATGTGTCTGCCCTCCTGTTGAATTGTCTGTTCGACTTGTGATAAAATTGCGCCTTTCCCTGTTTTGATTGATGTTCCTCGTGGCTTTAAACGTTGCATCTTAACTGAAAGGCTAAAAGCACTATAGTCCCTCCGTTTTCATATATAAGCAAAAATAGTTTATCCTACTTGCTCCATTTGAATATACAGATAGAAATAAGAAATGGAAACAAGGAACAAAAAAAGGATTAGGTACACAAAAATGAAATTATGCTTTCTGTTGACCTCTTGTTCTACAATGAGTGACAATTACTCCCTCCGGACTTAATTATAAGCAAAAAAGTGCTTAACTTTGGTGGACTCAAATATAAGCAAATTTCAACTAATCTACCCATAATTAATGCTATTTTTCCACAACTACCCTTAAGTTAGCTCATTAATGTTGTGAGAAAATGACTATTAATTAGGGATACTTTAGTAAATCAATTTGTTTTTTAAATAAATTCAAGAAAATTAAATGCACAAAAATACTATCCTTAATATGTGTGAAAGTAACACCGTCCATTGCAAAATAAATCACCCATCTGAAAAAAAGGAGAGTTGTAACTTGTAAGGTATCAGGGGAATTATTACTAACTGTAAGGCTTTAGGGGATTCTTTTTTTGACAAAAGGCTTTAGGGGAGTTGTAAGGTTTCAGGGGAATTATTACTGCCATGCACTTAACGAGAAGAAGAACCTTTCAATTACTCAAACATAGAAGAAACCAACAGCCTAGTAACTTTAAACTCCAGTTCCCTTGAAAAGCTCAACTAGATTTCCAAGATCCCTCACAATTACTATCAAATAGCTCTCTGTTCCTTCATTTCATATTCCAGTTAAGTTCTATTTAAATATCCATAAAGCTCCGATTCATCTTAAACTGGTTAAAGTGTTTGCATTGCATCTCCTGTGTGTAATTACAGAATCACTTTTGTTGTTTTGTGTCATCAAAATGCGAAAGAACTCAAAGAAGAGTACAACTACTACCAAGGCTTCTGCTAGTGCTAGTGCTAGTGCTAGTGCTAGAGGTACCCAACGGGATGAATCTCTTAATGGCCATGTAGAAGAACACCCTCAGCAACTTTCGGTTGCACCAATAGTCTCTTCTTACAATGAGAAGATACGTCCAGTTCTTGATGCCCTTGAAAATTTAAGGCGTCTCAACATTGCTAAAGAGGGAATACAACTTCCATCCATTGTTGTTGTTGGAGATCAATCATCGGGCAAAATCCAGTGTCCTTGAATGTCTTGCGGGTATAAGCTTGCCCCGTGGCCAAGGAATTTGCACCAGGGTACCATTAGTTATGAGGCTTCAAAACCACCCACTTCAACAGCCACAACTCATTTTGGAGTTCAACGGCAAAACTGTTTTAACTGATGAAGCAAATGTTTCTGCTGCTATTAACACTGCCACTGAAGAGCTTGCAGGTTTAGGGAAAGGGATTTCTAACAATCCTTTGACTTTGGTTGTGAAGAAAAATGGTGTTCCTGATCTCACAATGGTTGATCTTCCAGGTATAACTCGTGTGCTTGTTCATGGTCAACCGGATAATATATATGATCAGATTAAGGATATTATTATGGAGTACATAAGGCCAGAAGAGAGCATTATATTGAATGTACTTTCTGCTACTGTGGATTTTACTACTTGTGAGTCCATTAGAATGTCACAGTCTGTTGATTAAGTTGGTTTGAGGACACTGGCTGTTGTAACAAAGGCTGATAAGTCTCCTGAAGGCTTGTTAGAGAAGGTTACTGCTGATGATGTAAACATCGGTCTTGGATATGTTTGTGTGAGAAACCGCATTGGTGAGGAATCTTATGAAGAAGCCAGATTGGAGGAAGCAAAACTCTTTGAGTCTCACTCACTTCTTTCCAAGATAGATAAATCCATCGTGGGTATTCCTGTTTTGGCTCAAAAGCTTGTTCAGGTTCAAGCGACAATCATATCTAAAACTTTGCCGGAAATTATTAAGAAAATCAATGAGAAACTTACTAATAATTTGATTGAGTTAGATAACTTGCCTGCAAATTTATCTACGGTTGCTGATACAGTGTCTGCCTTCTTTCATATTGTTGGATTGTCAAGAGATTCTTTTAGGAAGATTGTTCTTATAGGAGAATATGAGGAGTACCCTGAGGACAAGCGCATGCATTGTTGTGCACGTTTAGTGGATATGCTTAATTCCTACGCTTCCGATCTTCAGAATTGTGCTGAAAGTGACCTACCAAAGATTTTCTGTTAGAAGAGATCAATGTGCTGCAGGAGGCAAAGTGGATCGGGCTTCCAAACTTCATTCCAAGGACTGCTATTCTTACAATACTTCAGAGGAAAGTAAAGGGCGTTGCCGACATGCCATTTAATTTTGTTGACAACGTATGGAACTATCTTGAGACTGTTTTACTTTCTGTCTTGAATCGTCATTCTTCAAACTATTATCAGCTTCAGGTTTCAATCAGGAGAGCAGGTGAGACTCTTATTGCTAAGAGGAAGAAAAATTCCAGGGAACATGTGAATGGAGCCGTGGAAATGGAGAAGCTGACAGACTACACTTGTAATCCTGAGTACTTGCAGGTTTATGATAAGCTGATATCACTTCAGGATGCTTTTCTGAAAGACGTTTTCGATCAGAAAACCAAACCAGCCCGAGTGACGCTTGCTGGAGTTGGGGAGATAAATGTTGTCTATCTGAGGAACTATCCACAAACAACTCTATGTCAGGCTTTTGATTTGAAGGCAAGGATAATTTCTTATTGGAAGATTGTCCTGAGGAGACTGATAGATAGTATAGCTTTGCATTTGATGTTCAGTATCAATGAGCTGATTAAGAGGCTGATAAATGTTGTCCATCTGAGGAACTATCCACAAACAACTCTGTTATGAACTGCTGTCTTCAGTTGGTGGTGGGATTAAGAGGCTGCTCGAGGAGTCTCCATCTATATCTGGGAAGAGAATAAAGCTGAGTAGGAGTGTCGGGGTTTTGAGGGAGAGTAAGGATATGGTTGCTAACATTATGGACAGAATTGGAGTCTATGGTGAAAATTAGGAGTATTGCTCTATGTTTCTCGGAAGCTTTAATAATGAAGCAGTTGTCTGTGTATTTGTTTTTTTGAATTAACCAAGTTATGTGTTTTTTCTATGATCAACGTTTCTTCTGATTAATGGTATCATTGTTGTTTGTTTTTCTTCATTGTGTGTCAATGTTTAATTAGTAGCACTGCGACTCCATACACTACAACCACAGTGGTCAAAGAGAATTACTGGTAGCTACCAACCACAGAACGATGTTACCAATTGTAATCATGAAAATAACATCGTAAATTAGTGACGAGAGAATTAGTTCAAATTCAAATTTTTATTAAATTAAATCAGTTCCAAGAATATGGTATCGCCCTCAGCATACACCTTTAAAGTGAACTTCTCAAAATGATAAAATTCCAATGCAGCAAACACAAAAAAACACATTCAATTGGTCACAAACACCATAAACCAAAAAATTGTGAAATATTCAAATCATTACGATTCTAAATTTCATGGAGACTTTAGTAAATAACGAAAAGCGGAACCTGAGTCTTTTGGTTACAAAAATGAAAACTACAATAGAGAATGGAACCTGATTCTCCTTTCAGAGTGATGGAAGATAGAGAGTGGCACGTGAAGGGAGAAGATGCAGGAGAGGAGAATCTTTAACCATGCAAATCTCCTTCTACCATTGTCGCTGTGATGGAGATTCCTCTTTCATTGCCGGCGTCACATCTTTCGCTGGAGACGGTCTCGTCGGCAACGATTGGGTATGAGCAGACCGGGAGATCTCTCGCAAAGAGACATGTAGGGAGTAGGGACACATTTGCAATTTCAAATAGAAGTATCTAATGCCAAAAAAATAAAAATAGTGAGGGAGGGAAACATTCATTTTGGTCCCTTAATGTGTAACTCGATTACGATTTGATCCCTCACTTGAGCAAAAATGCAAAAAGGTCATCCATTGTTGATTCTGTCTTTCACGTTAGTCTCTGCCGTTAAGTGCCACATTTGTTGCTTATATAGCGCCTATTAGAGAGATAAGTCAACTTAGTAAGTTGCCATGTAGGGAGGGACTATTTTTTTACAGTAAACCATAAACTTTCACCCCCCCCCCCCCCCCCATGCCTCTTTCTTCTCTCTTCATGTTATAGTGGAGCTTCATCTTCTCTCTTCATATTCCCATCTTCTCACTTCTCTCTTTGATTTCGTTTTCGATTTAATTACGTCAGATTTGTTTTGGTTTTTCGGATGTGTTGTTTCCGTTTCGGATCTGTTTTCGTCAAGTTTTCTTTCAAATTTGTTCCATATTTTGTTTTGTTCTTCTTTCAGATCTGTTATTTTGTTTCGGTTTTCACCCACACCATTTGTTTCCCGCATAATTAGCGAAATTTGGATGAGAGAATCTCTTTGAAGATTGAAGAAAAAGTTAAATAAAAGTTGAGCGGAATATCAAAAAACACAAAGAATTTGGAAATAAAAGAAAAGTCGGAAAGATTCAAGCTTTAATAGGTCAATATAGAGACACAAACGATCAAATTCGATCCCACAATTTCCAGTTCTGTTTTATTATTATTATTATTATTATTATTTTATAAATAGCAAAATTAGCTTTTAAAATTAATTTTAGAATTTAATTAGGTTTATATATATTATTTACAATGGTTGGTTATGTCCTCATAAAATGTGGGTAATTCTTTTGGAAGGTTGGTTATCGTTATTGGATTCCCAAATCATAGGTCAATATAGAGAGACGGATGATCAAATCGTATCCAACAATTTCCAATTCTGTTTTGATTTATTATTATTATTTTATTAAAAACAAATTATATTTGTAAAATTATTTTTAGAATTTAATTAGGTTTATTTATATTATTTACAGGGTTTGTATGCAAATGTCCGGAAAACAGGCAACATAACTTGTAAAATAATAAAATAATAATAGTAATAATAATAACAGAATTGGAAATCTAGGGATCGAATTTGATCGTTACTAGATTCCCAAATCATAGGTCAATATAGAGACACAAATGATCAAATTCGATCCCACAATTTCCAGTTCTGTTATTATTATTATTATTATTATTATTATTGTAATTATTTTATAAATAGAAAAATTAGCTTTTAAAATTAATTTTAGAATTTAATTAGGTTTATATATATTATTTACAAGGGTTGGTTATGTCCTCATAAAAAGTGGGTAGTTCTGTTGGGAGGTTAGTAATCGTTACTGGATTCCCAAATCTTAGGTCAATATAGAGACACAAGCGATCAAATTCGATCCCACAATTTTCAGTTCTGTTATTATTATTATTATTATTATTTTATAAATAGAAAAATTAGCTTTTAAAATTAATTTTAGAATTTAATTAGGTTTATATATATTATTTACAAGGGTTGGTTATGTCCTCATAAAATGTAGGTAATTCTGTTGGAAGGTTGGTTATCGTTATTGGATTCGCAAATCATAGGTCAATATAGAGACACGAACGATCAAATTCGCTCCCAAAATTTCCAATTCTGTTTTTTTTATTTATTATTTTATAAATATCAAAATTAGCTATTAAAATTAATTTTATAATTTAATTTGGTTTATATATATTATTTACAAGGGTTGGTTATGTCCTCATAAAAAGTGGGTAATTCTGTTGGAAGGTTGGTTATCGTTACTAGATTCCCAAATCATAGGTCAATATAGAGACACGAACGATCAAATTCGATCCCAAAATTTCCAATTTTGTTTTTTATTTTTTTTATTTTATAAATATCAAAAGTAGCTATTAAAATCAATTTTAAAATTTAATTAGGTTTATATATATTATTTACAAGGGTTGGTTATGTCCTCATAAAAAGTGGGTAATTTTGTTGATAGGTTGGTTATCGTTACTTGATTCCCAAATCATAAAAAGTGGTTATCGTTACTGGAATCCCAAATCAATTTCAAATTCGGTCCCACAATTTCGAATTTGATCATCCGTGTCTCTATATTGACCTATGATTTGGGGATCTAGTAACGATAACCAATCTCGCAACTGAATTACCCAATTTTTATGAGTACTTAACCAACCCTTGTAAATAATATATATAAACCTAATTAAATTCTAAAATTAATTTTAAAAATTAATTTTGTTATTTAAAAACAGAATTGGAAATTGTGGGATCGAATTTGATCATTCGTGTCTCTATATAGACCTATGATTTGGGGATCTAGTAACGATAATCAACCTCGCAACTGAATTACCCACTTTTTATGAGTACTTAACCAACCCTTGTAAATAATATATATAAACCTAATTAAATTCTAAAATAAATTTTAAAAAATAATCTTGTTATTTAAAAACAGAATTGGAAATTGTGGGATCGAATTTGATCATCCGTGCCTCTATATTGACCTATGATTTGGGGATTTAGTAACGATAACCAACCTCGCAACTGAATTACCCACTTTTTATGAGTACTTAACCAACCCTTGTAAATAATATATATAAACCTACTTAAATTCTAAAATAAATTTTAAAAATTAATTTTGTTATTTAAAAACAGAATTGGAAATTTTGGGATCGAATTTGATTATCCGTGTCTCTATATTGACCTATGATTTGGGGATCTAGTAACGATAACCAACCTCGCAACTGAATTACCCACTTTTTATGAGTACTTAACCAACCCTTGTAAATAATATATATATATATATAAACCTAATTAAATTCTAAAATAAATTTTAAAAAATAATTTTGTTATTTAAAAACAGAATTGGAAATTGTGGGATCGAATTTGATCATCCGTGCCTCTATATTGACCTATGATTTGGGGATCTAGTAACGATAACCAACCTCGCAACTGAATTACCCACTTTTTATGAGTACTTAACCAACCCTTGTAAATAATATATATAAACCTAATTAAATTCTAAAATAAATTTTAAAAATTAATTTTGTTATTTAAAATAGAATTGGAAATTTTGGGATCGAATTTGATCATCCGTGTCTCTATATTGACCTATGATTTGGGGATCTAGTAACGATAACCAACCTCGCAACTGAATTACCCAATTTTTATGAGTACTTAACCAACCCTTGTAAATAATATATATAAACCTAATTAAATTCTAAAATAAATTTTAAAAATTAATTTTGTTATTTAAAAACATAATTGGAAATTGTGGGATCGAATTTGATCATCTGTGTCTCTATATTGACCTATGATTTGGGGATTTATTAATGATAACCAACCTCGCAACTGAATTACCCACTTTTTATGAGTACTTAACCAACCCTTGTAAATAATATATATAAACCTAATTAAATTCTAAAATAAATTTTAAAAATTAATTTTGTTATTTAAAAACAGAATTGGAAATTGTGGGATCGAATTTGATCAATCCGTGTCTCTATATTGACCTAAGATTTGGGGATCTAGTAACGATAACCAACCTCGCAACTGAATTACCCAGTTTTTATGTACTTAACCAACCCTTGTAAATAATATATATAAACCTAATTAAATTCTAAAATAAATTTTAAAAAATAATTTTGTTATTTAAAAACAGAATTGGAAATTGTGGGATCGAATTTGATCATCCGTGTCTCTATATTGACCTATGATTTGGGGATCTAGTAACGATAACCAACCTCGCAACTGAATTACCCACTTTTTATGAGTACTTAACCAACCTTTGTAAATAATATATATAAACCTAATTAAATTCTAAAATAAATTTTAAAAATAAATTTTGTTATTTAAAAACAGAATTGGAAATTGTGGGATAGAATTTGATCATCCGTGCCTCTATATTGACCTATGATTTGGGGATCTACCCTCCTCGAGTCTCATGATCAGTTTCACAAATAAAAGATAAAATAACAGTTTGGTTATTTATAAGAAAAACTTGGGTATTTGTGTAGAGGAGTTGGTGATCTGTTTCAAATTGAGAAATTATATGTCATTTGGTGATCTTAAGCATATATGAATGCAACATTCCTATTCAGGTGAGGAATTCATTTACACCATTAAGTAATCATATGCATAAATATTACACAAATGAAATGAAATTCATATATAACATGCTTAAATAATAGCAAACCAGTTGTTTGATTACATTACATTACATTACATTAAGAAATAACCTTATCAAAACAGGTATAATGTGGAATAAGCTACATATGTCCAAACTTAACAATGGCCAAGATACTGAGAGATCCTTGAAAATGTGTATCTGGTCAATGCAATAAGAACACTCTATTGAACTAAAAGCATAATACAAAATTTACAATCACAATAGTGGTCAAGTAAATCCTCTTAAACCCTTTTTACAACAATCGACCCAAATTTACAATCAATGATGAATACATAACAAATGAATAGACATCATTTATTTGCTTCAGCCTTATGTGTGTCCACCTCCTCATTCAACATCTTATGCTTGAGCATATGGAATTCTATCTGGTTTAGGAACCTTATTTCTGTTGATTGCTCTGCATGTCCAAGTGCACCAATACAACAAACTAGAAAGAAATACAAGTTTTAGTAATTATATACATTCAGCTTAGCAAGTACACTTAGGGTGCAGAACTGTTTGGGGACGGAATTATTCCAAAAATCAGGGAACTAAATCATAAAGACATATAATAATATATATAATAATTATATACATTCAGCTAGAGTGTTGGAATGGTGAGGGTATTTGTACTATAACATGGGACATCATTCTAACTCTTTGCCTCAACCAATAATATGTTTGTACTATACAATATTCTATTCAACCATCCAGTGAAATCTTGGCAGATATATATGTTATACTATAACATAAAGTTTAAAAGGACTATAGTCTATAGGGAACTTCCTTTTTGACAACTTAGTTCAAACTTGCTTTCTCTTCTAATCATCATTCCTTAGTGCAAATGGTTCTCAAAGTAATCATTAAACAACTCTAATTATGCATATCTATCTACCTTCAAAATTTAACTTGTGCAAATTTGTTTACAGATCTTTTACTGCTAAAAAAACATATTAGATTTTAGAAACCAGTCAGTGAGAATCACAATGTCATCAAAATATTTATGGTAAACTTTATCTCAAGTTGACTATTTTGAATGGCTGGTAGCATGGAATTATTAGAAAAGTTGCAAAAGATTTGCACCCTTAGGATAACCCAACCCCAATACCCCATGAAGAATTAATTATTTTCAAGCATCAAACCACGGCATGACAACAAACTCATCTTTCTATAGGAATTAATGGAAACTAAAACTCATCACCATATGCACTAAGTGGATCAGAATTTGCTCAAATTCGCTTTTGTTTGTGTTCAAGGGGGACTATGTCAACTCCATGCCTAATTTATAACTGCTCTCTAATAATATTTCTTCTATATCAACTTGATGCCTAATTTATTTCTCTGCTTCATAAACATTCCTAGTTCATAACTATGCAATACTACAATAGTACAATTATATGTGGTGATAGAGATAATGCAAGAACACACACCTTCAGAATCTCACAAAAGAATACGAAAGTAAATCAAAGGGATCACATAAATGTCACCTATACAAGTCATTGTTTCTAACAAAGTCCAATCACAAGAATTTCAAAATTCAGACAATAAGAATTATTTTTTTGCAGTATTAAAAGTATGTGTAGCAAATGAAAGTTGTACAATGTTTAGTAACAAGTTAATGGATTAAGAAATTGCATTCCAAATGGAAACAAACCATTCGTCAAGGAAATCACTTCAAAAAGCAAGTCAACCGGTGAAATTTGGACTACACAATGAATCAATAAAGACAGGAAGGGATCACAGTTAGGACTACCAAAAACACACACAGAGGAAACATGCGAAGGTGCATTAAAATGAATGAGGTGCCACTAACCTTGACTGCAACTCAATTCAAGATGACTCCCCTGTTTTAAATAGAAAGTAAGTAGTTAGGCATGAATTTAGCCCACAAGGAACCTGACATTAATAAATTTGAATCAGATTTCATAACCTGACATTAATAAATTTGAATCAGATTTCAATAGAAAGGGGGAAGCTAACTGATAAGTTACCATTCAGAAGTACAGTAGCAAAGATCATTTGAAATATTTCATTAATATCAATTTAGCCCACAAATCAGATATAATTAAGTCTTAGTTTGAAGTTTAATGCATAATAGAGATATGTATAGTAGTTTACATTTCCATGTGTTGCATTAACAGTTTAAGCAGTGTGTCTTAATCATATCTTAATCATTAAACTGAAAGATCAAACCCGATAGGGGACTGTAAAAACAGTAAAACGGATAGAGGAAGGAGCTCACCGTTGAGAGAGTGGTGACGAGACGGCGGCGTGGCTGTGCTTCGCCGGAGAGAGAAACTGAAATGGAGCCGATTGTGGTTGAGGAAGACGATTGTGGTTTTTTTGCGGAGAGAGAAAGTGAAATGGAGGTGAGGGTTTTTGTGTTTTAATGAGAGTTGCAGGGAGAGGAAGAAGAGGCTGTGCGTTGAGAGAGAAGAGGCTGTGCCTTTTCGCGGAGAGAGAAAGTGAGGGTTTTTGGGGAGAGGGTTGTGTTTTAATTTTTTTAGTATAAAACTATTTATTATTATTATATAAAAACCAAAATTTTAATCACACATACGGATACGTAGCTGTATCGCATTTTTGTAAGTATTCTTGTCAAAATTCTTTGCCAAGATAGCATTATTGATAATTCATTCATACATTCATTCATTCGATCAAACTTAAAAACTGAAAAGGAACCAATAGGCAACAGTTGCTTACTGCAATGGGTTTGGTTATCGGAATAAGCAAAAGGCTAGCAATAAAAAAAGAAAAGTAAAGTATCCGATGTTACTGTAGTTTAAAAATAGAAAAGTAATGTTATTATTGTAATAAAAAAAGTTTTGTCAACAAAAAAAAGCATCCGATAGAATGCAGATTTATTATTATGTAAACTTATGTAAATGTAAATGTCAATGTCAATGAGGGCGTTTTGTCTTTTTGCAGCATTATTCAGCATTTCCTTCCTTTTCCTCCCATTTTTGAGAGAAGCTAAGTTTATGTAGGTCCCATGAAATACTTTCCTTTCCTTTCCTTAATTTTTGCCTCCTTTGTGTCGGTTTTCCTTTCTTAATCCATAAGATTTCCTTCCTTCGAACTCTAGTTCCCTTGAAAAGCTCAACTAAACTTCCAAGATCCTTAACAATAACCAAATGACCCTTTGTCCCTTCAGTTCATTTTTCAGATAAATTCTCTGTAAATAAATATCCTTTTAAACTGAAGCTCCAAAATCATCTTAAGCTGGTTCAAAGGTTTGCATTGCATCTCCTGTGTGTCATTACAGAATTACATTTGTTGTGTCCTCAAAATGGGAAAGAAGAGTGGTACTTCCAATGAATCTCTTGCAGTAGTCCATATAGTAGAACAGCCTCAGCCCCTTTCTGTTGCACCTATAGTCTCTTCTTACAATGAGAAGATACGTCCAGTTCTTGATGCCCTTGAAAATCTGAGGCGCCTCAACATTACTAAAGAGGGTATTCAGCTTCCAACCATTGTTGTTGTTGGAGATCAATCTTCCGGCAAGTCTAGTGTCCTTGAATCTCTTGCTGGTATCAACTTGCCACGTGGTCAAGGAATTTGCACCAGGGTTCCCTTGGTAATGAGGCTTCAAAACCACCCACTTGAACAGCCACAGCTTATTTTGGAGTTCAATGGCAAAACTGTTTTCACTGATGAAGCAAATGTCTCTGATGCCATTAACAGTGCCACTGAAGAGCTTGCAGGTTTAGGCAAAGGGATTTCTAACAATCCTTTGACTTTGGTTGTGATGAAAAATGGTGTTCCTGATCTCACAATGGTTGATCTTCCAGGTATAACTCGTGTGCCTGTTCATGGTCAACCTGATAATATCTATGACCAGATCAAAGATATTATCATGGAGTACATAAGGCCAGAAGAGAGTATTATATTGAATGTTCTTTCTGCTACTGTTGATTTCACTACTTGTGAGTCCATTAGGATGTCACAGTCTGTTGATAAGAGTGGTTTGAGGACACTTGCTGTAGTTACAAAAGCTGATAAGTCTCCTGAAGGCTTGTTAGAGAAGGTTACTGCTGATGATGTTAACATTGGTCTTGGTTATGTTTGTGTAAGAAACCGCATTGGTGAAGAATCTTATGAAGAAGCCAGATTGGAGGAAGAAAGGCTTTTTGAGTCTCATAAGCTTCTTTCTAAAATTGACAAATCCATTGTGGGTATCCCTGTCCTGGCTCAGAAGTTGGTACAAGTGCAAGCAACTATCATTTCTAAAACGTTGCCCGAGATTATTAAAAAGATCAATGAGAAGCTTAGTAATAATTTGAATGAGTTAGATAGCTTGCCTACAAGTTTATCTACGGTTGCTGATGCAATGTCTTCCTTCATGCATATTGTTGGATTATCAAGAGATTCTTTTAGGAAGATTGTTCTTATAGGAGAATATGAGGAGTACCCTGACGACAAGCACATGCATTGTTCTGCACGTTTAGTTGATATGCTTAATTCCTATGCTTCTGATCTTCAGAATTGTCCGGAAAGTGATGCTACAAAGGATTTTCTGTTGGATGAGATCAACGTGCTGCAGGAGGCCAAGTGGATCGGGCTTCCAAACTTCATTCCAAGGACTGCTTTTCTCACAATATTGCAGAGGAAAGTAACGGGCATTGCGTACATGCCATTTGATTTTGTTGATAAAGTATGGAGCTATCTCAAGACTGTTTTACTTTCTGTCTTGAATCGCCATTCTTCAAACTATTATCAGCTTCAGGTTTCAATCAGGAGAGCAGGTGCGGTTCTTATTGCTAAGAAGAAGAAAAGTTCCATCGACCATGTGAAGGGAGCCGTGGAAATGGAGAAGCTGACAGACTACACTTGTAATCCTGAGTACTTGCAGGTTTATGAGAAGCTGATGTCACTTCAGGATGCTTTTCTGAAAGAAGTTTTCAATGAGAGAACCAAACCAACCTGGGTGGCACTTGAAGGAGTTGGGGAAATAGATGTTGTTCATCTGAGGAACTATCCAATGCCAACTCTATGTCAGGCTTTTGATTTGAAGGCAAGGATAATCTCCTATTGGAAGATTGTCCTGAGGAGGCTGATAGATAGTATTGCTTTGCATTTGATGTTGAGTATCAATGAGCTTGTTAACATTGATCTGCAGAAGGGGATATGTAATGATTTGCTGTCTTCAGTTGGTGGTGGGATTGAGAGGCTTCTTGAGGAGTCTCCATCTATAGCTGGGAAGAGACAAAAGCTGAAGAGGAGTGTTGGGGTTCTGAAGGAGAGTAAGGATACGGTTGCTAATATTATGGACAGGATTGGTGTTTGTGGCGATATTTAGGACTTTTGCTCTATGTTTCTCGGAAAGCATTCATAATTAAGCTGGTGGCTTTGTTTCTGGTTTTTTTTTTTTTTTGAATTAACCATGTTATGTCGTTATTTTGTGATAAGCATTTCATCCTTTTTAAGTATGTCTTTATTTTGTGATAAGCATATCTTCCTTCTTAAGCATTTATTTTGCCCTGTGTGTTGTTCATTTGCTACTTATGATCACAGTGGACAAAGAGAATTATATGGGGGTTTGGATTGTCTACTTATGGTCTTTTGAGTTGTCCTCTTTTAATCTTCACTCTCTCAACTGGTGCTACTATCTATCATATTTTATTGATTAAACCCTTGTTTTCCTCTTCTCTCCAATCCTAACAGATTTAATAAAAACTAGAAGGCATGCCTACACAGATTAAGTCTAAATAGATTGAAATAACAATGACATGAAGCACAGATTTAGTAAAATAAATGACATCAAGCACAAATGAGGAGTTAGAAAGAAAGAAAAAACTAATTGAAATAAGAAGTAAAAAGCACGTTTGTAAAAACCAGCAGCAGACACAAAAAGCACATTCAATTGGCAAGAATATTAAGAAGTTATATTCCTTCTTTACTCTTCAAAGTGAACTTCTGAAAATGATAAAATTAAATTCCAAAGCAGCAGACACAAAAAGCACATTCAATTGGCAGAAACACCATAAACCAATAATTGTGAAAATCCAAATCATTACGATTCTAAATTTCATGGAGAAAAAGAAAATAACTTGACTTATGTAAATAAATGAAAAGCAGAACCTGAATCTTTTCGTCAAAAATAGAGAATGGAATTATCATTGAATTATATGGATTGCATTGGTTAGGGAAGAACCTTCAGAGTGAGAGTGACGGAAGATAGAGTGGCACGTGAAGGGAGAACCGAAGGGAGAATCGAAGAGAGAAGTCCTGCAGATGCAGGAGAGGAGAATATTTAACCATGTGAATCTCCTTCGATCTTTGATTGGGCATATGACCGGAGCAGAGGGAGATCTCTCGAGAATTTCAGAGAAACGGAGAAATGGAATTTCCGCAAATCAAAAGAGACATGTAGGGACACATTTGCAATTTCCGCAAATCAAAAGAGACATCTACTAAGTTCACGTGTGTATAAATTTGAATGTTGTACGTGTGTGAACTCAATTCACTAGCGACACAAGAGACATCTACTAAGTTCACGTGTATATAAATTTGAGTGTTGTACGTGTGTGAACTCAATTCACTAGCAACACAAAAGCACACAAATAATTATGGAATGCCTTAACGGTGAAAACAATTGCTTACAAGTGCAATGGAGTACCAATGGAACATATATTTATGACTTTCTTCCCCTCTAGATAAAGATTTCACTTATGGATACCACTTATGAGAGATGAGAGAGATGTAGAAAGAAGAGAGAAAAAGAGGCGTGGATACGTATTTAAGCAACAAGGACAATTTTGTCATTACATTTTCTCTTTTAAAGTTGGGGGTGTAAAAAACTGTGGTAAATTATTTGCATGGCCTGCCAAGTAGAATATGGGTTTTCAGCATACATGTTAAATTCGAACCAATCTAAGTAAGGGATTTTCTTCCCCCAACTCCCCTCTATCTTTTCCCATCTCTCCTCCCCCGTGAAATTTCAAAAATATTGTTAACCACTCTCCTCAACACACTCTCTCATCTTCGTCAATGAGTTGTAGGCTAACTTGCTAAAACAACACTCTCGACAACTTGTTTCCGAGAGGATTGAGAAACAAGTAGCCAAGAGTGTTGCTACAGCAAGGCATTACAGTTTTAATTTGAACAAGTTACAACAAGGTGTGCATACATTGGTACTCCAATACTATGCAATGAAAGAGAGTCCCCTAGCCTAGCCCCTTTCAAACTCCCAATGTACAAGATAATAATACCCTTGTACTCACCATCCAAGAATAGTAAGAATAAATTCTTTCATCTTCCAAAATTATGATCCTTGTGGTTTGGTTTCCCTGAAAGAACAATCCTCACTATGTTGTATTATGTCGGAGGATATCTCATGTATGTCATTGTCCTTGCTAAGTACTGAAGGAGAGCTATGTGTATGCACTCCTGTCGAATTGTCTGTTTGACTTGTGCTAAAACTGTGCCTTTCCCTGTTTTGATGGATGTCCTTCATGGCTTTAAACCTTACATTTTCACTGAAAGCACTATCTTCTAGCAAGACATCCGGAATGCTTATTCTTCCTTCAAGCATGTTTACAACCTCAGACATTGTAGGCCTAAGTGATGGTTATGTATTTGTGCACAAGAGAGCTACTTTCACTGTATTTTTTGCTTCACTTGGGTTTACCTCTGATCCCATCCTTTCATCAACTAGTTGCATTAGGCGTTCAGTCCGTTGCAGATGACACACCTGCAATGTGAAATGACAGATGTTTGCATTATATAAAAAAAGGATTTATAATGCCAAACATGGATAAGAGGTTGAAGTATGGTAGAATACCCAATCTAAAAGGCAAAAACAATTATCACTTGGCATGCAATTCTTGTTACTCTTCCCACTAACAATTTCCAAGACCACAACACCAAAACTGTAAACATCAGCCTTGTAAGTCAGGTGACCCCATTGGACCTATTCTGGTGCCATATAGCCTCTGCAAAACATAATTAACAGATTGTGATTCATAATCAAGAAAACATTACTAATTGTGTTATCAAGGGAGAGAGACAACTGACATTGTGCCAACCACTCGGGTGCTGATATGGGTCTTCTCCTCTTCATCAAGCTTAGCCAACCCAAAGTCAGATATTTTAGGGTTTAAATTCCTATCCAGTAACACATTAGTAGCTTTGATATCTCGATGAACAATCTTGAGTTTCGATTCTTCATGAAGAAATGCGAGACCTTTTGCTATGCCTATACAAATCCTAAGCCTTGATGGCCAATCAAGTTTAAGCTGATTTTTTGAGCCTGTAGAATATCAGAAGGAAGTTATTAATGAGCCATGATTGGTAAAGTATCAAGACAAATATAATAGTTGCACTGTGAGAAAAACTCACCGAACAAAGCACGAGCCAGACTATTATTTTCCATGTACTCATACGCCAATATTAATTGATCGCCTTCAATGCAACATCCATGAAGTTTCACAAGATTAGGATGTTGCAAACAAGATATCATGCCTAGCTCATTTAAAATTCACGGTTTCCCTGCCGAGACTGTGACGAGAGTTGTTTGACTGCTACCAATGTACCATCAGATAATTGACCCTGCAATTCATCTTTTAGTTATAATTTTACATACTGAAGATAAACAGAACAGAAATTTTGTATGCTAGGGAGAAGGTAGTTTTTTTCACTCTAATACCTTGTAGACAGGACCAAAACCACCTTCCCCAATCTTGTTAACAGGGCTGAAGCCATCTGTCGCAGCTCTAATTTGTTTTAACGTAAATGTTCTCATCTGAAAATCTTGCCCTTCGATACCTGTTCGATAAATATAAAAATAAGTATTTCTGAGGGACAATCATGTCTATTCTATGTAGATGTTGAATTGAGTTTGAAAAATATGCAGAACATATCTGCACTGCCTATGTTATATGTGTTCCTCCTCCCTTAACTCAGAATGATATGAACAGTATTCACCTTTTCCTCTTCTAATTATTCCTTTGATGTAGCCTTTGCTCCAACAAATTCCTCCCAGAATAAGGACTATGCACAGAGCTGTAACTCCAAATCCTACTCCAATGACAATTTTACGTCTTTGCTTCTTTTGGTTTGAACAAGGTCTAGAATCTGAAAAAAAAAATTACAAGAGAGCTGTTCTGTTTATACATAAAAAAAAGGAGAACGGTGACAAAATATTTAAGTTAGAAATGCAGCTTTAAAAATTAAGTTTCGGTTAGATGTAGAACAAAGGAAGAGAAACTCTGATTATATACACCAAAATATTCCTTGATGCTATCATTTGATCAAATGTATCACAACTACTAGCATTTTAAGTTGACACTGCTAAAGGGAAATAAGTGACAGAGAATACAAAACCCAGTATTACAATACATACCATACTATTTGACATATCAAAATTGCATTATAAAACAATACAAACATTACAAAAACTATAATAGGCCATAGTCCATTTACCTCACAGATGTGTAAACTTGAAAGAGAGGTAAAAAATGAGGAGTTAGAAAGAAAGAAAAAACTAATTGAAATAGTAAAAAGCAGGTTTGTAAAAAACCTGAGATCACCAAGAATATGGTATCGCCCTCAGCATACACCTAAATGACATGAAGCCGTTAATCTCTTCTCTTGCCGCAATGCAGATACAAGCATATTAACAAGTTATATTCCTTCTTCACTCTTTAAAGTGAACTTCTCAAAATGATAAAATTCCAATGCAGCAAACACAAAAAAACACATTCAATTGGTCACAAACACCATAAACCAAAAAATTGTGAAATATTCAAATCATTACGATTCTAAATTTCATGGAGACTTTAGTAAATAACGAAAAGCGGAACCTGAGTCTTTTGGTTACAAAAATGAAAACTACAATAGAGAATGGAACCTGATTCTCCTTTCAGAGTGATGGAAGATAGAGAGTGGCACGTGAAGGGAGAAGATGCAGGAGAGGAGAATCTTTAACCATGCAAATCTCCTTCTACCATTGTCGCTGTGATGGAGATTCCTCTTTCATTGCCGGCGTCACATCTTTCGCTGGAGACGGTCTCGTCGGCAACGATTGGGTATGAGCAGACCGGGAGATCTCTCGCAAAGAGACATGTAGGGAGTAGGGACACATTTGCAATTTCAAATAGAAGTATCTAATGCCAAAAAAAAAAAAATAGTGAGGGAGGGAAACATTCATTTTGGTCCCTTAATGTGTAACTCGATTACGATTTGATCCCTCACTTGAGCAAAAATGCAAAAAGGTCATCCATTGTTGATTCTGTCTTTCACGTTAGTCTCTGCCGTTAAGTGCCACATTTGTTGCTTATATAGCGCCTATTAGAGAGATAAGTCAACTTAGTAAGTTGCCATGTAGGGAGGGACTATTTTTTTACAGTAAACCATAAACTTTCACCCCCCCCCATGCCTCTTTCTTCTCTCTTCATGTTATAGTGGAGCTTCATCTTCTCTCTTCATATTCCCATCTTCTCACTTCTCTCTTTGATTTCGTTTTCGATTTAATTACGTCAGATTTGTTTTGGTTTTTCGGATGTGTTATTTCCGTTTCGGATCTGTTTTCGTCAAGTTTTCTTTCAAATTTGTTCCATATTTTGTTTTGTTCTTCTTTCAGATCTGTTATTTTGTTTCGGTTTTCACCCACACCATTTGTTTCCCGCATAATTAGCGAAATTTGGATGAGAGAATCTCTTTGAAGATTGAAGAAAAAGTTAAATAAAAGTTGAGCGGAATATCAAAAAACACAAAGAATTTGGAAATAAAAGAAAAGTCGGAAAGATTCAAGCTTTAATAAAAAAAGATATTTTATATAAATGTTTTTATTTTTAACCAACCATATTTCCAGAATTGTAATCTCATGGGGTGTGCAATCTGTGCACATGAAATGCAAACATGGAATATGGAAGATTTGTTCTTTGCAATCATGACCGATTATGGACATGAAATATTTGTTCTTTGCAATCTGTGCACATGAAATGCAAAGATGGGATATTATGGAACATGAAGATTTGTTCTTAGCAATCTGAACAAAATGTGTTCTTTTGGCTGCATTGAATCCGTGAACCCAAACACATCTTCTCACAAATGTGTTTTTTTACTTTCAACTGCATGACGAAATCCTAAACAACAACAAAGAAAATAGCTCTCCCAAAGAAATGGATTGGATTTGGAAGCGGACTACAACTTGAACCACGCAATACATGCTGGGTAATAATATGCACTTTTTGGCCTCAACTGGCATATGCATGTTCATGCTGTCAAAGAAATGTATGCATCTCTTAAATAATTATAATTGCCTTAAAAATATGACATTAACTAAATTCAACATAGAATGGAACATAAAATGGACAATTATAATCTATCTTCTGAAAGTAATAATTGGTCGGAAAGGAACTGTACGATTTCAAAAATGCTTTAAACCATCCCACCCAAAAAAAATACTTTAAACCAAAAAGGCCAAAGCAAAGGAACCAATAGGCAACAGTTGCTTAGCTGCAATGGGTTTGGTTATCGGAATAAGCAAAAGGCTAGCAATAAAAAAAGTAAAGTATCCGATGTTACTGTAGTTTAAAAATAGAAAAGTAATGTTATTATTGTAATAAAAAAAGTTTTGTCAACAAAAAAAAGCATCCGATAGAATGCAGATTTATTATTATGTAAACTTATGTAAATGTAAATGTCAATGTCAATGAGGGCGTTTTGTCTTTTTGCAGCATTATTCAGCATTTCCTTCCTTTTCCTCCCATTTTTGAGAGAAGCTAAGTTTATGTAGGTCCCATGAAATACTTTCCTTTCCTTTCCTTAATTTTTGCCTCCTTTGTGTCGGTTTTCCTTTCTTAATCCATAAGATTTCCTTCCTTCGAACTCTAGTTCCCTTGAAAAGCTCAACTAAACTTCCAAGATCCTTAACAATAACCAAATGACCCTTTGTCCCTTCAGTTCATTTTTCAGATAAATTCTCTGTAAATAAATATCCTTTTAAACTGAAGCTCCAAAATCATCTTAAGCTGGTTCAAAGGTTTGCATTGCATCTCCTGTGTGTCATTACAGAATTACATTTGTTGTGTCCTCAAAATGGGAAAGAAGAGTGGTACTTCCAATGAATCTCTTGCAGTAGTCCATATAGTAGAACAGCCTCAGCCCCTTTCTGTTGCACCTATAGTCTCTTCTTACAATGAGAAGATACGTCCAGTTCTTGATGCCCTTGAAAATCTGAGGCGCCTCAACATTACTAAAGAGGGTATTCAGCTTCCAACCATTGTTGTTGTTGGAGATCAATCTTCCGGCAAGTCTAGTGTCCTTGAATCTCTTGCTGGTATCAACTTGCCACGTGGTCAAGGAATTTGCACCAGGGTTCCCTTGGTAATGAGGCTTCAAAACCACCCACTTGAACAGCCACAGCTTATTTTGGAGTTCAATGGCAAAACTGTTTTCACTGATGAAGCAAATGTCTCTGATGCCATTAACAGTGCCACTGAAGAGCTTGCAGGTTTAGGCAAAGGGATTTCTAACAATCCTTTGACTTTGGTTGTGATGAAAAATGGTGTTCCTGATCTCACAATGGTTGATCTTCCAGGTATAACTCGTGTGCCTGTTCATGGTCAACCTGATAATATCTATGACCAGATCAAAGATATTATCATGGAGTACATAAGGCCAGAAGAGAGTATTATATTGAATGTTCTTTCTGCTACTGTTGATTTCACTACTTGTGAGTCCATTAGGATGTCACAGTCTGTTGATAAGAGTGGTTTGAGGACACTTGCTGTAGTTACAAAAGCTGATAAGTCTCCTGAAGGCTTGTTAGAGAAGGTTACTGCTGATGATGTTAACATTGGTCTTGGTTATGTTTGTGTAAGAAACCGCATTGGTGAAGAATCTTATGAAGAAGCCAGATTGGAGGAAGAAAGGCTTTTTGAGTCTCATAAGCTTCTTTCTAAAATTGACAAATCCATTGTGGGTATCCCTGTCCTGGCTCAGAAGTTGGTACAAGTGCAAGCAACTATCATTTCTAAAACGTTGCCCGAGATTATTAAAAAGATCAATGAGAAGCTTAGTAATAATTTGAATGAGTTAGATAGCTTGCCTACAAGTTTATCTACGGTTGCTGATGCAATGTCTTCCTTCATGCATATTGTTGGATTATCAAGAGATTCTTTTAGGAAGATTGTTCTTATAGGAGAATATGAGGAGTACCCTGACGACAAGCACATGCATTGTTCTGCACGTTTAGTTGATATGCTTAATTCCTATGCTTCTGATCTTCAGAATTGTCCGGAAAGTGATGCTACAAAGGATTTTCTGTTGGATGAGATCAACGTGCTGCAGGAGGCCAAGTGGATCGGGCTTCCAAACTTCATTCCAAGGACTGCTTTTCTCACAATATTGCAGAGGAAAGTAACGGGCATTGCGTACATGCCATTTGATTTTGTTGATAAAGTATGGAGCTATCTCAAGACTGTTTTACTTTCTGTCTTGAATCGCCATTCTTCAAACTATTATCAGCTTCAGGTTTCAATCAGGAGAGCAGGTGCGGTTCTTATTGCTAAGAAGAAGAAAAGTTCCATCGACCATGTGAAGGGAGCCGTGGAAATGGAGAAGCTGACAGACTACACTTGTAATCCTGAGTACTTGCAGGTTTATGAGAAGCTGATGTCACTTCAGGATGCTTTTCTGAAAGAAGTTTTCAATGAGAGAACCAAACCAACCTGGGTGGCACTTGAAGGAGTTGGGGAAATAGATGTTGTTCATCTGAGGAACTATCCAATGCCAACTCTATGTCAGGCTTTTGATTTGAAGGCAAGGATAATCTCCTATTGGAAGATTGTCCTGAGGAGGCTGATAGATAGTATTGCTTTGCATTTGATGTTGAGTATCAATGAGCTTGTTAACATTGATCTGCAGAAGGGGATATGTAATGATTTGCTGTCTTCAGTTGGTGGTGGGATTGAGAGGCTTCTTGAGGAGTCTCCATCTATAGCTGGGAAGAGACAAAAGCTGAAGAGGAGTGTTGGGGTTCTGAAGGAGAGTAAGGATACGGTTGCTAATATTATGGACAGGATTGGTGTTTGTGGCGATATTTAGGACTTTTGCTCTATGTTTCTCGGAAAGCATTCATAATTAAGCTGGTGGCTTTGTTTCTGGTTTTTTTTTTTTTTTGAATTAACCATGTTATGTCGTTATTTTGTGATAAGCATTTCATCCTTTTTAAGTATGTCTTTATTTTGTGATAAGCATATCTTCCTTCTTAAGCATTTATTTTGCCCTGTGTGTTGTTCATTTGCTACTTATGATCACAGTGGACAAAGAGAATTATATGGGGGTTTGGATTGTCTACTTATGGTCTTTTGAGTTGTCCTCTTTTAATCTTCACTCTCTCAACTGGTGCTACTATCTATCATATTTTATTGATTAAACCCTTGTTTTCCTCTTCTCTCCAATCCTAACAGATTTAATAAAAACTAGAAGGCATGCCTACACAGATTAAGTCTAAATAGATTGAAATAACAATGACATGAAGCACAGATTTAGTAAAATAAATGACATCAAGCACAAATGAGGAGTTAGAAAGAAAGAAAAAACTAATTGAAATAAGAAGTAAAAAGCACGTTTGTAAAAACCAGCAGCAGACACAAAAAGCACATTCAATTGGCAAGAATATTAAGAAGTTATATTCCTTCTTTACTCTTCAAAGTGAACTTCTGAAAATGATAAAATTAAATTCCAAAGCAGCAGACACAAAAAGCACATTCAATTGGCAGAAACACCATAAACCAATAATTGTGAAAATCCAAATCATTACGATTCTAAATTTCATGGAGAAAAAGAAAATAACTTGACTTATGTAAATAAATGAAAAGCAGAACCTGAATCTTTTCGTCAAAAATAGAGAATGGAATTATCATTGAATTATATGGATTGCATTGGTTAGGGAAGAACCTTCAGAGTGAGAGTGACGGAAGATAGAGTGGCACGTGAAGGGAGAACCGAAGGGAGAATCGAAGAGAGAAGTCCTGCAGATGCAGGAGAGGAGAATATTTAACCATGTGAATCTCCTTCGATCTTTGATTGGGCATATGACCGGAGCAGAGGGAGATCTCTCGAGAATTTCAGAGAAACGGAGAAATGGAATTTCCGCAAATCAAAAGAGACATGTAGGGACACATTTGCAATTTCCGCAAATCAAAAGAGACATCTACTAAGTTCACGTGTGTATAAATTTGAATGTTGTACGTGTGTGAACTCAATTCACTAGCGACACAAGAGACATCTACTAAGTTCACGTGTATATAAATTTGAGTGTTGTACGTGTGTGAACTCAATTCACTAGCAACACAAAAGCACACAAATAATTATGGAATGCCTTAACGGTGAAAACAATTGCTTACAAGTGCAATGGAGTACCAATGGAACATATATTTATGACTTTCTTCCCCTCTAGATAAAGATTTCACTTATGGATACCACTTATGAGAGATGAGAGAGATGTAGAAAGAAGAGAGAAAAAGAGGCGTGGATACGTATTTAAGCAACAAGGACAATTTTGTCATTACATTTTCTCTTTTAAAGTTGGGGGTGTAAAAAACTGTGGTAAATTATTTGCATGGCCTGCCAAGTAGAATATGGGTTTTCAGCATACATGTTAAATTCGAACCAATCTAAGTAAGGGATTTTCTTCCCCCAACTCCCCTCTATCTTTTCCCATCTCTCCTCCCCCGTGAAATTTCAAAAATATTGTTAACCACTCTCCTCAACACACTCTCTCATCTTCGTCAATGAGTTGTAGGCTAACTTGCTAAAACAACACTCTCGACAACTTGTTTCCGAGAGGATTGAGAAACAAGTAGCCAAGAGTGTTGCTACAGCAAGGCATTACAGTTTTAATTTGAACAAGTTACAACAAGGTGTGCATACATTGGTACTCCAATACTATGCAATGAAAGAGAGTCCCCTAGCCTAGCCCCTTTCAAACTCCCAATGTACAAGATAATAATACCCTTGTACTCACCATCCAAGAATAGTAAGAATAAATTCTTTCATCTTCCAAAATTATGATCCTTGTGGTTTGGTTTCCCTGAAAGAACAATCCTCACTATGTTGTATTATGTCGGAGGATATCTCATGTATGTCATTGTCCTTGCTAAGTACTGAAGGAGAGCTATGTGTATGCACTCCTGTCGAATTGTCTGTTTGACTTGTGCTAAAACTGTGCCTTTCCCTGTTTTGATGGATGTCCTTCATGGCTTTAAACCTTACATTTTCACTGAAAGCACTATCTTCTAGCAAGACATCCGGAATGCTTATTCTTCCTTCAAGCATGTTTACAACCTCAGACATTGTAGGCCTAAGTGATGGTTATGTATTTGTGCACAAGAGAGCTACTTTCACTGTATTTTTTGCTTCACTTGGGTTTACCTCTGATCCCATCCTTTCATCAACTAGTTGCATTAGGCGTTCAGTCCGTTGCAGATGACACACCTGCAATGTGAAATGACAGATGTTTGCATTATATAAAAAAAGGATTTATAATGCCAAACATGGATAAGAGGTTGAAGTATGGTAGAATACCCAATCTAAAAGGCAAAAACAATTATCACTTGGCATGCAATTCTTGTTACTCTTCCCACTAACAATTTCCAAGACCACAACACCAAAACTGTAAACATCAGCCTTGTAAGTCAGGTGACCCCATTGGACCTATTCTGGTGCCATATAGCCTCTGCAAAACATAATTAACAGATTGTGATTCATAATCAAGAAAACATTACTAATTGTGTTATCAAGGGAGAGAGACAACTGACATTGTGCCAACCACTCGGGTGCTGATATGGGTCTTCTCCTCTTCATCAAGCTTAGCCAACCCAAAGTCAGATATTTTAGGGTTTAAATTCCTATCCAGTAACACATTAGTAGCTTTGATATCTCGATGAACAATCTTGAGTTTCGATTCTTCATGAAGAAATGCGAGACCTTTTGCTATGCCTATACAAATCCTAAGCCTTGATGGCCAATCAAGTTTAAGCTGATTTTTTGAGCCTGTAGAATATCAGAAGGAAGTTATTAATGAGCCATGATTGGTAAAGTATCAAGACAAATATAATAGTTGCACTGTGAGAAAAACTCACCGAACAAAGCACGAGCCAGACTATTATTTTCCATGTACTCATACGCCAATATTAATTGATCGCCTTCAATGCAACATCCATGAAGTTTCACAAGATTAGGATGTTGCAAACAAGATATCATGCCTAGCTCATTTAAAATTCACGGTTTCCCTGCCGAGACTGTGACGAGAGTTGTTTGACTGCTACCAATGTACCATCAGATAATTGACCCTGCAATTCATCTTTTAGTTATAATTTTACATACTGAAGATAAACAGAACAGAAATTTTGTATGCTAGGGAGAAGGTAGTTTTTTTCACTCTAATACCTTGTAGACAGGACCAAAACCACCTTCCCCAATCTTGTTAACAGGGCTGAAGCCATCTGTCGCAGCTCTAATTTGTTTTAACGTAAATGTTCTCATCTGAAAATCTTGCCCTTCGATACCTGTTCGATAAATATAAAAATAAGTATTTCTGAGGGACAATCATGTCTATTCTATGTAGATGTTGAATTGAGTTTGAAAAATATGCAGAACATATCTGCACTGCCTATGTTATATGTGTTCCTCCTCCCTTAACTCAGAATGATATGAACAGTATTCACCTTTTCCTCTTCTAATTATTCCTTTGATGTAGCCTTTGCTCCAACAAATTCCTCCCAGAATAAGGACTATGCACAGAGCTGTAACTCCAAATCCTACTCCAATGACAATTTTACGTCTTTGCTTCTTTTGGTTTGAACAAGGTCTAGAATCTGAAAAAAAAAATTACAAGAGAGCTGTTCTGTTTATACATAAAAAAAAGGAGAACGGTGACAAAATATTTAAGTTAGAAATGCAGCTTTAAAAATTAAGTTTCGGTTAGATGTAGAACAAAGGAAGAGAAACTCTGATTATATACACCAAAATATTCCTTGATGCTATCATTTGATCAAATGTATCACAACTACTAGCATTTTAAGTTGACACTGCTAAAGGGAAATAAGTGACAGAGAATACAAAACCCAGTATTACAATACATACCATACTATTTGACATATCAAAATTGCATTATAAAACAATACAAACATTACAAAAACTATAATAGGCCATAGTCCATTTACCTCACAGATGTGTAAACTTGAAAGAGAGGTAAAAAATGAGGAGTTAGAAAGAAAGAAAAAACTAATTGAAATAGTAAAAAGCAGGTTTGTAAAAAACCTGAGATCACCAAGAATATGGTATCGCCCTCAGCATACACCTAAATGACATGAAGCCGTTAATCTCTTCTCTTGCCGCAATGCAGATACAAGCATATTAACAAGTTATATTCCTTCTTCACTCTTTAAAGTGAACTTCTCAAAATGATAAAATTCCAATGCAGCAAACACAAAAAAACACATTCAATTGGTCACAAACACCATAAACCAAAAAATTGTGAAATATTCAAATCATTACGATTCTAAATTTCATGGAGACTTTAGTAAATAACGAAAAGCGGAACCTGAGTCTTTTGGTTACAAAAATGAAAACTACAATAGAGAATGGAACCTGATTCTCCTTTCAGAGTGATGGAAGATAGAGAGTGGCACGTGAAGGGAGAAGATGCAGGAGAGGAGAATCTTTAACCATGCAAATCTCCTTCTACCATTGTCGCTGTGATGGAGATTCCTCTTTCATTGCCGGCGTCACATCTTTCGCTGGAGACGGTCTCGTCGGCAACGATTGGGTATGAGCAGACCGGGAGATCTCTCGCAAAGAGACATGTAGGGAGTAGGGACACATTTGCAATTTCAAATAGAAGTATCTAATGCCAAAAAAAAAAAAATAGTGAGGGAGGGAAACATTCATTTTGGTCCCTTAATGTGTAACTCGATTACGATTTGATCCCTCACTTGAGCAAAAATGCAAAAAGGTCATCCATTGTTGATTCTGTCTTTCACGTTAGTCTCTGCCGTTAAGTGCCACATTTGTTGCTTATATAGCGCCTATTAGAGAGATAAGTCAACTTAGTAAGTTGCCATGTAGGGAGGGACTATTTTTTTACAGTAAACCATAAACTTTCACCCCCCCCCATGCCTCTTTCTTCTCTCTTCATGTTATAGTGGAGCTTCATCTTCTCTCTTCATATTCCCATCTTCTCACTTCTCTCTTTGATTTCGTTTTCGATTTAATTACGTCAGATTTGTTTTGGTTTTTCGGATGTGTTATTTCCGTTTCGGATCTGTTTTCGTCAAGTTTTCTTTCAAATTTGTTCCATATTTTGTTTTGTTCTTCTTTCAGATCTGTTATTTTGTTTCGGTTTTCACCCACACCATTTGTTTCCCGCATAATTAGCGAAATTTGGATGAGAGAATCTCTTTGAAGATTGAAGAAAAAGTTAAATAAAAGTTGAGCGGAATATCAAAAAACACAAAGAATTTGGAAATAAAAGAAAAGTCGGAAAGATTCAAGCTTTAATAAAAAAAGATATTTTATATAAATGTTTTTATTTTTAACCAACCATATTTCCAGAATTGTAATCTCATGGGGTGTGCAATCTGTGCACATGAAATGCAAACATGGAATATGGAAGATTTGTTCTTTGCAATCATGACCGATTATGGACATGAAATATTTGTTCTTTGCAATCTGTGCACATGAAATGCAAAGATGGGATATTATGGAACATGAAGATTTGTTCTTAGCAATCTGAACAAAATGTGTTCTTTTGGCTGCATTGAATCCGTGAACCCAAACACATCTTCTCACAAATGTGTTTTTTTACTTTCAACTGCATGACGAAATCCTAAACAACAACAAAGAAAATAGCTCTCCCAAAGAAATGGATTGGATTTGGAAGCGGACTACAACTTGAACCACGCAATACATGCTGGGTAATAATATGCACTTTTTGGCCTCAACTGGCATATGCATGTTCATGCTGTCAAAGAAATGTATGCATCTCTTAAATAATTATAATTGCCTTAAAAATATGACATTAACTAAATTCAACATAGAATGGAACATAAAATGGACAATTATAATCTATCTTCTGAAAGTAATAATTGGTCGGAAAGGAACTGTACGATTTCAAAAATGCTTTAAACCATCCCACCCAAAAAAAATACTTTAAACCAAAAAGGCCAAAGCAAAGGAACCAATAGGCAACAGTTGCTTAGCTGCAATGGGTTTGGTTATCGGAATAAGCAAAAGGCTAGCAATAAAAAAAGTAAAGTATCCGATGTTACTGTAGTTTAAAAATAGAAAAGTAATGTTATTATTGTAATAAAAAAAGTTTTGTCAACAAAAAAAAGCATCCGATAGAATGCAGATTTATTATTATGTAAACTTATGTAAATGTAAATGTCAATGTCAATGAGGGCGTTTTGTCTTTTTGCAGCATTATTCAGCATTTCCTTCCTTTTCCTCCCATTTTTGAGAGAAGCTAAGTTTATGTAGGTCCCATGAAATACTTTCCTTTCCTTTCCTTAATTTTTGCCTCCTTTGTGTCGGTTTTCCTTTCTTAATCCATAAGATTTCCTTCCTTCGAACTCTAGTTCCCTTGAAAAGCTCAACTAAACTTCCAAGATCCTTAACAATAACCAAATGACCCTTTGTCCCTTCAGTTCATTTTTCAGATAAATTCTCTGTAAATAAATATCCTTTTAAACTGAAGCTCCAAAATCATCTTAAGCTGGTTCAAAGGTTTGCATTGCATCTCCTGTGTGTCATTACAGAATTACATTTGTTGTGTCCTCAAAATGGGAAAGAAGAGTGGTACTTCCAATGAATCTCTTGCAGTAGTCCATATAGTAGAACAGCCTCAGCCCCTTTCTGTTGCACCTATAGTCTCTTCTTACAATGAGAAGATACGTCCAGTTCTTGATGCCCTTGAAAATCTGAGGCGCCTCAACATTACTAAAGAGGGTATTCAGCTTCCAACCATTGTTGTTGTTGGAGATCAATCTTCCGGCAAGTCTAGTGTCCTTGAATCTCTTGCTGGTATCAACTTGCCACGTGGTCAAGGAATTTGCACCAGGGTTCCCTTGGTAATGAGGCTTCAAAACCACCCACTTGAACAGCCACAGCTTATTTTGGAGTTCAATGGCAAAACTGTTTTCACTGATGAAGCAAATGTCTCTGATGCCATTAACAGTGCCACTGAAGAGCTTGCAGGTTTAGGCAAAGGGATTTCTAACAATCCTTTGACTTTGGTTGTGATGAAAAATGGTGTTCCTGATCTCACAATGGTTGATCTTCCAGGTATAACTCGTGTGCCTGTTCATGGTCAACCTGATAATATCTATGACCAGATCAAAGATATTATCATGGAGTACATAAGGCCAGAAGAGAGTATTATATTGAATGTTCTTTCTGCTACTGTTGATTTCACTACTTGTGAGTCCATTAGGATGTCACAGTCTGTTGATAAGAGTGGTTTGAGGACACTTGCTGTAGTTACAAAAGCTGATAAGTCTCCTGAAGGCTTGTTAGAGAAGGTTACTGCTGATGATGTTAACATTGGTCTTGGTTATGTTTGTGTAAGAAACCGCATTGGTGAAGAATCTTATGAAGAAGCCAGATTGGAGGAAGAAAGGCTTTTTGAGTCTCATAAGCTTCTTTCTAAAATTGACAAATCCATTGTGGGTATCCCTGTCCTGGCTCAGAAGTTGGTACAAGTGCAAGCAACTATCATTTCTAAAACGTTGCCCGAGATTATTAAAAAGATCAATGAGAAGCTTAGTAATAATTTGAATGAGTTAGATAGCTTGCCTACAAGTTTATCTACGGTTGCTGATGCAATGTCTTCCTTCATGCATATTGTTGGATTATCAAGAGATTCTTTTAGGAAGATTGTTCTTATAGGAGAATATGAGGAGTACCCTGACGACAAGCACATGCATTGTTCTGCACGTTTAGTTGATATGCTTAATTCCTATGCTTCTGATCTTCAGAATTGTCCGGAAAGTGATGCTACAAAGGATTTTCTGTTGGATGAGATCAACGTGCTGCAGGAGGCCAAGTGGATCGGGCTTCCAAACTTCATTCCAAGGACTGCTTTTCTCACAATATTGCAGAGGAAAGTAACGGGCATTGCGTACATGCCATTTGATTTTGTTGATAAAGTATGGAGCTATCTCAAGACTGTTTTACTTTCTGTCTTGAATCGCCATTCTTCAAACTATTATCAGCTTCAGGTTTCAATCAGGAGAGCAGGTGCGGTTCTTATTGCTAAGAAGAAGAAAAGTTCCATCGACCATGTGAAGGGAGCCGTGGAAATGGAGAAGCTGACAGACTACACTTGTAATCCTGAGTACTTGCAGGTTTATGAGAAGCTGATGTCACTTCAGGATGCTTTTCTGAAAGAAGTTTTCAATGAGAGAACCAAACCAACCTGGGTGGCACTTGAAGGAGTTGGGGAAATAGATGTTGTTCATCTGAGGAACTATCCAATGCCAACTCTATGTCAGGCTTTTGATTTGAAGGCAAGGATAATCTCCTATTGGAAGATTGTCCTGAGGAGGCTGATAGATAGTATTGCTTTGCATTTGATGTTGAGTATCAATGAGCTTGTTAACATTGATCTGCAGAAGGGGATATGTAATGATTTGCTGTCTTCAGTTGGTGGTGGGATTGAGAGGCTTCTTGAGGAGTCTCCATCTATAGCTGGGAAGAGACAAAAGCTGAAGAGGAGTGTTGGGGTTCTGAAGGAGAGTAAGGATACGGTTGCTAATATTATGGACAGGATTGGTGTTTGTGGCGATATTTAGGACTTTTGCTCTATGTTTCTCGGAAAGCATTCATAATTAAGCTGGTGGCTTTGTTTCTGGTTTTTTTTTTTTTTTGAATTAACCATGTTATGTCGTTATTTTGTGATAAGCATTTCATCCTTTTTAAGTATGTCTTTATTTTGTGATAAGCATATCTTCCTTCTTAAGCATTTATTTTGCCCTGTGTGTTGTTCATTTGCTACTTATGATCACAGTGGACAAAGAGAATTATATGGGGGTTTGGATTGTCTACTTATGGTCTTTTGAGTTGTCCTCTTTTAATCTTCACTCTCTCAACTGGTGCTACTATCTATCATATTTTATTGATTAAACCCTTGTTTTCCTCTTCTCTCCAATCCTAACAGATTTAATAAAAACTAGAAGGCATGCCTACACAGATTAAGTCTAAATAGATTGAAAAAACAATGACTTGAAGCACAGATTTAGTAAAATAAATGACAAAGCACAAATGACCAATAAAAAAAAAACTGATATATATAAGCATATTCCCTAAGTTGAATCAGAGTCTTAAATGAGAAGTTAGAGAGAAAGAAAACACTAATTGAAATAAGATGTAAAAAGCAGGTTTGTAAAAACCCGAGATCAGCAAGCAAGAATATGAGAACGGCCTCAGTTGAGGAAGAGCCCTGCTAAAATTGGAACTGGCCTCAGTTGGACATGAAACCTGAGATCACCAAGCAAGAATATTAACAAGTTATATTCCTTCTTTACTCTTCAAAGTGAACTTCTGAAAATGATAAAATTCCAATGCAGCAGACACAAAGCACATTGAATTGGTAGAAACACGATAAACCATCAATTGTGAAAATCCAAATCATCACGATTCTAAATTTTATGGAGGAATCACTTGACTAGAGAAACAATTGTTTTCTATTGTGTATTGAGTTCACAATTTCATTAGTGAATGCAATTCACGAGAGAGGAACAAAGAGTGCTTTTTCCCATTGTGAGTTATTTTCACGAAGGAGAGCAACATATATTGGAGTAATACGTAAATTCAGTTATGTCCTTATCTGATGAGGTTGTCAACTTGTTGGACCGGTTGTTTAATAGTGTGAGGCAGCTTGGTGTTATTGTTCTATTATTACTTTATGGAGATGTTGGATTGCTAGAAACAAGAGAATTTTTTAGGGTGATTCAACCCCTCTGTTCATTATTACTGCTCACATCCACTCTCTAGTTCAAGATTGCACTAAGGCTTTTGGTGCTTATACTCCTCCTAGAGATTGAAGTTTCTTGGCCAAAGCCTCTTGCGGGTTGGGTCTCTCTAAATGTGGATGGTAGTGTTTTAAGGTATCCTGGCGGTGTTGGTATCGATGGATTGATAAGAGATTCCATGGGAAACTTCTTGAGAGGTTTCTTTGGTTCCTTAGGGGTTTCAGATATCCTTCATGCAGAGCTAATGGCGTTGGTGACTGGGCTTGATTTATGTTGGAAGTTGGGTTATAGGCGTGTCTTGTGTTATTCAGACTCGTTACAAGCGAGAAGTTTATTGCATTGAGATTTGGAGGTGCATATGCAACATGCTTTTAGGGAGTCTAATTTTTGTGCGGATTTTCTGGCCAAACTTGGTGCTATGGGTAGTAAAAGTATTTTGTATTTAGAGGTTGTATTTAGAACCTCTGTTGGATTTCTTGTGCATCTTAATGCCGAAATGTTAAGGGTCTTATTTGTTCGACCTTAGCCGTGTTTTTTTTAATCTTTTGTAACCAAAAAAGCGATTGCTACTAGAAAGTAAAAAACTGTGGTAAATTATTTGCATGGCCTACCAAGTAGAGTATGGGTTTTTCTTCCCCCTCCTCTCCTCTCCTGTGAAATTTTAAAAATATCGTTAACCCTTCTCCTCAACTTACTCTCTCATCTTCGTTAATAAGTTGTACGCTAACTTGCTAAAACAACACTCAAAAACTTGTTTCCAAGAGGATTCATAAACAAGTTACTAGCTGCTATGAGTGTTCTTACAGCAAGGCATTACAGTTTTAATTTGAACTAGTTACAAGGTGGGCATACATTGGTTTTCCAATACTAAAAAAATGAAAGGGAATCCCCGAACCCCTTTCAAATACCCAATGAAGTACAAAAAAAATAGTACCCATGTACTCACCATCCAAGAATAGTTAGAATTAATCATCTATCTGCCATAATTATGATCCTTGTGGTTTGGCTTCCCTGAAAGAACAATCCTCACTATGTTGTACTACGTCGGAGGATATCTCATGTATGTCATTGTCATTGCTAAGTGTATGCATTCCTGTCGAATTGTCTGTACGACTTGTGCTAAAACTGTGCCTTTCCCTGTTTTCATGGATGTCCCTCATGGCTTTAAACCTTACAGCTTCACTGAAAGCACTATCTTCTAGCATGACATCTGGAATGCTTAGTCTTCCTTCAAGCATGTTTACAACCTCAGACATTGTAGGCCTAAGCGATGGTGATGTATTTGTGCACAAGAGAGCTACTTTCACTGTATTTATTGCTTCGGTTGGGTTTACTTCTGATCCCATCCTTTCATCAACCAGTTGCATTAAGCTTTCCGTCCGTTGCAGATGATACGCCTGCAACGCGAAATGACAGATGTTTGCTTTATATAACAACTTAAGAAGGGGATTTAGAATACAAAACATTGTTAAGAGGTTGAAGTATGGTAGAATACCCAATCTAAAAGGCAAAAACAATTATCACTTGGCAAGTAATTCTTGTTACTCTTCCCACTAACAATTTCCAAGACCACAACACCAAAACTGTAAACATCAGCCTTGTAAGTCAGGTGACCCCATAGGGCATATTCTGGTGCCATATATCCTCTGCAAAACAAAATTAACAGATTTTTATGATTCATAATCAAGAAAACTTTACTAGTTGTGTTATCAAGGGAGAGAGATAACTGACATTGTGCCAACCACTCGGGTGCTGATATGGGTCTTCTCCTCTTCATCAAGCCTAGCCAACCCAAAATCAGATATTTTGGGGTTTAAATTACCATCCAGTAACACATTAGTAGCTTTGATATCTCGATGAACAATCTTGAGTCTCGATTCTTCATGAAGAAATGCAAGACCTTTTGCTATGCCAATACAAATCCCAAGCCTTGATGGCCAATCAAGTTTAAGCTGATTTTTTGAGCCTGTAGAATATCAAATGGAAGTTAAGTTATTAATGAGCCATGATTGCTAAAGTATCAAGACAAATATAACAGTTGCACTGTGAGAAAAACTCACTGAACAACGCACGAGCCAGGCTATTATTTTCCATGTACTCATACGCCAATATTAATTGATCTCCTTCAATGCAACATCCATGAAGTTTCACAAGATTAGGATGTTGCAAACAAGATATCATGCCTATCTCGTTTAAAAATTCACGGTTTCCCTGCCGAGACTTTGACGAGAGTTGTTTGACTGCTACCAATGTACCATCAGATAATTGACCCTGCAGTTCATCTTTTATTTATAATTTTACATGCTGAAGATAAACAGAACAGAAATTTTTTATGCTGGGAAGAAGATAGTGTTTTCACTGTAATACCTTGTAGACAGGACCAAAACCACCTTCCCCAATCTTGTTAACAGGACTGAAGCCATCTGTGGCAGCTCTAATTTGTTTTAACGTAAATGTTCTCATCTGGGAATCTTGCCCTTCGATACCTGTTTGATAAATATAAAAATAAGTATTTCTGAGGATAGTTGAATTTAGTTTGAAGAAAAATGCAAAACATTTCTGCACTGCCTATGTTATGTGTGTTCTTCCTCCCTTAACTCAGAATGATATGAACAGTATTCACCTTTTCCTCTTCTAATTATTCCTTTGATGTAGCCTTTGCTCCATAAAATTCCTACCAGAATAAGGACTAGGCACAGAGCTGTAACTCCAAATCCTACTCCAATGACAATTTTACGTCTTTGCTTCTTTTGGTCTGAACAAGGTCTAGAATCTGGAAAAAAAAATTACTGAGATGTTCTGTTTATACATAAAAAAAGGAGAATGGTGACAAAATACTTAAGTTAGAAATGCAGCTTTAAAAATTAAGTTTCGATTAGATGTATAAGAAAGGAAGAGAAACTCTGATTATATACACCAAAATATTCCTTGATGCTATCATGTGATGAAATGTATGCCAAATACTTTCCCTACATGAATATTAATATTACAATACACAAATTAAAGCATTATAAGACTTACCAGAAACAACAGAGAAAGCTGATATAAGGGGACCATAAACTCCACCAACAGGAATCCTTGTAGTCCCCTTGCCAGCCCAGTAGAACCGAACCTCCACAATATTATCTGACACAGTAACATTATGTATTGATAATACACGTGGTTTTTGCGCAAGGTGTGTTTCATCTTCAATATTAAAATCTTTCCAAACTAATTTTTCCTGCAACAGAAGGTTCTTGTTAAATCCAGAACTGACCAACAAAAAGTATTTTCTTTATCTTGATCAATACCTGAACATAGATATCAAATAAACGTTTCCCAAGGCTTCTGTAAGTATTATCATTAGTAAATAGTATTTCTGCAAAGTGGAGATGCATAGTATATTTCCCATTTTCCAAGCAATAGTGAAAATAAGTGAGTGAAATCGGAGAGACACGAGCTGTTGTATATAATTCAGGCATACTTGAAGATGACAAAGACTTTGTGTAACGTGTATTTAGGGAATCACTATCATCCATGAAGTCCCCAGTGCTACTAAACCCCCAGTAATTTGTGTGATCATTATAATATTTAGCAGCACCACCAACCACATCTCCATCTCCTAAATAGAGGATATGTTTATCATTTTCCATCACCTTTATATCCTTTCCACCACAGTTAACACGCAAACAACTTGAATCTGCAATAATAGAAATATAAGTTAGAGAAAATTATAATAGAACAGTAGGCCATCAACCACAATGGCTCTTTTTTAAGATGATCATAAGTTCTCCGAGACTTGATAAAGTGGAAAAATTTTCCAAATATATAGACGAATATGCACTTACATCTAGGACAGTTGAAAGTTTTTGAACATGGAAGAATCGCCTGTCTGTCAAGAATCGAGAAAAGACAATGATATCACTACTCACATGATTAAAACAAAGGAAGGATTTAAAATGTGCTCTTACAATGCATTGCTTCCCAAGGAGCTCCGGAACAAGTTTAGGTTTAAATTCCTGACCAAGTTCAAGGTAAAACAGTTATCAGTTTTACAATCACATCAAACTTGAAGATTCTGACGAATAAAAATAGTGTTATTTATACACCGTTTCTTTACATTATTTTTATACAACTCTTTTAGATAATAATACAATAAAAGCACACCTTCCAGCACACTATTGTAACTTTATTTTCTGAAACTAAAAAAGTAGTACAAAAGTGTAAGAATTGTGGTGTATAAATAACGAAATCCTAGGAATAACTATTGCAAACGACTTTGCATGCTGACAGGTAATCTCCACAAGCAGATTTTCCAGGTCCTTGCCACGTAAGGTTGTTGTAAGAAAGATCACTACACCCAAATAATTGAAAGGAAATATTATCAGCACTCAAATGGTTATAACTATACCATTATATATACAATCATATTCTTCGAATAATGCATATTCCACCCAACATCCCATTTTACAAAAGCTGAAGTTTGAAGACTTTTTGCAATTTCATCAGCTAGAAAAACTCTATAAATAATATTCTACAAAGATAAAGAAGTTTCTAAACAAGAACAAATTGGAAACAAATCAAACTCATTTTCTAACAGTGTGCTTGAAATTTGAATTGCGATTTCCCTTGTCCTAATGGAGTAATGGTAGAAAGAATAACAGCTCCAAACACATTTGAAAATGATACTTTGTGGTGTTTATGTTGAAATGACTGAGGTAAGAAACATACACGTTGGTTCCACCCATCAAGATCGAGTCCGGTACATTACCACGTAGCATGTTGCCAGTTAGGAAGCTGAAAAAAAGCAATTAAAAATTAAAAATTGTTTACAATCACAAATTTTAACTCAGGTAACAGAAACATTAGCCTACATGTCTGCATACATGTTTCTAAAAACAAACTCAACTCAAGTAGTAAATTAATATTAAACTAATATATCCTTCAACTCTTGGTCGCCAAGATTCTTGCATGTGTATTTGTTTTAACGCATGAGTTTCATCTTTTTATGATAGTTAAGAGAAGGTATATTAAGTATTCCATTGACAATGAAAGATGTGAGAAAGAATAGCTCCTGGTAAAGTTTATTCATTTGATGTTTCAACATGATACACAGCCTACTTATATATAACTAACATGAAAGAATATTATTACAGTCACTACTTATTCAACTGAACACATAAATAGGCTATTATCCTGATTCATGTACATATGCATGCAGATATCTCTCTAATACAATACATTTCAAAAGTTAAAAGAGTGCACTTACATAAATCTCATAAGTCCCACGTGTTTAACCGCTGGTATTTCCCCAACCAAATTATTGAAACTGAGATCCCTACAAAAGTTGAGAAAATAGTATAAATTTCCATAGTTAAAAAGTTTCAATTCTGAACTGGAGTTATGTGAATGTATACTTAAAAAACAGCATTATCATGCTTCAAGGAGAAGAATGGAACAACAAGCAAGCATATAAAAATCAGATGTTTTACTTACAACATATCCAAATTCTTCATTGTCCAGAAGTAGCTAGGAATCTCTCCAGTAATATTGCAATTCCTCAAAATCCTAAATTGAAAAGCCTGAATTACTTTATATCAAACAATAGCAGATAAAACGTGCTAACTAACTTTTAACACAAAACTCAACATACAATCTTATCATTCCCGTCATGTTGCTTAAAATAGGAAAATCCTGACTCGGACCATTTATGTCACTAATCCTCCTGTATCATTTTTGCCACCATGAGTTAACATTTAAATCAATAAGATGAAGTGGGGGATAACATAAGAAGAGACTAATAAAATGTAACAGGTTTTTCACTTACAATAGAGATAACTTAGTCAAAAGAGATATATTTGATGGGATAGGTCCCTCCAGTCCACTTGCATGCATTTCTCTTCAATGATGTACATTATAATGAAAAGATCTATCTCAAAATAATCATAATGTAGGCTTGAAGCACATTTGAAGAAAGAATTGTTAAAAACAAGAAGAAAAAATGATTGCAATCTCACAGTCTTTGAAGTTGTTTCCAATTCTGTATAAAACTCGGTATTTTTCCGTTGAAACTGTTATCACTAATCCTACTGCAATGCATCAAAAATTATTTTCATTAGGGAAAGTGTCAATATTTATTTTTTAAGAAATATATTAAATCACAACTTACAGATCTGTCAAATTTTGTAACCGAGCAAATGTCGCTGGTAAGTTCCCTGACAATCTATTGGATGATAAAATCCTGCAAGGATATTGTATATAAAAAGCACTAGATACAGATTGTTTGATCTTTCAAATATATTATGGCAACAAAAACATGAATCGTGAATCCCATTTTCTTACAAACTCTGAAGATTAAATAGACTTCCAAGTTCAGAAGGAAGAAGACCGGAAAATTGGTTTGCTTCAAGGTTCCTGATTTGAGGCCAGAGTAAAAAAGATTAAAGATGTCCGCGAGAAAGTAAATTTAATTAACTAATAACAACATTTAAGAATTCTAGATAGGTATATGACATAAGGGAAATTGAACATGACTTACTGCATTCAATTTAATGCACTGTTACATTTGAATATATAAGTAGTTGTTACAACATAGCTGTTACTAGATAAAGCAGGCAGCTGGTGTGACTAATCTACAGCTAAGGAACGGATTTGAATTCATTTGAATACAAGATAAGATGTTTATCCATTATATGATAAGTGATCACAATATATGAGTAGCTTAATACTTGAAGCATTCAATCTAAACCATATAGCAATATACATATCACAAGAGATATAAAGCCAGGAATTTTGTTTCACAGTTGAGCGTTGAACTTTGATCAAAACAAATCTTCACAATATTAAAAAAAATGTGAAAAATCTATTTATAAACTTACAGGTATTTTAGAGTGGTAATATTTCCCAACTCCTTAGGAATTTCCCCTGATAAACGATTAACAAATAGAGAGCTGCATAATATGTTATATTTAATAGAAAAGGCAAATCAAGTAATGAAAACTTCAGTTAGTTGATAGGAACTTACATTGAAGTTAGTTTAATTGAAGCCCATTCCTTTGGTATAGTACCATTAAGGTAGTTAAGAGCAAAATCACTACAATGAGAATACGTTTTCTTTTCAATTGGCAAACCAATATTGAAACAAAAGTGGAAAAACAAGAAACTAAACTTTGACATTAAGGTGTTCACAGTTCTTACAGTTCTCTGAGGTAAGGAAGCTTAACCAACTGAGGTGGAAGCGTGCCAGGAAGGTTGTACCCCTTGAACACACTAAAACATAGAAAGTCATTCTCTCCACTACTATTAAGATGCAATAATTGTGTTTCAAAATTCAAAGTCAAGAATGAATTTCTCATCTATATGACTAGCTATATCAGAAAATGTAACCTAGGATAAATAACTTCAGAACACTCAGGTTAAGATAATGAGATGTTTACATTCTTACTACGTGACAGAAGGTGTCATTTCCAGAAGAGCAGTCACAATCAATGCTGCTTTGAGATCCATCAGGCGGCTCTGCCGTTAAGCCCAGCATTTTAATTTGACAAGAATCACTATCAAACTTCCAATAGGTGGCACCCATAGTGCTAGTGATTTCTTTAAGAGCATTAACTGATCAAAAAAATATGAGGACAATATAATATGTTTGGAAGCTTTATTCTGTACTCGTCAACAATCAACATGATATGATACTAGTAACTAGTTACTATTGCAATAACACTAGAATGGAAAACTGATTCTTACCCTCTTGCTGAGGTAGTTTAGATTCTGCATAATCCAGCCATCCAAAACAACTAAAAGCAATGATTGAAAAAGCAAAGAAGGTATTAGATAGCATCCTCAAAGAACTCCCCAGCACAGAGAATGTGTTATGTTGTTCTGACAAGCAAATAGCAAACAACACTAACACCAACACCACACAAATAGGCACAAGATTAGATTGATGGTTTTATCTTCAAAACTTAATCATTTTGGATATGAACTAAGAAAATTTGCAGCTAGCTGGTTAGCACTAGCAGTAGCAGATGTAACAGATGATCAGGTTAGCACTAAAAGTATGCATTGAGTGTAAGTGTTGCACATTCTTGTAATAAAATTTGAATGGTGGAAAACTAAAGAACAGACATTATCATACCGTAGTAGACCAATTTAGAGAAATTATTTCTTGGCACCAGAAAAAGGTTCTCTTATTCTACATATATTTTTGTTGTGTACTTGTGTTACATTATTATTTCTATTGTGGCTTCTGCGATAGAGACTTGTCACTTGTGGTCCACTGTTGAGGAATGGAAATATGTTAAAACTTATCTCAAAAAAAATGTTAAAACTTAAAACAGGTATATGCGGAGTAAAATTATAATTAGAGTACAGACCCATTTTCGTCAAATTTTTACAATTTGACAAATTGCTAATTGCACCTCCCTGAAGCGACACATTCGAGGAGATCTTGAGCCGACACACGGTGGCGCAATGGCGGAGGGCTGGGAGACAGTTCGCGAAGGAGCACACGCCAGGCCAACGACGGAGATTGACGAAGGCCACAACAGACAAAGAGGTTAGCCGCTGATATTCTGCCGGCGGCGCAGTGACGGAGGACGTCGTTTTCTTGCAACTGAAATTGGACGAAACATCTTTAGTTAAAGAAATTGCCTCCCATGTTTTGAAATTGTGAAGAATGGGAAGTTCGATTATTTTAATCTTTTAATATATCTTTGTTCTTTAACCATTTCAACCAAGAACAGTAAATACAAATATGTTTCGTGTGAATAATACTTTGAGTGCAAATTCGAACCTTCCAACTCCGGCGGCATCATTTTCTCAGTGATTCTTGGTCCTTATTTTAGTATTCTTGTTTCCAAGGGTATCTTTGGATTGGTCGTATGGAATGGAATGAGATGGAATGGTACAGGGTTCATTGTTTGAGTTTTTAAAAAATGGATGGAATGGAGTGGAACCCAATGGAATGAGATGGAATCATTCACTCTAACTAATTTATTACATAATTACCCCTCTTATATTATTACATTCACACCAGCTAACGTCACCTATATCCATTATTTTTCTGCATCGTGCTTCTCTTCTCTCCTCCCCCTGATTAATTTTCAAAATATAGTCATCCACTAACTCTCAAAATGAAGCATCCATGGAGAATGGAGACTTAAATTAATCAACTAATCTCAAATTTATGTGCTCCAATTTCTTCAAGGAAAGTAACTGACCTCTACAACGATACTCTCTGCATATTTGATCGACGTCTCCCAAACCAATGCAGAAATTAAGAGAGGAGAGCTTGATAAGCAGACATTTACCTTTTGCAGCTCCATTAAATTTTTCAACAATCTTTCCTTCTATACATCCATCGAATAAAGAGAACAAGTTGATTTGGGAGAGGAGGAAACCTCATTGGATAGAAATACAACTAGCTTTGATCACTGGGTAAAGATTTAGTAGTTAGAAAATATCAAGGGTAATAAAGGAATAAAAATGTTATAATTGATTCCGTTCCGTTCATGGTCCAAACAATGGAGTGGGAACATTGTTCCATTTCCATCATAAAATACCCAAACAATGGAATGGAATTTTTATTCCATTCCACTCCACTCCGCTCCATTCCATTCCATTCCGTTAAGTTCAAAGTATCCAAACATACCCCAAAGAAAACAGCAACAAGTAAATAGTTGGAATTTGCAAGATCTCATTAGTCCCCTTTCCCCAAAACCTCACTTTGCCGAAGTAACTGAGCAGGAACTCGCTCCCGGGAAATGCTATGTTCGAGAATTTTGCGAAGTTATTTCTGCTTATTATGATTCGTGAGTAAAATCTCCTCTGCATTCGTTATGATTCGTGAGTTATTTCTGCTAGTGCCACCTGTGCATTCGTTATGATTCGCGAGTAAATCTCGCGACACACACTAGATAACTTTTTCCTGGATGCGAGTTTTCATTTATTAAGGCTATGTTTGACAAAAAAATAATAATTTTACTCACGAAATTAGTTTATCGTCTAGCGGATAACGGATAAACTAATAGATAGTAGATGCGTCGATAAGGGATAGTTGATGACTGATAATGGATACGTTAGGACTTAGGAGATTGAGTTTAAAGTGTTTGGTAAAAATAGGGTTGAATTAATTATTTTTTTTGACAGCAACAAACTTAGATCATTTCATTATATAAAATAATCTCAATACAGGATGGAATCAAATCAAAAACATTGGAGCTAGCATATAATCTTGATGCCTGTGCTAGAGTATGAGCGACAAGATTTGCTTGTCTCCTAACAAAGCTAACCTGAAAGCATGGAAAATTAATTAAAAAAAGTCTTACAATTAGAAATTAACACACCAAACTCGGTATTCGGTAAAGGGTCTGCCATCAAGCCATTTACAACCGGAAGACAATCCAGTTCTATGGAAACAGAAGTCATCCCCAGTGCCTCCAACCAGAGTAAGGTTTGCCAAAGTCCCATTGTCTCCGCTTCTTGTGGTGTTGGAATCCCTGGAAACCACATAGTCTTACTCTCGTAAAAGCTACCCGTAGATGTACGAATGCACATTCCAATACCAAACTTGTTCTCATTAGTGAAAAGCGCTGCGTCGACGTTGCACTTGAGGGTACCATCTTCCGGTTTCTGCCAGCGCGGAACCTGTCCACGTTGCTACTCATGATCAGCAGCTCCAGCATGTGGTTTTTGTCTTGCCCAACACCACTCATGTAGAGTATCCGTCGCAGCATGCACTGTGCGGTCAATTGGTTGGAGAACACCCTCCCAGACTTTATCATTGCGACAACGCCACAAGGACCAGAGAAGCATCATAAAAGTATTTCTTTTTGCCTCATTTAGTACCTGCAATAGTTGAAAAAAACAATCACGGAAATCTGCAGCATTAGTCGTAACTGAAGTGACGTCCGATGCCAACCCAGCAGCTGCCCACACTGCAACAGTGTGCGGACAATCCAGGAAAAGGTGTCATTCAGTTTCAGGTTCTCTTTCGCACAAAGGACATCGTGCATCACAATTAACGTGTCTCTGTTGGAGATTAACGCGGGTTGGCAGGCACCCACGCGCTAACCTCCAAAGTAACAGCTTGACTTTAGGTGGAATACGACACTTCCATATTAACATCCATGGACCTGCTACACGAAGATGTGAGTTATCCATAAAGTCCTCCATAAGAGCATAGTACGCTGAACGAACCGAGTAACAACCAGTTTTGCTTCTCCACCAACATAACATGTCTTCCTCAGTAGCTTGAAACCGAGGCATAGATTTGACTAAAGATGCCTCTTGAGTGTTAAAAATCTGATCAATGAGAGAAGAATTCCACCCACCATTAGATGTGTCCAATAAATCACTTACTTTTAAATCCTCTAGTCTAACAACCATAGGAGATTTTACAAAGCTTTCATTCCTACCTTTCAACCACGGATCATGCTAAACTGAAATATTCTCCCCATTTCCAATTCACCAACGCGCTCCCAAATTAACAACCACCCGAGAAGTGAAGATACTACGCCAAACATAACTGGAATTGTGGCCCAAGCGAGCCCCCATAAAATCACAATTCAGAAAATATTTAGCTTTAAAAACTTTACTTACTATAGTATCTGTGCGAGATGCAATATTCCACGCTTGCGTCCCTAGCATTGCCAAATTGAAACCATGAAGATGACGGAAACCCATGCCTCCAAATTCCTTCCTTACTGTAAGCTTCTCCCAACTCAACCAAGTGATGTCTTTCCTTGTACTATGATTAGTGCCCCACCAAAAAGAATTCATCATTTTTTCAAGCTCCTCACCTAAGGACGTGGGGAGCATGAACGTGCTCATGCAATATGTGGGAATGGATTGCGCCATAGATTTTAGTAGTACCTCCCTCCCAGCCTTCGAAAGATGCTTCCCAGACCAATGTTGAATCCTCTTCCAAATTCTGTCCCGCAGATAGCCAAAGAGTTGTTTTTTGCTTCTACCAATCATGGAAGGTAGCCCTAAGTACTTGCCCTTCCCCAAACAATCTAAGACCTCCAATATAGTTGTTACTTCCTCCCTTGATTCTTGTGATGTGTTCTTGCTAAAATAAATTTCAGACTTTTGGAAGTTAATAGCTTGCCCAGAAGCTTTCTCATAAATGTTGAGAATAGCTTTAAGGTGACTACTCTCTCTACCATTAGCCCTGCAAAAAAGAAAACAATCGTCAGCAAAAAGTAAGTGTGTGAGGGATGGTGCCCCTCTACACACTCTCACACTGTGTATGTCTCCTCTCGCTTCCGCTCTCTTTAGTAAAGTAGTAAGTCCCTCTGCACACAATATAAAAAGGTAAGGTGACAGTGGGTCACCCTGCCTGAGTCCTCTCCCTGGTGTGATAGGTCCCATTTTATCCCATTAACAACAGCTGAGTAGTTCACGGTTTCCAAGCACATAGTCATCCATCGCACCCATTGGTCATCAAATGACATAAATAGATATTTGTCTTTAGTTCCTCCCTTGGACTCCTTTGGTTGTTTTGGTAGTCAGATAAACTATGTTGACATCCATGACAGGGATTTATGCATCAAGGATATCATTGCAACTGATAATTGGAATCTGAATATGCTCTATACGAATTTGTTGTCCAATATAGCTCAACATATTTTGAATATGCCTACGAATCTCAACCCTATCATAGAATATTGTTTTTTTTGGAAGTCCTCGTTGAATGGAGCTTATACTGCCAATGCTGGTTACAAATGGCTAACTAAGCAAATATTGTTGAACCTAGCTACTGCAACAGATAATTCGTGGAGCTGGATTTGGAAGGATTTCATCCCTGAAAAAATCAAAATTCTTATTTGGTGTGCCTACCACAATTCCTTGCCTTCTACTGCAGTCTTGCTCTTGCACCAAATTACAAAATTTTGAACAATTTAGGCATTAATTGTCATATGTTTTAATAATAGAAATTTACACGTTCTACAAAGATGTATTACAAATTACAATTAAAATGATGCAGCGTCAAATAGTTTTAAAATTTTATATAACTAGACCCACTTAAAAGAGCTTTAAAGTTAAGATTTGGATTGATTTAACTCATCTTCTACACGAGGTAATTGAATGTGTAACTATGCTAAGTTTGACACAAATTGTACACAGATAAGTAACTCTAATTAGTAGTTTTCGTCTTCTCTCCCAAGTGTGAGAGCGTGAGTGAGGTCTTCTCTCCGACGGTGTGAGAGTTCCCAGTTTTTCTTCTAGTTTTCAAACTGAGTAACGTTTTTCTGTTTCCAGACACAATGGAGAATTTGTCAATTCGTGAAAGTGATGAGATTGAGTTTGGTGATGAAGGGGTGGAGGAAGGGCTGGCGGCGCAGCCTCTTTGTTTGGTGGGGAGATTCCATACTGATAGGAGTGTTAGGGTTGCGATGATGAAGGACAAGATGGCGGAGATCTGGCGGCCAGGGCGTGGAGTTACGATCAACGAGATACAGCCAGGGATATTTGCTTTTCAATTCTATCATGAGTTGGATGTCCAAAAGGTTCTTAAACAAGGTCCATGGTACTTTGATAAAAATTTACTTGTTCTCAGTGTGATCCAAGAAGGGGTGCCTCCACAAGATGTTCCTCTCTACCAAGTCCCTTTTTGGATACAAGTGCATGATCTTCCTTTTGGCTTCATGTCTGAGTCGGTTGGTAAGGGTTTGGGAAACTCCATAGGCGTCTTCTTAGAATATGATGAGAAGAACTCTTCAAATTTCCTGCGGTCTTTTATGCGTATAAGGGTGATGGTCGATGTTACATTTCCGTTAATGAGATCAAAGAAGATACGGAAGCAAGGTGGGGAGGCGAGAATGGTGTCGTTTAAGTACGAGAGGTTGGAGGTATTTTGCTATATTTGTGGGAGGCTAGGGCATGGTGAGAGTTCATGCGAGCAGCGTTTTGTTATGGGTGTGGATGACGGCGTGAGGGGATGGGGGCCTGAACTTCGTGCTGAAATGCGTAGGGGGGCTGCCATCACAAGGTCTCGGTGGCTGCGTGATGCCGGCGACGGTGGATGGGTGAACCCTAGCCAATCATTCAATGCTAGGCGTGATCCAAGGAGTGAGGGGCGCGAAAATCAAGGAGCAAATCAAGGAAGTTATAATTCTCCTATTAATGAGGCCGAAAGTTCTCCTATTAATAAGGCAAATTTTTCTAACGCAAAAGCATCTAGTAATATGGTTGCAATATTCAAGGATCCTCAATCTTTTTTCCCTATCAAAAAAACTGGTGCTAATGATACATTGAACTTGGTTACGGTTACTAACAAAAATGCTACTGAGGATGTTATGGTTATTGACCAGGATCGCAAACGAAAAAAGGGGAATGAGTCAGAATTGGAATATGCTAGTGAGGAGCCAACGGTGGAGACTTTGGGTGACGTGAATATGCTGCATGGTAGACAAAAATTTTTAGAGGCAGGTCCTGGCAAGCAGGCCTGCCAGGACAAATGAGTTTCATTAGTTGGAACTGCCGGGGCCTGGGCAACCCGAGTGCAGTTTCGTCCATCTGTGACCTCGTTCGGGCGTACCATCCGGACGTAATCTTTTTGTGTGAAACTTTGGTACATGCTAATAGAATTGAAGACATTCGTGTTAGGCTGGGTTTTGATAATGCTTTTGCTGTGGATAGAGTTGGTAGAAGCGGGGGTCTTGCTTTGCTTTGGAAGCATCCGTTTGATTGTCGTATCTTGAATTATTCTTCGAATTTTATTAATGTGGAGGTTAGTTCTGTGGGCCGTCCTCTTTGGCGGCTTACGGGTTTTTATGGGTATCCGGAAAGTGGAAGAAGGAGAGACTCTTGGGATCTTTTGAAGACGTTATCTAGGGACAACGATTTGCCATGGTGTGTTATGGGAGACTTCAATGACATTCTTTCCAATGACGAGATTAGAGGACAACAAGATCGTCAACCGTGGGTAATTCGTGGTTTCCAAGAAGCTATTCAAGAGAGCCATTTAGTGGACCTTCCCATGGAGGGTCATAGATTCACGTGGACTAAGAGTTTGGGTACGTCGGAAGTAAAGGAAGGGAGACTTGATCGTATTTTTGCTACTCAATCTTGGTTGGATACTTTCCCTAATAATAGATTTGTGAATGGAGTCTCGGATAAGTCGGATCATAGTCCTTTGTGGTTGAGGTTGAATTACTTGGAGAGAATCTTGAGGAGGCGTGAGTTTCGGTTTGAGAATAGTTGGCTTGAAGAAAATGAGCTTCCCTTGGTGGTTGAGGAGAGTTGGAGTCGTAGTGACGGGTTGGGCTTCCTTGATAAATTAAACCATTGTACATCGGCGGTGGATGCTTGGGGTAAGAAGCTTAGATCAAGGTACCGGGATGAGATCAATGAATGCCGTCGCTTAATTGATGAATTGCGTGTCATGCCTGGTGGGGGTGAGGATCCGATGGTTATAGAGACCAAGAATCGTCTAAGCACTTTGTTAGCGCAAGAGGAGGCTTTTTGGAGACAACGTGCTAAGGTATATTGGTTGCATGACGGGGACACTAACTCTCGCTTCTTTCATGCGATGGCTAGTGCACGGCGGAGAAGGAATCACATTTCAAAGCTAGTTACAGAGGATGGTGTGGAAGTGACGGACCAGCAGGATATTTGCGCAGTGGCTAGGGGTTATTTCGCAAATCTTTTTCATGGTGGGGGAGGTGATTATGGGAGCGTTATTGATCATGTTCAGCCACGGGTATCGGATAATGATAATCACTTATTGGTGCGTCCTCTTGAGATTGAAGAATTCAAACAAGCTCTTTTTCAAATGCATTCCGACAAAGCTCCAGGACCGGATGGATTAAATCCGGCTTTCTTCAAGAGGTTCTGGAATTTATGTGGAGTGGAGTTGTTTAATATTGGTAGGGAGTGGCTGGTCATGGGCGAATTCCCCCCTAATATAAATGATGCTAATATTGTGCTAATTCCAAAGGTGGAGAATCCTACGTCTATGAAAGATCTTCGGCCCATTTCTCTTTGCAACGTCATTTACAAGATTATCTCGAAGGTACTTGCTAATAGATTAAAACCTCTACTTCCAAAGTTTATTGCTCTTGAACAATCTGCCTTTGTGGAAAATCGATCTATTCTTGATAATGTGTTGGTGGCGTTTGAAACATTACATCATTTGAAGTGCAAAACAACGGGGAAGAAGGGGGAGCTGGTGCTAAAAATTGATATTAGTAAGGCTTATGATAGAGTGGATTGGGTCTACTTGCAGCGTATTCTTGTGAAGATGGGATTTGATGACCAATGGGTTCGGTGGATGCAAATGTGTTTGGAAACAGTTACTTACTCAGTTATGATAAACGGTGAAAAAGTGGGACCTATCATTCCAGGGAGAGGACTGAGGCAGGGTGACCCACTGTCACCTTACCTATTTATATTGTGTGCAGAGGGTCTCACTACTTTACTACAGAGAGCTGAGAGCAGAGGGGATATTCATGGTGTGAAGGTGTGCAGAGGGGCTCCTTCTCTCTCACACCTCCTTTTTGCTGACGATTGTTTCTTGTTTTGCAGAGCCGATGCTAGAGAGAGTAGGCATCTCAAGGATATTCTTAACACCTATGAGAGAGCATCGGGGCAAGCTATTAACTTACAAAAATCTGAAATTTATTTTAGCAGGAATACTTCACAGGAGGCTCGCTTTGATGTTACAGCTATATTGGGAGTCACAGAATGTCTTGGAACGGGCAAATATTTGGGACTTCCGTCTATGATTGGAAGAAACAAGAAACAACTCTTTGGCTACCTGAGGGATCGGATTTGGAGGAAGATACATCATTGGTCGGGGAAGCACTTATCTAAGGCTGGCAGGGAAGTCTTAATCAAGTCAGTTGCTCAATCCATTCCAACTTATTGTATGAGCACCTTCATGCTTCCATCTACACTGGGTGAGGAGCTTGAAAGAATGATGAATTCATTTTGGTGGGGTACGAACCGTGGCACGAGGAGGGGTATTCATTGGTTGAGTTGGGAGAAGCTTTCGGTTAGAAAGGAGTTTGGAGGTATGGGCTTCCGTCATCTTCATGGCTTCAATTTGGCAATGCTAGGGAAGCAGGCATGGCATCTTGCTACTCGTACAGATACTATTGTAAGTAGAATCTTTAAAGCTAAATATTATCCTAATGATGACTTTATGGGGGCTCGCTTGGGCCATAATCCCAGCTTTGTTTGGCGTAGTATCTTCTCTTCCCGGGTAGTTGTGAATTTGGGGGCACGTTGGAGGATTGCGAATGGCGACAAAATTTCAGTTTGGAGAGATCCGTGGTTGAAGGGACGTAGTGATAGCTTTGTTAGATCACCTATGGCTCAAGGGATGGAAGAAATGAGGGTTAAGGACTTGATGAACCAAGACAATAGTGGTTGGAATTATGGCTTAATTGATCAACTTTTTTGTCAAGAAGAGGCTATGCTCATCAAAAGCATGCCAAGGTACAGTGACTTGGAGGAAGATAAATTATCTTGGTGGCGGAGTCGGTCCGGTCTTTATTTGGTTCGCTCGGCTTACTATGCGCTTATGGATACTCCGGAAATTATTAATAATTCACATGCTAGAATTGACGGTGATTGGATGTCCATTTGGAAAGCGGGCGTTCCACCGAAAGTTAAATTATTAATTTGGAGGCTTGCTAGGGGGTGTCTTCCTACTCGTAGTAACTTGGTTAAGAGACATGTTGATTGCACCGTTTTGTGTCCTTTTTGCGAACAAGAAAAGGAAACAGATAGTCATGTTTTTTTGGAGTGTAGCGCTGTACAGGAAGTGTGGCAGAAGCTGGACTTGTTGCTGCCCTTTCGGGTTGCAGCAGAAAACGCAGCAACTCTGCGTGATGCCATTTTTTCGATGCTGGGTTCGTTGTCCGTGGCTAGTAGAAACAGGTTTTTAATGGGTATTTGGGCTCTTTGGCGTCGCCGTAATGACAAGGTTTGGCCTGGGGTGTTACAACCGGTTGAGCAAGTCGTTCACGTCGCGAAGGATATGTTTGATGCTTGGTTTGGAGCGCGCCAGCAACAGCACCATCCTCCTGTGCTCTCGGGCCAGCAGCTGCCACGGGTATTGAGGTGGGTCCGGCCAGCAGCAGGAGCTTTAAAATGTAACGTCGATGCGGCAATTTTTGCGAAAGACAACAAATATGGTATTGGTTTGTGTATTCGAACGTCCACAGGTGATTTCTATAGAGGCAAAACTATGTGGTTCCATGGAGTCCCAACACCGCAAGAAGCGGAGGCAATTGGTCTTAAGGAAGCATTGGCTTGGTTGGAAGCTTTGGGGCTATCTTCTGTTTCCATTGAACTGGACTGTGCTCCAGTTGTAAATGGCTTGAAGGTAGAGCCTTTGCCGAATACCGAGCTTGGTACTATTTTATTGTATTGTCGTAATAGATTACGTCTTTTTCCTAGCTTTGAGGTTAGCTATATTCGGAGACAAGCTAATCTTGTTGCTCATACGTTAGCACGGGCATCAAGATTGTTTGCTAGTTCCCACGTTTTTGATTTCATTCCAACCTGTATTGAAACAATTCTGTTTAATGAAATGAATTAAGTTTGTTCTTGTCAAAAAAAAAAAAGTAACTCTAATTAGTGATTTTTTTTTTCAAAAACTCAAATCAGTGATTAAAAAAGTTTAATTGTACTTTTAATCTTTTTATTTTATATTTAGTAATTTTAATCATTTTGTTTAATTGTATTTTAAGTCCTCTAAATTTCGTGAATTATTTGCCCAATTGATTACCCACTTTCCTAAAATCTATGATTTTTAAAATTTATAATACTTTACATACTTATAATCGCTTAATAATAATTAATAAGAACTTTAATTTGGTATGAGCTCTCTTTTTCATATTTGTATTTCTTAAAAAAAAAAAGAATACTTTTGTATTGGTAAGTTGATAAATGTAAGTTAACTTATTATGCCATTACAGTAAAAATAAATGAACGCAATGCTTATTAAAGGAACATGGTTTGCTGATGGTGCGGATCAAGAGCTTGAGTTTCTTGTTCATGTGGATGCATGGATGAATTACAATAGCACGAGCTTTCATGGACGAAAACAACAATGGCATCGTCATCGACAAAAATGATTTCAATCAACTTTCTGAACCCAATACACCAAAAAAAGCAGCAGCTACTCTTCTCCTCTCAAACTCCGGCAACCCTCTCATGGTTTCAAACTCTTCAACAAGCAGCAAATCTCTCTTATCCGCATCCGCCAAATATTCCAACGCCGGTAGTAGGAAAAAGTACGTGAGACAAGTCACCGGTCGCCACAACGACACGGAGCTTCACTTGGCTGCTCAGCGTGGTGATGCTGAGGCGATTAGGCATATTCTCAATGTCATCGATGATCAGATGGTTGGGTCTGTTGGCAGTGCCGATTTTGATGCTGAGGTTGCTGAGATAAGATCCTCCATTGTTAATGATGTTAATGAGTTGGGTGAAACTGCTTTGTTTATTGCTGCTGATAAAGGACATCTTGATGTTGTCATTGATCTCCTTCCATATGCTTCTCCACACTTGAAAAATAATGTCGGTTTTGATCCCTTGCATATTGCTGCTCTCAATGGTCACCTAGGTATACATGTATAAATATATAATTTTTATCATGGTTCTAAATTTCGGTTGCGATTATGCTGTGAACCTTGTCATTGCAGCAAAATGCAGGAATGCGACCAATGCAGTCAATTAGGGTTGTGATACCATTGCGAACACCTCTAAAACTGTTATGTTGCGGCCACAATTTAGAACCATGATATCCATATGTTTATGTTAGTAACACATATACTGCTATCGGGCCATTCAAGTCATGCTCCAGTTGTCCAGTACGATACGGGGCATGTGTTGAAAACCTCTCATGGAATCTCATATGGCTCGAAAAACTGTATATAACTGGAAAATATCCCTCATTTTATAAACAGATTTTGTAGGTTTGAATAAGGCCCAATTCTGAGACATAATTAAATGCATTGTTAAATTTATTATGTATGATAGTAAAAAGAATGGTAATTGATATTAATTGAATTCTGTTGTTTTTGTTTGGAGACATTGTGAAGGTGCTACTAGACCATGATCCGGGCCTAATAAAGACAGTTTCCCAAACAAATGCAACACCTGTTATATCAGCAGCTACAAGAGGGCACACAGATGTTGTTGATCTTTTGTTGTCACGAGATCCTAGTCAACTGGAACTATCTAGATCCAATGGAAAGAATGCAATTCATTTGGCTGCCAGACTGGGACATGTTGAAGTTGTGAAATTACTGCTTGCCAAAGATTCTCAACTTGCTAGAAGAACTGATAAGAAAGGCCAAACTGCACTCCACATGGCTGTGAAGGGACTTTGTGTTCAAATGGTGAAGTTGATTCTTCAGGCAGATGCAGCAATTGCCATGTTGCCTGATAAGTTTGGCAATACCGCATTACATGTAGCCACCAGAAAAAAGAGGGCAGAGGTAATAATTAGATTCTAGCTCATCATATCATATGGAATTATGTATGAATAAGAGTTTTTAAAGTTGAATTTGATGCAATGTTCAGATAGTGAATGAGCTGTTGCTTCTTCCAGACACCAATGTGAATACATTAACAAGCGATCATAAAACAGCACTTGATATTGCTGAAGCACTTCCACCATCTGAGGAAATCATAGAGTTAAAAAGATGCCTTGTTCGTCACGGTGCAGTTAAAGCCAATGACCTAAACCAACCAAAAGATGAGCTTATAAAAAACACTGTGACAGAGATCAGAAAGGATGTCCGAATACAGCTAGAACAAACACGAAAAACCAACAAGAACGTAAACGGTATCGCGATGGAGCTACGCCAGTTACACAGAGCAGGTATAAACAATGCTACAAACTCAGTAACTGTAGTTGCTGTTCTATTTGCCACAGTTGCATTTGCTGCCATTTTCAGTATCCCGGGTGGTGATGATGCTAATGGGGTAGCAGTGATGGTAGGCACAATTCCTTTTGATATCTTCTTTCTCTTCAATGCTATTGCACTTTTTACATCATTGGCTGTTGTTGTGGTTCAAATCACACTTGTTAGAGGAGGGACAAAGTCTGAGATGAGAGTTGTGAAGGTGATTAATAAGATGATGTGGTTAGCTTCTATTTGTACCACTATTGCATTTGCATCAGCATCTTATATAGTAGTTGGTAGACATCATAAGTGGGCTGCAATCTTTGTGACAATTGTAGGGGCAGTTATAATGGTTGGAGTTCTTGGTACTATGACATTCTATGTGCTTAAGAGCAAGCGTTGTCAGAAAGCAAGGAAGAAAAAGAAGAACTTAACTAGTGGATCAAATTCAGGGTCAGAAACTGATTTTGAAATAAGCCCAATTTATGCCATTTGAAGAAGTGAAGTTTGATGCCTCTCTCTATAATTATGATCTATATGCTTTGTTTATTAGAGTCTAAACTAGATTAGTTATTAAGTTTGTTATTTTTGTTTGAAGTTATTTTTGTTTTTAATCCCCATCAATTTTGTTAATTTTCTGGATGGCCCATTTTATTTTTTGTAAATCCCAGATGTATTTCTACATAAAATAGATCAGCTCCATGTAATTGCATATTATTCAATTTAATAAATAATCATTCAGTAAACCTCTTCAATGGTATCAGTTTAAAATTATCTCTTCTTCAACCTTCTTAACCAACATATATATATATATATATATATATATATATATATATATATATATAGTTGGACCAGTGGCTTGAGCTATCTTGGAATACGGTTGTTGACCTTCCCAAATTCAATTTTTGCGGTGATAAATTCGTTGTTGGCCAGTGCAAAATTTGCTTCTAGTAAGTTTGCACAAAGATTAGTCTTTCATTGAAACTGTCATGACAACATGTGGATAGTCAAGAATGATTTGAACCAAAAAAATATTCTTAGCCAAATACATACAAATTCGTTGGGCTCTATTGAAACTTTGCTAAACTCAAATTGAGGACGTCGTATGCACGAGTTCAAACTTACAACACTTCACTTTCCTTCACTCATCCCTATACACCATAAAATGGACCATGATCCTCTGCAGTTGAAATCAACTGCAAGATCCTCCATTTAGGCTAAATAAAGAGAAGAAACAGAAACGCTTTTCATTAGATATGAAGACCAAAAACACCTGGTAATAGTTCAAGCAATGACCTATGATACTAAGGAATTTCTTAGTAACAATTACTAAATTTTTTGGTGACCATTATACAACAATCTAATGGTTAGTACAAACTAACCACAATTTAGTATTTGTGTGGTGAGTGGAACGTAAATGAAAACAATAGTTAGTACATACTAACAACAATTTAGTATTGGTGTGGCCACCGAATTTTTTCATTGATGGGGAAATGACTATTATAATCATTTAAAACAACAACAGAAGCAGTTGAAGGTCAGATCAGATCATATAGATGAGACAAAAATTGCCTAAAATGAAAGAGATATAGTACTGTTCTTTTGGTGGTAGAAATTAAAAGGAAGTGCAAAAACTGAACTTTGTTTATTGTCATTTTCAAAAATACACTAAATTATAAACCAATATGTCCTTTTAGAAGATAAACTGAACTTATAACAAAAAAAAAAGCCTATGCTTTTCCCACACCACATGCTACTCACAAAACACCCCTTACCCCTGCGAAATGACCAAAAGGCCATTAATGAAACGCGCATTTTTGGCATATTCGGTTACGGGCAACCGAATCCATTCGGTTATAGGCAACCGAATGTGTATTATTTGGCGCACACCCCATTTTGCACTATTCGGTTGCCCTCAACCGAATGGTTTCGGTTGCCTGTAACCGAATACTTTCGGTTGTCCTCAACCGAATCCATTCGGTTACCTTCAACCGAATGTGTATTTTTTTGAAACACACCCCATTTCACGATTCGGTTGACCTCAACCGAATCCATCCGTTTTCCTTCGTTGGGGTGTTTTTGAGTTAAGGGTATTTTGGGATTAAAGGGGTTAGGGGGTGTGGGGTGAGTAGTGAGTGGTGTGGGATGAGATGAGCATGTGCCAAAAAAAAAAGATAAGCTGAATTCCAAAACTTTTTGACACATTTTCTAAGACTGTCCGGTAAAAATATACTAATACTAACAAAAATTATAATTATGTTATGAAATATTATTATTGGATGTCCATTGTCCTTCACCTCCCACCATTATCTTGTGTAAGTGGTATTTTATGAGTGACTACTCATCTACCAATCCCTATCCTATAAATAGGGATCACCCTCATATGTAGAGATTTACGCTTGTGAAGAGAAATAAAAGACTCTCATCTTCTCTCCTTCTCTCATTCTTTGTTCTTATTTTGCTATAGTATTGATTATTTTATAACACGTTATCAGCACGAAGCTCTTACGGGCCAAGTTCTACCAACCTAAGGTATGTAATATTGGTTTTTGTTTGATTCCATGATACCACTTATATGTAGTATGTGATGCCTTTTCTTAGAGATGATAATGTTAAGACAATCGTACACTAATTCTAAATAAATCTATGTGATTGTTAGATATAATCTGTAAATAAATTAATTCACTAGATCATTAGAACTTTGCAAATTTGATTTTGATTGATGATATATGTACTCTGTTCATCCTCAATGGAATTTTAAGTGAGTCACGGGTTAGTCATAATTTTTTTTCATTCATCCCCTTTGATCTGTTTATGGGGAGAAGTCTATGCAATTTCTCTATTTGTTTTTCTTGTATATAATAACTAGCTCATTGGATATATTGTTTCTATTTCTGTGTTACCTGAATTCAGTTAGGCACTTAAATGAGTAAGGCAATCATATTATTTGTGCACTTCTTCTCAGTATTTTGATTACATGTTTTTGGGAACCAACTAGATATTCAACGTGTATGGTTATTGATAAATTTGTTTTGGATGCTGCATTATGTTTTCTAATGACGTCATTTTTTCTTTATCTGTTGAAACTTGTGATATGCAATACGTTGAATGTTATTATTAGAATGTGAATTCAATAGGTAAATTGGAAATTATTAGAATATATGTTTTCTAATGTTAGTTCTAACTTGATCTAGTATCCTCGTCAATTTTTATTGATATATTTGATTAGATTATGATGTATTCTATTGGATCTTCCAAAAGTCTTTTTGGGTCTATCTTTCTTTTCTCCTGGTTATTTTCTTATTCACTTCATATTAGATAACTAAATAATAGAATCAAGATGATGAAAATTTGTGATATAGTTTCTGAAGAACAATAAATCGATTATCCAAGCATCCCTAAAGGATTGCACAAATAACTGTTTCTATGCCTATGGAGATTTATGATATAGTTTCTGAAGAACTTAGAAATTTAATATCCAAGCATCCTTGAAGGATTGCTCATTGTATGGTTTCCTTGATTATCATTGAAGAAATTTTGTGGTATAGTTCCTGAAGAACTAATGAATTGGTAATTCAGTATCCTTGTAGGATTGCACAAAGAATTGTTTTATTTATCCTTGTCAAGAAATAATAACTTAATATTCAAGCATCTCGGCAGGATTGCTCAAGTATGATTTTTTTCAATGTTTAGATTGTGTGGTATAGTTGTTGAAGAACAATTGATTAGAAAGTATACTTTTCATTTGATTATCGTATATGACAGATTTGCGGCCGAGTTCCCGAAAAACTTGACTTTTACACAATGATTACATATAAGATCTATTTGATCTTAGTATATGTTGAAGCAAAGGAAATCAAGAGAAATAACATATAATTTATGTCTCAAATATTCTCATGAATTAGCAAAATGAGAAAATACTTTCAGAAAAAAATATTATGAATCAAGATTATGTGATATGGTGATTGTAAAGAATACTCACAAACCACTCAATGAATTGAAGTTCATTCCCAGAAGTGAATGATGCACATTATAATTTTGGTAAAATAAAAGTTGTGTTGATGACCATTAATGTGGTAAATGTTATCATTATGTAAGTGTCATTTGTGTCATTTGTGATTGTGACCTTTGTTATTCCTAATAGTGGTGTACTATCTTATGGAAAAATGTAACTTTTCTTCTTTCTTATGCTTGGAATTCTAAATAAAAATGTGGCATAAAAAAAAAGGGAATAAGAAGAATTGATTGTATGACTAGAGAACTGGACACTTTTATGTTCAAAAGAGACTTTCTATGCTCTTTATTTTCCTTATTTTGAGTAGCAAATATAGTTTTCTACCGATATTTTGTTCTTCGAGACATTGTATTTTATGTAGTTTCTAAAGTTTGATCTTTGTAGGCATATAATATTGTAGAGACTTAATTTTCCCATGCCCATCTTTTATCATATTTATTTTATTGTAGGATAGAATGAGTATTGACACTAGCATCGATAATGGAGAAATGTGTTTCGCTGATAGTGGAACTACCCATATAATTTTAAAGGATAAAAAAAATTCTCCTGTTTAGTGAAGCGAGAAATCGAAGTTAGTACTATATCTGGCTCTTCAAATATAATTGAAGGCTCCGGAAGAGCTAAAGTATTGTTATGCGGGGGAACAAATATACACATTAAGAATACATTATATTTCCCTAAGTCTCGTAGAAATTTATTAAGTTTCAAAGATATTCATATAAATGGATATCATATTGATGGAGAAGATATTGAATATCATATTGATGGAGAAGATATCATATTGAATATCTTTATATAACGAGACATACATTGGAAAAAAAAAAGTGTAGCGGAAAAGTTGTTTGCCATTTCCTTTGGTTTGTACTACACTTATATCAGTGCAATTGAAGCACATGTTGTTGTAAGCCAGAAGTTTACAAATCATAAAAAAAATTGTTGTTTGGCATGACCGATTGGGCCATCCCGGATTCATAATGATGTGAAATATAGTTGAAAACTCACGTGGTCATCAATTGAAGAACTAGAAGATTCTTCAATCCAATAAGGGAAGTTGATAATTAGACCATCACCAATAAAAATTGGAAGTGATATGTTCATTCATAAAATGGTCTTGAAGAACCATTCTTTAGACGTCTAAAGTTAATTATATGACCGATACTTGTGAGATAAGAACCTCCAATTTAGACTTGGGAACATGCAATTTTGCATGCTATAACATTGATTCGCATCAAGCCAACAAGTCATCACAACTCTTCCCCTTTAGATTTGGTTTTTGGTCACGAACCTAATATTTCCCATCTTAGAATTTTTGAATGTGCAGTGTATGTTCCAAATTCTCCACTCACAATGCACTATGATGGGTCCTCAAAGAATTTTGGGAATACATATTGGACATAAATCTCCATGTATAATGAATCATCTTGAGCCAACAATTGGAGACTATTTTATAGTCCAGTTTGATGATTATCATAAGATGAATTAAATTTCACAACATAAGGGGGAGAGAATAAGCAGCTGAAAAAAAGAGATCAGTTGGAATGAATTATCATTATCTCATATTGATCCTCAAACTAAACAAAGATCATTCATTTGCAAAGCTTAGCAAATGATCTACCAAATGCATTCACTGATCCAAAAGGTGTGACCAAATTATACATATCAGCTGCTAATGCTCCAATAAAATGGATGTCCCTGTTGGACAATTGAATATTGCAAATGAGTCGCAATCACGTCTGAAGCGTGGTAGGCCAATCGGTTCCAAAGATAAAAATCCTCAAACAAGAAAAGGAGCTAAAAGCAAAGATGGTCCAAGCGAGGATATATAAACTCTAAAAGAGTCTTCAGACATAATTAACATTTAAGTTCCAGAAGAACTAATCAGGTACCTGAAAAATTCTGAAATTGAAGAGATCTCAATGAGTCATGTCAATAATGAAATACAATGGAACCGATATGAAGTCAACGTTGACGATATTTTCATATATAATATAGCGCTAAATCTGATAAATTATAGCAAGGATCATGAAATAAAATGTACTAAAAATTGTAGGCAAAGTGAGAATTGGCCAAAATTGAAGATGAAATTGAAGCAGAATTAAGCTCATTTTACAAAAGGTTTTGGACCTGTAGTCCAAACACCTGAAGGTGTGAAATCAGAATTATACAAATAGATTTCTTTTGTGCAAAAACAGAATGAGAATGGCGAAATTGTGAGATACAAAGTTCGACATGTTTCTCAAGGATGGATGCGAGTACTTTTCAATACTTAATTAGCCTTGTAGTACATGAAGAGCTCAATTTTCACAAGATGAATATTAAAGATATTAAAGATCCCTGAAGGATTTAATATTGCAATGCACACTTTTTGGATTCGCGAGATGATTACTAAAATTGAATCAATCCCACCATGAGATAATATAATTTGAACACATATGATAAAGGAGGGATATAAAAATGACATTACCTATCCATATAGTTTTATAAAAGTATTTGGGAAAGAATTTGCTATAACTAATGTTTATGTTGATGACATAAATATTATCAGAACTCTTGAATAGCTTCCAATAAAATAAAATAAACTATAGACTGTTCAAACAAAGAGCTCTAGATGAATGACATCAAATTATATCTGATGGAATTATTTATATTGAGTACATATGAAATATCTCAGTCCCGAAGACTATGAAATCATGCATGCATATTACCAAATGTTATACCCTTGACACAATAATATTATGTGATAATTAGTAGCAATATAGTTCATTACAAACCAAAAGGCATTAGAACAAAGTGGAATGCATATTTCATTTTTGACTATCCTAATGAATAAATCATATTATGTATGTGTTAGCCTGTAATTTCGACAGGCTAAATTAAATGCAGTCAACGAGGTTTGACTTATTTTTAAAGTTTGACCTTGTATTTCAAGAGACAAGTATTAATTTCGACGCTGAAATGAGTTAAGTTATCAAGTTGCATCAAGCAGATTTCGACCTTAGATTTGGCAAAGTCGAAGAGGCTGAAGGCAGATATTTCGACAAGAAGAAGTTGGGGGCTGATGACGAAGTAGGATCAAGTAACCGTTATCAAGAGCACGTAGCAGTTACATTTTTTAAACTTTGTACAGTTATTTTCTATTTGTATAAATAGTAGTTTCTCATAGGAAAAACGGGTCACAATTTCATTACAGAACTCTCACGCTCTAACTTCCAACACATTACAGAGAAAACGAGCAAAGAGAAGAATGTATGATCTGTGCACCAACCCTCTTTACAATTAATGCAATTTTAATTTGTTTTCTTCTTTGCTTTTCTGCAATTGTTCCTTTGTTTTATTCTCCCTCATTGAGGAAACTCGACGGTTTCGCGCGAGATCGACGGTTATCTTCTTCTTTTACTTTTAAACTGCAAGAACACGTACAATTCTGGGAAAAACTTTAACACAAATGGTCTTAGGATTTACTAGTTGATCCTGCAAACAGAAGCAATTTCAAACTAGCGGTGTTTACCAAAATCCAAGGAAAACAGTATGTTACATAAATTAACCATGCATATTCAAAGTATTTTTTCTGATCTAGATGAAGTCAGATCGCAAGTCAGTTATTATCTACATGTGGTGACATTGAAGTTTATTTTTCTACAAAAAGACCTATGGTTTTTGCTTCTTCATTTCATGCCAAAATGCCAACAATTCAAGGAAGATGTTCTAAAGATAATACTGACCGCAAAGCTCCATTAAAAAGAGGATACATCACAAGTGACAGCGGAGTAGATTGCTCCATATGCACTCAGAGAAAACTCCAGATGTTGAAATGCATATTCTGAATTGACGCTTCATTCAGGGGGAGAAAAGCTGCACTCTTTTTTCCTTTGCCATGGTTTTGTCCCACTGGGTTTTCCTGGAAAGGTTTTTAACAAGGCAGTTCCCTTTGACAGGATATTGTACTATTTTTCCTTCACTAGGTTTTTATCCCACTGGGTTTTTTCTAGTAAGGTTTTAATGAGGCATATCCTCAATGGACATCCAAGGGGGAGTGTTATGAAATATTATTATTGGATGTCCATTGTCCTTCACCTCCCACCATTATCTTGTGTAAGTGGTATTTTATGAGTGACTACTCATTTGCCAATCCCTATCCTATAAATAGGGATCACCCTCATATGTAGAGACTTACACTTGTGAAGAGAAATAAAAGACTCTCATCTTCTCTCCTTTTCTCATTCTTTGTTCTTATTTTGCTATAGTATTGATTATTTTATAACAAATTACCCATTCGCTTCCTTTTAAATTGTCTATTTTTTTAGATAAAAATTTTTACAACTTATTTGTCATTTTCAAAGTTAATTATTTCCTGCAAAAAGAAAAATGTGTGCAGTAAAACAATAGACAATTAAGGGTATTGTTCTCGTATATAAAACGGGTGTTGCAACCCTTAGGATATAGCTTTAGGGATATAGCTTTAGTGCTTTATAAAAATAGACCTTCCAAAATACATTAACTAACCCTATGTTTGGATGGAGTATTTTTAGGGGGGAATTGAAACATTTTAGTTCAAAATTTTGAACTAAAATATTCTGAAATTCCCTCAAAAATTACATTCCCCCTAAAAACACCATATCCAAACACTCCTTAAGAGTCCTCAATATAACAGTAGTATGAGCTATTTATAATACAGAATGAGTCCTAGAGTGTTCTATATCGCATGAGATCGGCCTCCTGCATTTGTTCTGCACCTGCCACCACGGTAGTGGTACGACCACTACTTCTGTACGAGCTGATGTTCAGTTGTCACGTCCTCTTCATTTGTCTTCTATGCGGACGCGTCTTGATCTATGCATGGTCCGTACGGCAGCACATGCGGTACGGGGCTGTATCAATACCATTTGTGTTTCCTCAATGACGATTGCGTTCATCGGTTTTCCCTTCCTTTTTCGGCAAGGGTCCTGCTCCTGAGGAGGTTTGAGCCCTTCTCGGTCTTTTGGAGTCTAATTAAGTCGGCATTTTTCGGACACCCCTATATATATATATATTATGAGAGGACTTTTATAATGAGAGTGTGAGAGAAACCAATCATGACAACTACCCACCTTTTAATCATGAATGGTTGAGATTAAAGCAAAAAGTCAATGTGACAACTACCCACATTTTAATCACAACCACTCATGTGATGTTATAGCCTTATATAGGGTCCAGATTTACTCCTCTCATCTCTCACAATAAACTCTGCTCTTACCTTATACATCCCCTATATATATATATATATATATATATATATATATATATCATGAAAACTAGTTTGTCATTAGTCCTTAACAGATTTATAAGCAAACTAGTTTGTTTTCTCAAAAATTGAATCAATCATACCATGTGTGAGTGTGTTCCTAAAGTGAACTGTTAGCATTCCTGAAGAATTATATATACGACAACATATGTTTCAAAGCTACTATTTAAATATGGTAAATATATTATTTTGACAAATTAATATAGTAAATATTAAATAATATAAGAAATAAACTTTTCGGATCCATATTATTTTCCCCCTTTTATACTCCAAAGTTTAATGAACAAATTTAGTACTTTGAAATCTTGTGGTTGTGGTACACATTCTGAATTTTACTTTGTTGTTGAAAATTTATGATAAAATGTGATTGAATTGAATTATAAAAAAATAAATAAAGTTAACCAATCTCCATAAAAATGCTTTTCTTTAAAAATAATGCTATCGTCACAATCCTAGCTACCCAGCAAAATAAACTCACACATAAAAAGTAAATCAATATAGGTTTTAGCAAGATTCTAAATTGCTTTTTTTTCCATCTTTAGGAAGCAAAGGTACGGTAGGAAACGCTGTCTTTTTCTTTTCTCTTGTTTTAAAACTTAGGATTCTGTTGTACTAATAATTAAAAAATACATTAAAGAGAGAAGTAAGAATCATATAAGTGTTGCCTAATATTACAATAAGTTAGTACATGAATATCTCACCAAAAAAAAAGTTAGTACATGAAGAGAAGATACGTGGTAGTGATGATGACGACTTCAAAATGTTGGAATATGTGAGACATGGTCTTCTCTAATTTATTTTAGGGTTTTTTTTGTACCCCACATTGACAACCAAGCCCCCCATATTTTATTTTTGGACCAAAATACCCTTCAAAATCCTTACAAAAAACACAATTCACCTCACTTTTTCATATTTCCGGAAAAAGTGAGTACCCCCCTATAAATTCACGTATTTCTGGAAAAAAATTGTAATTTTTCCGGAAATACATGTAAATTCGGAAGGCAAATCTTTAAATTTTCCGGAAACACATGTAAATCCGGAATGTATTTCCGGATTTACATTATGGATTTACATGTATTTCCGGAAAATTTAAAGATTTGCCTTCCGAATTTACATGTATTTCCGGAAATTTCAATGTTGAAATTTCCGGATTTACATGTAAATTCGGAAGCTTTTTTGGTTTTTTTTTAAAAAAAATAGTTTTAACTCATTTTTTTGTTTTTCAGTGGCTACCGGTCGAGGAGGAAACTGTGGACCAGGCGAGGCTAGTGGACCCGTGCCTAAAAGGATCAAGATTAGACATGTCGGTCACGCTTCTGAGTGTCGGAGGCGTGTCCAAGAGAGAGAGGTTGAGCAACAGGCTGAGTAACCAGAGATGCAGCAGGCTGAGCAGCAGCCAGAGATACCGCTGCCAGAGCCACATATAGATGAGGCTGCTGACCATCAGCTAGGGCTGTTCATGGTTCGGTTGGAAGGAAAACTGAACCGAACTGAACCAAACTGGTTGAACAATTTACATAAATTGAACCGAACTGCACTAACAGTTCTAATAACTGAACTATTTGTTTGGGCAATGAACTGGTTCGAACCGAACTAACTGTTAAAAAAGAATTCTTCTGAACATAACTACATTATTCTAAACTATTAGCCCGACCATGAACAGAACCATTCCAAACTTAAATTATTAAACTGAACTCAAAGTTGCCACAGAACACACCATCTGCGACATCCCAAAGAGAAGATAACTTTTTTTTCCTGAACAATGAGAAGATAACTTTTTATAAATTAGGAGACCAACCAATAAAATATAATAAGCAACAATATAAATTATAGGCTAAATTGTACTTTTGGCCCTTTATGTTTGGGGTTTGTGTCACTTTGGCCCTTTATGTTTTTTTTCCCTCGTTTTAGCTCCTCATGTTTTTTTGTGTGTCATTTTGGCCCCTGCCGTTAGTTTTTTCTAACGGACGCCACGCTGGCAGTTAACTGCTGACGTGGCGTCTTAAATATTAGGGCTGACATGTATTCATTAAATGACATGGCCAATGAGGGGCCAAATTGAAACAAATAAAAAACATAGGGGACCAAATTGACACAAACACAAAACATAATCAATTACTCTTCATCTTCTTCCTCCATCTTCATCTCTTCTTCTCCGGCGAGCCACCACCACCTCCGGAGAGCCACCACCACCACAACACCAAAACCGAACCCTAAATCCCAAATCCTAAACTAAATTCCTAAATCCCAAATCTTAAACTAAATCCCTAAATCTCAAATTTTAAATTGCTAAATCAATTTAATTCCAAACTCTTTTCGGATCTTGAAATCCATTTTACGTTGGAAGGGAACATAAACCACAGTTAACAGCTTGCAGTACAAGGGAAGGGAACCAAAGTATTTGTTTTTCTCACAAAAAGAAAGAAATAGCTACCGTTAACAATAGCCAATCAACTTAAATTTGTCTCCAATGAAATGATGCAAAGGCATAGTAACACGTCGAATGGCAGCGGCAATTAAAATTCCCTTCATTCATTCTCCAATGAAATTTTCAATAGGCATAGTAACTTAAATTTGTCTCCAATGAAATGATGCAAAGGCATAATAATACTGAATATCATAGTGACAAAGGTTTTGTATACACGTCGAATGGTTCGCAAGCTGTTAACTGTGGTTCCTGTTGTTGTCTTTTGATAGTTAAGATTTGGATTTAAAATTGAGATTTAGGGATTTAAGATTGGGATTTAGGATTCTATTTTGGTGTTATGGTGGTGGAGGAGAGGGTGGTGGTGGCTCGCCGGAGGTGGTCGTGGCTCGCCGGAGAAGAAGAAGATGAAGATGGAGGAAGAAGATGAAGAGTAATTGATTATGTTTTGTATTTGTGTCAATTTGGTCTCCTATGTTTTTTATTTGTTTCAATTTGGCCCCTCATTGGCCATGTCATTTAATGAATACATGTCAGCCCTAATATTTAAGACGTCACGTCAGCAATTAACTGCTAGCGTGGCGTCCGTTAGAAAAAACTAACGGCGAGGGTCAAAATGACACACAATAAAACATGAGGAGCTAAAACGAGAAAAAAAAACATAAAGGACCAAAGTGACACAAACTCCAAACATAAATGGTCAAAAGTGCAATTTTACCTAAATTATATAAGCGGTTGAATGACATTCATTGCTATAAAACGCCATTTATTAATAACGTTTCAGCAAAAAATTGAGACACGTTAGTAATAAAGAACAATTAATTAATCTTTTTTTATATATTCAACTTTTTAAGTTTTAAAAAATTGAGACATCTTACTGACACATTTGTAACTTTTCACAATCAACTTTTTTTGATTTTGCTATTTTCCTTTAAATACCGGAGTCTTGCAGATTGAATGTCAGATGCTGTGGCTTTTGTAGCGTGTGGTTACTCAGGTTCAGTTTTTCCAGTTCACGAACTGAACTAGGTTTGAGTTTAGTTTTTGAACTGTATTTATAAACACAGTTCGATTCAAGAACTGTGACAAAAAGTTCAGTTTTTTTAGTTCAGTTCAGTTTAGTTCTGCAGTTCGGTTCAGTTATATGGTTCTTTTGAACAGCCCTAGTTCTAACCCAACAGAGGCCTCACCCCACTATTACATTATTTACTAGGGATTTTTTTTGTACCCTCACTATTTCACTAAATACCCCCACCAAAAATGAAAATCCCAAAATACCCCTCGAAAAAAATGCTCGCGCGTATTTACCTATAAAGAAGGTAAATACGATTCAATAAAACAATGAAGCGTATTTAGCTAAATACGAGGCGAAACTAAAATGATAATCGTATTTATCTCATTTTGAGGTACATACGATTTGTAAATTATACAAAACGTATGTACCTTGGACGCAGGTAAATACGATTTGTATAATTTACAAAGCGTATGTACCTGTAAGTAGGGGTACATACAATTTGTTACATTAACAAATCGTATTTACCTTGTAATTAGGTAAATACGATTTACAAAAAAAATAAAAAATAAAAAACTGGATAACATACATACATATATATATATATATATATATATATATATATATATATAAACATATAGACAACTATATGTATAAATAATTACAAAAAAACGTGGTGCTAAAATAAATACAGTAAATGTCATGGAAGTCAGCCATCAGAATCATCAGATAAATTAACCATGGTGGGCGCATCAATGGGAGGGGACAAGACTGGAGCAAGGGAGTGTCATAGGGCGAAGCGTCCTGTATACGGATCCAACCATGTAAGGGACTCGTGGGATACATTATGCTTCCATAAATGAGGAATCGGAGGCAAAGGACATGAAGGCGAAAGAGAAAGATGCACCCAATGGTTACCCCTCACGTGCAAAATAGAGACGATACTACGAGTCTTCGAAGAAGAGAAATTACCTCTCAAAGGTAAATAAGTAAAGTTCATCCCCAAAGATACCTGAACTAGGGCCACATTATACCTGGTGGCTATAAAGTACCCCATCTCAGGCAAACTCAACCACTTTTCAGGAGGCTGAGCGCCGTAGTGTTGAATAGATAATGCTTCTCTAAGCTCTGCTAGTCTCTTCTCCTCAAATATGTGAGTATACAGTTGGTCTCTGTCTTTTGTTTCTTGAATTAATTCTTGCCTAATTAAAGGCCAACTATCCTCATCAAGACCTTGACCAACCGCAAATGCCCTAAACCCACAATTACCATCGAGCTCAACATCAATAATATCCTGAACATAAGAGTGTAGGTGTTGAGGAACCCACGGTAATAGAAGTTTTGTCTCCCCCTGCTCTGTTAATTTCCTATAAGAACTTTGAGATAGCTTCAATTTTGGAGACTGCTTTGAGACATTAGGAGAAGGCCCTTTTGTCGACTTAGATGATTTTTTGGAAATCCCGGATTCTTGTGTCATCTTGAACTTTTCATCAACATGTTCCCAACCGGAAGGATCCCTCTTGGCATCAAATAATTTCTCCTTTTTCTTCTTTGGTGCACCTTTAGGTTTAACTTTGCAAGCTTATTTAGTTGCTTCTTGAAGACAAATTTTTCTTCCTCATTCATTCGATTAAATCTTGCCCAAATCATCTCCATTTGATATGAAATATCACATGCATCAGTTTGCTCTTGGGAAAATTTATCATCAACAGAATCCAAATCCAGCTGTTTCCAATGGTTGTCTACAACGTCCAATGGAATAGAAGAACCGGAATAATGAAAGACACCTAGCTCGCAAGCACATGGAAGAAGATGTGTCTTTCGAAGAACGCAACCACAACGACCTTTATCATAACCAACTCCGGATGTAGTTTTTGAAAACTCTTTGACAATATGATCCAACGCAGATAGAGATACAAGACCGCGGAGTTTTTTAAAAAATGGAGTATTGTATGCAACTTCAATACTGTTTATGCTCTGTTGGAAAGACCGGATAACTTTGTCAAAATGAAGATTAAGCATCACATGCACCGAATGAAAACATTTAGATAAATCTCCTCCAGAAGTACCCAAATGTCGCTTTAATGTCCAGTGTGCTGACTCGACTCTTAAATAATCACAGAAATAAATCACAAACAACGAAAAAAATAGTAACCACGTGTCAAAAAAAATTAAGGAATGATAGAAATACTAAATCAAGTGTTAAATAAATTTAAACAACGAAAAAACTAGTAACCACGTGTCAAAAAAATTTAAGGAACGATAGAAATACTAAATCAACAATAAAAAATAGTAACCCTGTGGTTGGAGCCCGTACAAGTCAAATAACTCTTTCAGCTGCTGTAATGCCCAAGTAAAATGCGGTCCAAGCTCATGTGTAATGTAGGCAAAAGCAACCGAGAAAGTTAGTTCCGTAGACGTCACCCCCACAATCTCCAATAAAGGTAGATTGTATTTATTCGTCTTGTATGTTGTGTCGAGAATAAGCACTTTAGGAAACAACCGAAATAACTTTAAAGAAGTGGGATGTGCCCAAATGATATCCGAAACCACGTCAGAATCCCCAATCTTCCTACTCCAACACAAATAATTTTCAGAATCAATTAATTGCAGCAGCTCTTGTATGTCCGCTCTAGGACCCCTCCTAGACGACCGATAGGCGTAACGCTGCCTATAAATTTGTGGAAGAGAAGTGACGTTCCCCGGAAAAATTTTCTTCAAAGCAAGCAGACTGTCCTTCGGGGCAACGTTCAAAGAAGTATGCTCATCAATAGTAGCCTTCTGCGGCTTAGTCAATCGCCCAAACCTAACCGACACACGCCAACCCCCATCACGTATGGTACGAACAGCTCTCAACTTGAACAAACACCTTCTTCTCTTCGATCCAATAACTCTAGAAGTATTACAAAAATCCCTTTGCTTGTCACAGCCAAAAATGATTTTATCTGAGTCCCCCTTTTACCTCCACCAAAGTCAGATCTGACAATAATAACTACAACCCCGATACGTCTCCCGACAGATTTCGCCCACTCAACAACATCGTCCCGTGTAGAAAATATCTGCAAAATAAAAAATTTTAACGTGTTTAATAAATTTAATGAAAGTCAAAATTAAGCGAAGATTATTTAAAAAATTAGTACTCAAACATTATACCTGGTCCGTGGAAAATGACTCTGTAGTATCTACCGCGACGACAGGAACCAGCTGCGACTCTGACTGCGGATCGATATCTGTTTTGAAAATAAAACCAAAAATAACAATTATTAAAAAAAATAAAAAAACAAAGCGTATTTACGTACTGGGTACGTATTTACCCCACCACTAGATAAACACGATGGCTAAATAAACACAGCGTATTTACGTAATGTAAACGTAAATACGATTTCCACTAGTATTTAGGTAAATACGAGCAGACAAAATTACCCTTTTTGGCATGTTTTACGATGTCAAATTGTATTTAGCTAAAAATAGGTAAATACGATTTGACTCAACGTAGTGTATTTATTGCTTATTTAATGCTCATCGGATTTACCTTCCATAAGAGTAAATCCGATTGTAGATTTTATGGGTCCCAATGGAGAATAACTGAAAAGTGGGTTTTTGGGAGATTGTGGGAAGAGTATTTTGGGAATAACGAAAATATGTGGAGGTGTGGAGGCATGTGGTGGGGGTATAAAAAAAAATCCCTATTCACTATTGGTTATTGACTATTAGCACCTATGCTTTTACTAACAAACACTCTCTGTGAAAGTTAACTTTTGGGTTTCTTTTATACAAGTCTTGTTATGGTTCACTAAGTTAATCCTTTGGGATTTGAGACTATTTATTGTACTTATTTAATCGCGAAGAAGCTTATTTGCATATAATTTATGCCGCCCGAAAGTAAATTTTCACACAGGTAAAGGTGAAATTGTGTTATTATAATAAAAAACAGTATCAATAAGACATGAGAACTCGTGTGCTAGGAGGAACAATCATGACATAGATCCTCTTCCTTTGTTGTGTAAAAATATCGCAGTGACCTTCTATACAAGCATATCTTCAACTACATTTAAGTCAAACTCCCACATATATTTTGGTATTTACTTGAGTTGATTTATGTTCATTGCATTGAATAATTTCCCCTATGTTTTTCAGATTTGAATTAATAACATATTTAGCTAAAATTATTATAGAACATAGTAGCTTAATTTTAGATAGTGTCCAAAATATTTAATATCTCAGTGTTTAGATATACAGCTTTTGTTTTTTTACTTCGTAAAAAAATTGTCAATTTTTATGTTACAAGTATCTACTATCTATCTAATATCTATCTATACAATTAACCTACTACCAAAATATCAATTTTACCTTTTTCACAATTAAACAATTTTAGGATATTTATATAATTTCACACTTTCAAACTTTTCACTTTTTCAATCTTCTTCACTTTTCACTTTTCACTTTTTCACCCTCTCTCTTGTACTTTCTCAAAAAAATTCACTTTTTCTCACACATTTTGTCACTCTCTCCTCCTCTTTCTTCCTCTAACTGTATCTCATTTTTTTATTTTTCACAATATATCTACTTTAATTTCACCTACATGTCTCCTTCATTTTTTTTAATATTTTATTTTTCTTTGTCAATAAATTTTATTTAATCTAACCACATACATATCTGTGGTTATTGGCCACTAACTATTGTGGTATAAATTTGTGGTTACTGAAAAAAATTCCCAACTTTTTTTTTACTTTTTTAAAAAAATATTTCCCAATCTCATACCCGAAACTTTTATTGTTTCCTGGTGTAATAAATTTTGCAGCAAACATTTACACCAATTAAACCTTAAAATAATGCTGTAATAAGAAAATTTGTTTTTTAAACTTTTTAACTTATTTTTAATACACCTATTGCTCCTTATTTTAAAAAAAACAGTTACTACTTGTTTTTAATACACCTCTTCTAATTATAAAAAAAAAAAACTTACTGTTTTTTTTTGGAATATTTTATTTCCAGTAGAAGTTTTTTAACAGCATGCACGTTTTTTTGTACAACAGCATGCAGATTTAATTAATGGTGTGCAGCTAAGAGCATCCTCGGAGAAATTTAATTTGAGTTTTAAAATTGGTTTCATATGTATACATCACTCATTTAAATTTTTTTAATAGTAATCCTTATATAAGAACTTCATATCTACAATTCAGAATTCCAACAAAATTTACTAAATAGGTCCAGTAGCAGACCCAGGACCCCTGAGTCAGGGGGTGCAAAAATTTTCAAACACACACATCACTACAAATATCATAAAAATAATACTTTAACAGGTTTACAACTTATGTTGAACTAGACCAACCCAAATTAAATAGCAATAATAAGTTCTTAAATACAAATTAAGTAGCACTAAAAGAATCAACATATTCACAAAATACAGAACAAATTCAAATTAAATCGACTAACATAATCAAAAAATAAATTAAATAGAACTAACAAAAAATATAAATTAATTAAATAGTATTAACAAAACTACCAATTAAATAACATTAACAGAATCAAAATAAAGATAATAAGAACAAGAGGCAATTCAAGGAGAGATAAAAACTTTTTTATAAATGAATATGTGAGAGTGTGGTGTATTGGGGTGGTGCAAAACTCCGAACTTTGGTGCAAAATTAGAAAGTTTGGTGCAAAAGACTTTTTTCAGGGGTGCAGAAACATTTTCTCCTAAGGTTACGGTGCTAACTTTATTTCTCCAGGGGGTTCACCTGAACCCTTGAAGTATATGCAGGTCCGCCCCTGAATAGGTCCCACAAACATTTTGTAATTTTACATTTTTAATATTAATTTATGGTGGCAACTAGGGGTGTTCAGTGGTTTGGGTAAATCCGAACCAACCCACTGCCCAATCCAAACCAAGGCGTTTGGTTTGGACAATTTTCGTGATCGGATCAAATCCGAACCAACCCGTTAAGAACCGTGCTAGTTTGGTTCGGATAACGGATTTTAAAAATTAAATCCAATCCAACCCGTGAACCCGTACATATGTCTTTTAGCCTTCTACAATTCCACTCATCTTCGAATTCTCCACTCAATTCTCACATCCATAGACCACTCCCTCCTTCAAAGTCCAAAGCGCTGATTTTCTAGGCAATAATTCTGCATTCATCATCTTGGATTCTAGCCACTACTCACTACTTGTGAGGATTCCTAAGGCTGTACTATTCATTGATCAACATCGTAGCATGCATACTTTGAAAGCATGACAAATTATATTCACTCCTTCCTCCTCGTGACTTACGTTGATGGCATGTCGATTTAGATACCGTATCAACTTTACAAGGTCATCTCTTTGTAAATAAATATCAATTAAGTTAGATTTGGATGGGATATATTTTCTAAATTATGATTTCGTTTTGGTGCTGATTATTAAAAAAAATGGTAGAATTTAATGTTTTTAAAAACTTTACATTAAATAACGTATGACCCATGAGCCCAATCCAAACCAATCCATCCATTATCGGGTTGGTTTGGTTCGGATTTTTTAGAAAAAAACTTCAAATCCAAACCAACCGAAACCAATTAAATATGATCGGTTCGGATAACAGATTTAGTTAAAATCCATCCAAACCAACCCGTGAACACCCCTAGTGGCAACTTCATTACCCAGCTAAAAAAATGTGAGTACCAACACCTATTTTTCACTATCACCATTTGCTTTGATTCTTTGCATTAATTACCAACATGGTTTTTATTTATTGCTGACAATCAATCAATTATAACCCATTATATCCATTCTCAGATTCGGATTTTTAGTGTTGCCAATCAATTTTTTTTTGAGCCAATCAAATTTAAAAAGCCTTTTATTTTTTTATTTTATCATGATAATTTTTTCACTAACATTTTTTATTCTTCTAAAAAAGCCTTTTAGTCTCACTATAAAAAATAAAGTCTTTATTACCCTTAGTTTATTATTAAATAAAGACAAATTAAATTAACCTTAAAAAGTATAAAAAATAAAATAAGAAATACATTGTCTTTTAATGTTTTAAATAAATATTAATAAATCTAAATTATCAATTTGAATTTATATTTTTAAATATTGAAATAAATTAATTTGAATTTTCAATCTAAAATAATATTCAAATTATCAACTTTTAATTATTGGTTTCTTCAGATATTAGGGAATAAGTTGATTTTTTCAGTGGCTCGTGTATGAGGCGAGACTTGTATTGACTAGTGGTTGGCTCAGTTAGGTGAGACTTATCATAACTTAATTAGAAGAGTTGTGAGATCTTTATCATAACTGGAGGTCCCTTAGTCAATGTAATAATGTATCGGGGTTTAGACACTGACCATAGTCAATCTAATCAGGTATCTGTATTGGTCTTATAGTTTGCACAAGTCAAATTTATCTTAATGATTTTAGTTGTTATATTTCAAAAATTAAATTGATATATTATTTATTTTAATAAAAGGCCAATATATTGTCGTATTTTATTTTAATTTTGTATATTATTTAAAGCTAAGGAATAATTTTTTTTCAATCAATCATTTTTTAAGGCTAAAAAAGTAGTAAAATATTTGATTTTAAATCACAAAATAAAAGAAGAAAAGAAGACAAATAAAAGAGTTTAAATAGCATTACATGAGAATGGGGTTAAAGTGTGCAGTCCCAAAAATGTGAGCAGGGTACTGTGAGAACGAAGCTACTGGGACAAAGAACAGGTGCGTGAAATCAACCAAGAATGGGACTGTGCAGTTTTTATTGGTTTTTTATTATTGTATTTATCATTTAATATCAAATCTATTGTCAAAAAAATTTAATATCAAATCTGTTGATTTAATCTAAGGGCTATAATTTTGCCGTAGAAAACCGCCGTAGAGATGCTATTGTGGAGGATCCATATCCAATGAGATCTTTTATTTTGGTAACTCACCTAGGTGTTGGTACCACACATTATGTAGTAGGTACTTAAGAATTCACCTTAATTTATATTATGACATATGAAAAGTAAATGTGTGGGTTCCTATGTCAGAGGAGAGAGAGGGTTTGTTCAATTTTAACACGAACCAACTTTTTGATCTCTACAATAGAGGTACCAATAATCCCGAGTAGGTAGCTCAGTTGACAAGCTAAGAGATATTGAAGGAACTCACTAAATGAGTGCAAGAAAGAGGTCCCGGGTTCAAGTCCTAGAAACTAGAAAAGTGTATATGTATGAAATGACAAAACTAACATTTACTAAAATAATAAAATATTTTTTACGTTGCAATACATTAATTTTAGTGTAAGGTTAAATAAAAAAGTGTTTTCCCTTACTTTTCTTCTCAAAATGGACCCACATTCCTTCTTAGTATTTTATATGGCACACTTTTTTTCATTTCCTTTTTTTTCTCTAGTTTTCTTGACTATCAAACGTACCATAAGTGTTTAGCACAGTTTGTCAATAAAAAAAGTGCTTAGCACATGTAAGCGGTGTTAATGCAATTTTATTAAATTAAAGTCGGGAATCACATGATGTAAGCGGGGTTAGTGCACCGCAGTACACGCAGTTCACAGCGCCGTCATTATCATAAAGCGACGCCATCATGTGATTTAAAACCGTGAAACACGTGCTCAAATTTAATAAATAAACAACAAAAAACACAACTTTCCCTGACATAAACATTCCATTTGATTATCCGTTTCTCACTGTTTCCCCGCCTATATTTTCATGTGCTTTACGTGTTTTGTATTTGTAAGTGCTCTTTCGATTCCGTGCTCTTTCGATTCCAGCTGTAGTTATCCACTCACTCACCCATAAAACAAATACATATGACCTTTCTTTTATTCATCACCATTTTCTTTCTCTCTATCAACAAAACTTCATAATTAACTCTCAAAAGAAGATAAAAGATGAGGAAGATGAATTTGAACTTGGAACTTCGCCTTTTTCCACTCTTCATTAATGCCGATCTTCAACCTAAGTAAGCACCATTTCCTTCTCCTCTTTCTTTCTTTGTTTCAGTTTATATATGAATATTAGTACTTATTTATATATCTGCACACCCATGCATATATTGTGGACTCATGGTTCTTCGGTTTTTCTCCTTTCTTTTGGTCTTTTGTTTATTCAATAAAGAATGGAAGAAGAAGAAGAAGCCAGTGGGAGCCCATTACAACAAGACCACCAACATCAGCAGCGGCACCAACCATTGACCATTTTCTATGATGGCAAGACTTGCGTTCGTGATGTCACAGAGCTTCAGGTGTGTTATTCTTCTATTTTGTTTCTTTTTAAACCCTTTTCCTAGTTTGTTCGGGGAGGTTGCACTGACCAACGGCTACTGTTTTTGGTTCAAATCATGGTTGATTATGGAGTATTTTGTAATATAGTTTTTAATATGGACTATTTTGATAATTTCATGTACACCCCCAAAAAGAGTATGTATATAAATATTTTAACCTAGCTATTTTTGTAATTATACACTCAAAAGAAAAAAAATTGAAGCAAAAAAGAAATTATATTCAAAGAACATAAATTGAACTTTAAATTATACTTTCCAATTGTAATTTTAATTTGGATATTATATAAGTTAATTTGGTATTTTAGTTGTCTATTTTATCAATTTGAAACCCATTTTGGTAATTTCACACTCAAAAGCAATTTTGATCTAATCTATCCAAACAACAAGGATTGTTGAAAATCACTTTTCGGCATATGTATCCAAACGAAAATCACGTTAAGTTCAACTCAATTTTAACTAAAATCAATTTTGCAAAATCAATTATATGAAAATCAATTCTAGCCATCGCAGAACCAAACACACACTAACTAGTCTGTCTAGTCAGTACTACTACCTAATGCGTAATAACTAAGTTAAGTAAGCTTCCTTTCTAGCTAGTTTTCTATTTTCTAATAGTAATAGTAATAAATAAGTTGGTGATACTAGTAAACCATAAGAATAGAAAAAGCGTGGGTGGTGGGATATTTAAAACGTGTTTGTTTTCAAGTGAAAGTTTTCCAAATGTAGAGCCGTTTTGAGCACCTTTTTCATAATATCCTTCATTCTCTTTTTTCCAAGTCAAAGAAGACAAATTATAATTAATTAAAGAGTTAAAGTTGGACCCACAGTTTGTTCTAGGTACCTAATTAACTCATCACGAGATTAATTATTTGAATTAAAATAGAAATTATACTATAAATGGAGAGTCACGTGAATTGGATGCATGTTTTGCAGGCTAGGACTATTTTAATGCTTGCAAACAAAGAGATGGAGGAAAGAGTGAGAACACCAACTGGATCAGACTCAGAGCCATCTTCACCAGCAGCACTGCCATCACATCCCACTGCTCTTTCCATGAGAAAATCGCTGCAGAGGTTTTTACAAAAGAGGAAGAATCGAATCCAAGAAGCATCTCCTTATAAACCATCTTGAGTAATTAGATGAGCAAAATAAAATAGAACAGATGAAAATTTTGGTTTCTTTCTAGTACGGGGCTTGGATGAATTATTTATATCTTTCAAAAAGGGTCTCTCTCGGTAAATGGCTTGTTGTATGTAATGTAGCATTTTTTTTGATAAGCAAGAGGATGTATTAGATGGACTAGTCCATTACATGTGGCCACAAAACGAGGGGCCTCGTTAAAATCTACCGAGACCAAAACTCAAAATTATCATACAATTCTCCTAGTTTGATTTCGGTAATGCTAGATATGGCGATAAATCTCATTAACACAAAGCTTTGCGAAACTATATATGTAAACAAGTGATGTTGGACGAGATTAGAACTCGCTTTTGAGTGATGAAGAAGACTAGCGTTTTTTATAAGCAGAAGTTTTTATTGAGGTTGTATACACATTTAGTACAAGTTGTAATAAAATCAAGTTTTAATCAAGATTAGAACTCCCCCACTCCCTGATCCCTATGGAGAGTTTTTCTCCCCGGTTCGTGCGTTTCCATACAAACAGTCGCGACAATATTCGAGATCACCCTTCTACTAAATAGGTTAGTCCGTATAGGCACTCTATCAAAGAGGAGATGCCAAGAGAAGACGATAGCCTTAGATGGAGCAAAACTCTTCTAAACCATGTTTAGAGTCTCGAGCACCTGATCAGAGAGCCTCAACACAATAATGTTGTTCAAACTATTTGGCTCAGCATCGTGAACTTTACACTTTTGTTCACATATTATCCCAAAATCTACTAGTATTATTTTAGAGACCGTATGCGAAAGATATCAACGGAGAAAAAGTTGTGAGTCCTACCATTACATAACGTGGGAGCAAATTTTGGGCGGTCCCACTATGTGACAACTTGTGAGTCTCGCTAGATTACATTATAATTATATCGTGGTGAGGTATAGGTTGCACTTTGAAAAAAGTGGGTAATTTACCAAATTTCATTTGTATTTCTCAAAATTCGACATATTCAGCCAACTAGTTTAGTATCAATGTGATCTAAACATACAAATATACAAATATCAGACAATCTAGATTTTAATAGCAGATTTTGATTTTTACTTCACACTTTGAAATTTAGATCTTGTGATTAATATCGGATGGTCTTGAGCTTTTTGATTGTTGATTGTCAACCGCAGACAAATTGGATATCCTAAATTGTGTTTTGTCACTTTCGTGGAGATCTTTATTTTTTTTACACAAATTTTTTGGAGATCTTTAGTAAGCTCACCAATAGCTTTTTTTACGCACACCAATGTTTTTTTTTATTATCGATAAGCTCACTAATGGTATGCTTGGTATAGGTAAAGTATGACTCCCAAGAAAAGTTAGAGAGAAAGTTAGGAATTGGATGCCTTTAGGGTGAAAAAGATATCCATAATTAAATAGAGAGGAGAAGTCGCTTAAGAAAAAAATGAAGAGAAAAGAGGTGTTTGATTAATTAATTATTAATTGAATTAAATATTCACTTGGTATGGTATAATTTTTAGTTATCATGTTATTGATCGATGGCGCGATATCTATCAGCTTCGCCAATTACTAATCTACGTCGAGGAACCTAGCTGGCCACGATTAGTTATTTGGTTATGGAACCGGTTATAATAAACGGATATTTGAAACTAATATTAGCCATTGCTCAAAGTATGTGGGAACTATATATGGGGTCTTCAACAAAGAAGATAAAATGGTGACAATTGTTTTTGCTCGTATCAAAGGATGATGGCAGAAACAAAGGAATAGGAGTTGTTTATTGTTCAAACTGTTTTGGCTCAACATCATGAATTTTACACTTTTGCTCACTTATTATCCCAAAATCAACTAGTATATTATTTTAGAGAATGTGAAAGAAATCTATGGAGAAGAAGAAGGTGGAGTTCTGGCATTTCATAACCTGGGAGGAATTCTAGGACGGTCCCACTCTGTTACAACATGGTCACGAGTTATCTCCTTGAGTGAACGGCAACCACATAGTGCCATAGTTAGTTCAAATTCATCACGAAGTATCTCAAGTACTTTCCTTACACCTCTCTCACCATCAGCAGCCAATGAGAACACCACAGGTCTTCCAATCTGTAATTTCAGATCAAGGAAAAGTATATAAACAACAGGAATGTGAGGCAAACAAGCTATATATGTATCATTTTATATAAGGTAATGAAGTTTGGTTGTTGTAATGGTTATAAAAAATTTATACACTTACAAATACACCAGATGCTCGGAGAGCCAATGCTTTAAAAACATCTGTCCCTCTGCGGACTCCACCATCCAAAAACACAGGAATTCTTCCTTCTGCAGCTTTCACAACCTATTCTAGACAATAAACCAAAACAACATATAATATCACTAAGAGATGGAAAACAATGATTCCAGCAACTTGATAGTTAGTCAAGTTGGATTCAGGTTTAGTCATGCAAGAAAAAACGTAATTAGTCAAGCAAGTTATAATTAGTTATGGAATTTTTAGCAACCTTGTAATTTGGGTACTTATGACCTTGTTTAGCTCAGTTTTTTTTCTTGTTTAATTTTTAAATAAATCGTCATGCATGCTGCTGTAAATTACTTTTGACAGTGTCAAGCATGCTAATGCTATAATTAGTTACGGAACATTTAGCAACTTGATAATTTGGATACTCATTTACCTTGTTTAGCTTAGCATATTTTTCAGTGTCTAATTTTGAAATTGTCAAGCATGTTATAATTAGTACTTGTGAAACTTTTAGCAACCTGATAATTTGGCAATTTACTGTCCTTGTTTAGCTCAACATTTTTTGTGAATTTAATTTTGAATTATTCAAAGGATTTTTGTTTAAACTAGTATAAATAGGGTATGGATGACAAAGGGAAACTCACAACAATTTTATATTTATTGTCATTCGTCAATGTCCGCATAAATTTATTTTGTAATCACCAAGAATTTTAACCAGTTTTGGTCGTGATTACAAAATAAATATATGCATATGCCAAGGAATGACAACAAATACAGAATCGTTGTGAGTTTATATTTGTCATCCATACCCTACTTATACTAGTTTAAACAAAAATGCTTTGACTAATTCAAAATTAAACACAAAAAATGGCCAATTAAAGAAGGACGATGAATAGCCAAATTATTAGGTTGCAAAAAGTTCCATAATAATTAATTATCGCATGCTTGACCAATTCAAAATTAAATAGCGAAAAAAATTCTAAGCTAAACAAGGTAAATGAGTACTCAAATTATCAAATTGGTAAAAAGTTCCGTAACTAATTATAGCATTAGCATGCTTGGCTATTTAAAAATTACACAAGAAAAAAACTATAAGCACCAAGAATTTTAACCAGTTTTGGTTGCGAAAACTAAGAGTAACAACTCCGTCAATTTGATCCGAAGAAACCACCTGACTAAGGAAAGTTTCTTCTTCCTGGCTCCTTCCTTGGGGAACTAGACATTTTTTAGTTTTGAGTTGGTTTCTACAAAGGATTGTGATTACAAAATAAATTTATGCGTACATTGACATGACAACAAATACAAAATTGTTGTGAGAGTTTCTATTTGTCATCCATACCCTATTTATACTAGTTTAAACAATTAGAACACACAGATAAAAATGCTTTGACTGATTCAAAATTAAACATAGAAAAAATTCCCAGCTAAACAAGGAGAGTGAATAGCCAAATTATCAGATTGCTAGTTTCTTAAGTATTAATTATAGCATGCTTGACTATTTCAAAATTAGACACCGAAAAATACGCTATGCTAAACAAGGTATATTACCCAGATTATCAAGTTGTTAAAAGTATCGTAACTAACTATAGCATTAGCATTGTTGACGTCGTCAAAATGAATTTCTAGTAGCACGCTTGGCTATTTAAAAATTAAACAAGAAAAAGCTACGCTAAACAAGATCAATAAGTACCCAAATTATCAGGTTGCGAAAAATTCCACAACTAATTATAACATGCTTGACTAATTACTTTTTTTCTTTCTTGACTAAATATTAATCCAACTCCATTTAAATTAATATGAAAAAAAAATCTAGAAATGTTTAGGATGCATTACCTCTTCTAAAGCCATAATAGTTGCAGGAACATAGTCAAGTTGACGAGCTCCATGATTGGAAACAATGATTCCAGCAGCTCCAGCTTGTATAGCTAACCTTGCTACATAACCAGCATAGGATTGTTTCATCAAGAAAAACAATCCTAACAGAGATCAAATGACATGAATCATCTGAGTGTTTATTTTTGATATGCTTACTATCTTCAGCAGTAAGTACACCCTTCACTAAAATTGGCAAAGAGGTAATTGTTTGAAGCCATTTCACATCCTGTAACAAGGTTTACCCTAGTATTACTTCCACATTTAATGTCACAAGCTAGGAAACCATACATGTGAAAGATCTATATCACCTTCCAGTTGAGTGACCGGTCAATTTCGCTAGATACATAAGAGGCTAGACCTGAGTCATTGGTCTGCAAAGTGATTCCAATTTCAAAACAGTACCAACAATAAGATGACCAGCAATTGAAAAAACCAATCTCTGATTTATAAATTTCATAGTAAAAAAATCACACACCTTATCCATCTTTCCAAGATCCAATCTTTCGTAGTTTTTTAATATCAGGTGCGATGGCAATGCAAATCTGTACAAATAGGTATATATCTTAAATTAGAGGATTTATGAATTAGACTATGATGATGTGTTAAGCTTTGTCGAAACACGGTTTGCAATTGAATTTCCAAGTGATTCTCTACCTATTTTTAATATCGGCCTCCCTGCGACCGAGCATTGGAGTGTCGACAGTAAGGGCTATTGCCTTGAAACCAGCAGATTCAGCTCTTCTCACAAGCTGAGTTACTACATTTCTGTCTTTAGTCACCTAACAGAAGAAAAGAAAAGAACAACAATATAATTAGTTGTCGAACAAGAAAGAATTTTAGATAATCATATTAGCACTTGAGGGCAATATAGTTACATATAGTTGGAAAAAACGAATGCCAGGTCCTGTTGAAGCAACTTCCTCAACACTATGATAGAGCATCTACTCTTGTTAAGAGCCAGAAGGGTAAATCCATCATTTGATGGTTTTATGAGAGGAGAAATAAGAAGAATAAATAAATAATATAATATTAGGAAATAGTTATTGTGTGTTAGTTTGAATTTAAATTGTTAGTTATTTGATTTGGATATATATTTGGTATTTTGTTGTTCAGAGGGGGATGTAGGGTAGTTATTTGTAGAACATGGCCACTTCTGAGAAGAACAACTGCTCTTGGGTTGTTGAATTGTAATAATCCCTATTATTACTCTTAATATAATTCGCATTCTCTTTCCAATTTCTCTTCCCTATAATTCAGCCACTCTACCCTATAATTCAGCCACTGTTTGTTATTGTTAATTAAGCAAGAAATCGATTATTTACTCTGTATTAAAGCCAATAATCGATTGTCACATTGTTTGTTTCAAGCAAATAATCGATTGTTGTCTTGGAAATATTCTGGTTTGTATCAAATTGGTCCGACCTGTCGGATGCCATCGAAGAAGAAATGCAACAACAGGCGACAGAAAACCAAGAGAAAATTCTCTCTTTGCTTGCGTTGAGTAAAGAGAAGAATGTTGAAGGATCTTCGCATAACAAAGGAAGGCCAGAATCGATTGGAACAACATCTAAGAGTTCTGACTTACACGGAGACGCATTGAATGAATTTCGGTTGTCAGTTAGGAAAGTGGAACTTCCTATGTTCAATGGTGAAGACCCTGCAGGATGGATTGCAAGAGCGGAAGTTTGTGGGGTTCAGGCCTCACGGAACTACTTATTAGCTGAATTAGTATTGTGCATATCTTTTCAAATACTATATGCACAACAACTTGCATCATTGTCGGCCATGTTGGCTATTAATATATTAATTGTATTTAATTATTATTATAGCCGTTTGCATCATTCTAGGCATAACAGCTTCCACCATTGTCGGCCATGTTGGCTCTAGCACTCCTTAATATTAGCTTGCATCAACACTATATATTGTCTAGGTTTTTCTTATATTGGCTCGGAGTACAGGGACATTGATATGATCATGGGTTAATGAAATAATGACTCTTTTGGTATATTTTAGAATGGACTTTTTAGGGATATTATCTTATTAGTTTGTTAGGTAGTAATGTTATTGTGTAGTGATGTATCCTCCTTTATGGTGTGTATCCACTAGCTTATAAAAGCTCATAATTAGTATCAAAGGAAATATAATCAAAGTCAATTTCCTCTCTTTAACCATTCTTTAGGAGGTATCCCGGTCCTCGAATTTCGAGAACGTATCAATGGTGCTTTCATTGCGTTGAACCCCTCCCTACCATGAGTTCTTCATTCCCCCCTGTTTTTCGGTTTGATGGTACTAATGTCCATGATTGGATCTTCGTGATCTCACTTTTTCATTCACCAACAAACACCTGAAGATCAGCGCCTCGCTATTGCCTCGTCCTACCTCGATGGCGCAGCACTCGCATGGTATCAATGGATGGATAGGAATCACCAGATCACTTCTTGGGCAGAATTTCTCTGGAAATTAGAGATTCGTTTTCCCTCCGCCCATGGTGTTGCTTATTCGCTTCCTTCGACACCGATTCTGACTTGAGATTTGGAATTCACTTCAAATGCTACCACCGACACTGCCTTGGAATCCTTGATTATCGCAGATCCCGATTCCGATGACTTTGTCTCCGAGGAGTGCAATTCATCCTCTCAACCTTCAGATTCATATTCTGATTTCGCTTCAGAACTAGAACACGTCGTTGACTCTGATGGTAATTTCTCGCTACTGCCCTCGAAGCAACCCCTCCTCCCTCTCTGCGCAGCCGTCAACCTCCCCATTTGGCTCAAGTCGATGGCTATGGAAACCACCATTACGCCACCAGAAACGACGGTGATGAATGCCCTTTCATTAACGGCATCGCGATTGCGACATCCAGATCATGTGTTCGACCCTGGCGGAAACCCTCTCACAATTGCATCGCAACTATCGTGTGCATCTGTTACGGAAAGATGTTCGGCGGTCCTTGTCACGAATTGGGGCTTTGTCATAGCTTGGATCTCCTTGCTGAGGAGAAAATGGGTTGACAATGAAGAGTCATTTTTAGATCCTGGTTGTGATATCGTTGCTGAGCGTATGAGATTTTTAGAAAATGGGTTTCTCCTTGTGCAATCGATTCAATCACTTCCGCCTCATTCGATCTATTTCACGGTACTAGTGTCGCTGCTGCCACTTGAACCAACTCACCATCTGTTTGATGAAATGCCGGAACGAGACGCTGATAGATTCTTCGCCACAGAGGTGTTGCGCATCATCTCCATTCCCTACGATCCAGGTCCACTAGTGACTAAGGAAATTGACACTAGTGCTGAGGTATGTCTAATGTTTAGATATAGGGTGCAGTGCAGAAAGTTTCATACAGTTGCCATGATTTACATTCTCGAATATCCTTGTGGGAATTAGATTAGGCTTGCGGCAATTGAAATCCTTAGGTTTCTTGATAATATGGAAACTCCTAAGGTCCTTGTTGATGACGCTTCATTTACCCATAATGAATCAAAGCATAATAACTTTCTGAGAACAGAATTATTTATTTTTGTTGATGATTTTGAGACTCCTTCAAATTGCTATGTGTGCTATAAATTCCTGGAAGAAGATGGGATGCTGTTATTTGATTTGGAAATGCAAATTGTCTGGGATTCTTTAATTACTTGGAAGTGTTCTTTTGAAATGGCTCAAGGGTTTTTAAGGAACATGTTGACTAATTTGCTTAATTGCTTGGTGATGGTCTTGACCACTTGTGTTTTGCTTATGGCCTATAACAAGAATTTTTCCCGAGGATTTCAAAGGGTATTTTTGTGCTTGATTAAGTTCTACACACAGTTGAAGATTTCAATCCAACCATCTCTTAAGGAAGCACTTCTTAGTCAAATTGCAGGCCAGTTGTTATATGTCCAGCATGTCATGAAGTCCTTGAATCAGTCGACATTGATGCTTGGAAGCACATGCTGGTAACCAAGGAATTCCTTGAATCAGTCGAGAACAATGTTGCTAGTCAGCGTCCTGCTTCGCGAGTTGATGCTCCCAAGGTTGATACATGCTTTGATTTTGCTCTTCTCGTGTCTGATCATTCACTCTTCTCTCATGGTAGTCAAGGACCTAGCCCCTGCATATCTGTTGAGATAAAGCCTAACTGTGGATTCCTTTCACTTCCAAGATTCATATCCGAAGCAACTGCTATCCAAAGGAAGATAACTAGATCTGAAAGGCACCAAGCTCTGAAGTTTCACCATGGAGAGATTTCACAGCTGAGTAAGTACAATCCACTTGATCTGTTCGCTGGATCCAAGGAAAGAATTCATAAAGCTATCAAGGATATCTTTACTACACCTCAAAATAATTTTTGTATATTTTTGAATGGCTTTCTCATACTTGGAGGACTGGGAGGTGGTGCTAAAACTACTGGTGTATGTATTGCTAAAGCATTGGAAGATGAACTTAGGTCGGTCATTCAAGCTGATGATGGTCTATGTACAAAGAACTTATTTATTCTTGTTACTAAGGCTGTGCAAATATCAGGAATCCTTGATCAGCTCCTGGAGGTTCAGAAGCTTGATAGTGTTGATATAGCAGGAGCCATCCATGCATATTATGACATTACTTCTCAACAGTGCAATGGTTGTGATGCTAAGCTCTATGTCTATGAACATTTTCCCAATGGGAGCTTGGCTCGTGATATACTGAATAGTAACAAATGCATGTTACATCAATATTGGCCTACTAGGTACAATTTTGTTATCTATGCTGCTTGAGATTGTGGAGTTACCAAAATTATTACATTTGTAAGTGAAGAGGCAGAATCCATGCTAGTCAAATTGGGACCTCATGGCTACATTACACTATACAGTCTTACGACAAGAGAATTAGAAGAAGACAAGAGACGCCATCCTTGCTTACCCAAAAGAGCCACATTAAATACATACAGACTTCGAAACCCCATTCCACCATGGCTCTTATCCATACAAAGTTTGTCCCAAGACATCCATCGAATACCCTTATTATTAGCTCTCCCTCCTCCCCACCAGAAACCATTGATGAGACTCTCAATTTCGTCTTCAAGGGAAGAAGGAAGTAAAAACAGACTCATAAAATAAGTAGGAATAGATTGCAAAACAGACTTTATCATTACCTCCTTACCTGCCTTAGAAAGAGATCTGCCACCCCAAGAATTGATTTTCTTCCAAATTCTATCTTTGATAAACTTAAAAAGGGATTTCTTACTCCTGCCAATCATCGAGGGAAGTCCTGCAAAAAGTTGCATTATTTGTTTTAATTCAGAAGTTTTTTCTATATTGTGGTAAAATAAACTTCGACTGTGATACACTATCAAGACTCTCCATTAACAGAACTTCCAAATCTAATGTTTAATTTCTTATGAATTGAATTTTAATATTTGTTATTCAATGGATAACATCCACAGCAGTTAGATGATGTCACGATCAAAGCATTCTGCTCCTTGAACACTAGTCTTCCTGACTGAGATCATCTCAAATTCATTGCAAACATTTGAGAAAACAATTTAGACTTTGCCTAAATATCCCTCTAAAATCCCTATAAGGAATTGATTGAGACTTTAATCAAAATAAGTTTTATCCTTTTGGACTAGTCTTAACTTATTTAAGAAAATATAACATCAGTTTTTTTATTGAGAATGGAAATTCTAGTGGCAATTACACTCTATGAAGCACCGACACAAACACCAAACCCGACACTGACACGGACATATTAACACTGATTTTAATTTAAAAAATATAAGTAATTGAAGTATCCGTGTCTGTGTCCCAGCGACACGTATCGGACACCAGGCATGTTTTGAACATAAAGAGTCAGTGCTTTACACTTAACTTGTATAGTGCTATGGCAATATGTTAATGTGATAGGGGCAGTGAGTTTGGTAAAATACCTTGAGGGTGGGCCATCTGTTGCAAAGCTGTTGGAGCAATCATGATTGGCATTGATATTTTGAAGCCTAATACATTTGTTGTCAAGTCTATCTCGCTTACATCAATAAGAATACGTGGCCTCAACCTGTTTTTACAGTAATCAAATGAGAGGTGATAGTGAACTTATATTTTGAGTGAAAATAAGTTTATAGGGTCAAAGAGAAAAGACAATTACAGAATCCTTGAGAATGCATTTCGGTTCTCTTTCAAAGTCCATTCATCCTCTTCCCCTGATGCATAGTAATCATAAACCATCTTTGGCAATTTTTCTTTTGCAATAGCTTGATACTCAGTAACATTTGTTGTCTTCATCTTCGTAGTATTTACTTACTTATGTTATGTCCCTGAGGTCTTCTGAAAGTGAGTTTAAAATACAATGATTGATAATTAACTAAAAAAAGCATGCACGAATAATGAATTCAAGCCAAATGCATTCCATGTTAAATTCAAGATCCATCAGTTCCCACAGTATATGGAAAACAGGATCTTTCTTCAGAACTTTTTCCTATCAAAACCCAGTAATCAACACCCTCAAATTCTGAAAAGTGGTCAATGGTGCAAAGTCAAAGGAACCGTATCTAAAACAAAGTTAAGAATGTGCATCCTAAAATCAATCAATATAATGCAACAAAATTATGATCTAATAAGATGGATGAAACCTGAAAGCAGATACCAAGAAGAATAAAAACGACACAAATATAATGTAAGATGAAGAGGAGAACCTCTGGATTGAGCCGCTGAAGTGAGGAGTAGAGGTGTCAAAATGATCCATTTGTCCATTGAATATCCGGTCTATCCATAACAAAATTCATCTAATCCATCCATTACAAAAAAATAATAATAATAAGTGGATTGGATTTGATCCATCCACTTGATTTGTGGATGGTTGTGATCCATCCATTAATTTTTTCAAATCCAATGGATTACCAACAAATATAAAATCAAATCCGTTATATAATTATAATAAATACTTTTTTTCCAAAAAAATATTTGTAAAAATACTTTTCCGTTTTTTTTAAAAGAAATTTTCAGTTTTTTTAAAAAAGAATTTCCAGAATTTTTTTAAAAAAAATCAGAAATATATATATATATATATATATATATATATATATATATATATATATATATATAACTTATGTGTATATATATTTATATTTATAAAACACACCCACCGGATCACCACCACGCACCGCCGCCAACCAGCGCCGTACCGATCACCGGAGCTCCGACCAACCACCACCTAATTTCTATTTAATTATTTAGTTATTTAATATAATATACATATTTTTTTTGGTCCAAATAATATACATATTTTTATAAATATATAAATACAAAGTTGGGCCTAATTGATAAAAAGAAAAATAAATAAAAAGTTGGGCCTAATAGATGGATTGGATATCCATCCAATAAAAAGTGGTTGATGGATGGATTGGATGGACTTTTTTTGGTAAATGGATGGATTTGATTGGATTTATTTGGTACAATCCTAATGGATATAAATGTTTAAATGGATTTCTCCAATCCATGCATTTTAATCCAAGTCCGTATCCATCCAAACCATCCATTTTGACACCTCTAACTATAAATGCAATGCTGCTCTTACAAAAAGCAAATGCTGGGTATCTAATACACCTTCCTACTGCTCTTACAAAAAGCAAATGCTGGGTACCTAATACACCTTCCTACAGCTCCATTTCCATTAGTTACTGATTACAATTATCCAATCAGTATATTCCTACTGTTCTAGTTTTCTCCATTATCAAAACCAAAAATGGAATCTTTTACACTCAAATTACAGCATAGTCAGACACCTCAAACTGAACCTGAAATTAAAGAACAAAATCACAAACTATTGTAACACATTCCACAAAGCCAAAAATTGCTACCTATTATTAATAATTATTGCTCCCTATTTTATTCCTATTCTATATCACACCTTGATAGTTTCAAGAATCCAAGAGAACTCAATAAAAAAAAAAGCCCAAACCTTTATTAAAGAAACCTATAGTTAACTACCATAGTGGCGTAGCCAGGATTTTAAAAGTATGCAAGCTATAAAGAGGCTTGCTCTCAAACAAGATGGTGAACCTGTTGTTCTAGATCTGGCTTGAACAGAGGGTGAGCATTTGTTTTCCTGACTTTTAGTTCTTCTTTCATTTGAAGAGTTGTAGAATATAGGTATCTTTGTAGGTATCTTTTATTTGAAGGGTAGTAGAATGTGTTCTTTGGCAACGTTGATTGGATCACCTATTCTGGAATTTGTATATAGGAATAAGACTGACTTGAACATGGTCTTCTAATGCTTTGAAGGTGTTTCTGTGAATGGGGGTGGTCTGATACATTTACTAGCAATCAAATTTTATATACCTTTGTTTGTGGTTTTAGTTTTGGTTTTCCATTTCTTGAAATCTGAAGCTACTTTTCAATTCATTAGGGAAATAAGGACATCATTGGCTTAGAAGGTATAGAGGTATCATCCCCCGGGCGATGATCGGGACCAAAAAGCCATTGGCTTAGAAGGTATAGAGGGATCATCACTGTGAAGTCATATTTGCTCAGAGAGATCCCATCTCTAAAGAATCGAATTAACATAGCTCTCCAGCTTTGGGATCTAACATATTCTGGAGTATCAGTTTCTTTATACAAAGTTGATCTTACATATTGAATGCTTGAATTAAGAAAAACGCTACTTGACCTTACAAGCCTACTGCCTACACTTGAAACAAAGGATTTAATGTTGTGCCTTTCATGAATAATATATTTAAATATTTTATTTTATTTTTTGTAATACCACGGGTAACAAAGGATTATTTACTGTCATGCCTTTCAAGGGCATTTGGACTACCTAATTTGATTGTCAGATGTTGCAGCATGTACTAGCCTCCTAAACTAGCATTTTGTAATTTATTGATACTGAACAAGGACCCCCTTGATAATCTTCAAGGAAAAGATGAATCATCTTCATATCTTTTTTTTTTTGTGTGATCGAGTGTTTCTTTCTTTAATGTAGTTGTTTTTCACTAAAACCTACTCCAAGTTACCATTTGACACCTCCTCTAGCAGCCTAGCATGAGTATTTGTATTTATTATTAGTTGGTTGCTACTTATTCATTATTTTCATTTTCTACTCTTCATGTGTTAAAAACACATCAATTTCTCAAAACATTGCCAATTGTTGTTTAAACTACCGATAATATATTTCAATTTTATCTTATTATTTTTATTTTAATTTTGAACTTTTTCTAATTATAATGATTTAACATTTATTTTCGGCTTAATTGTTTGATTTTTTAAAATTTCTCAAATTATCCAGCAAAACTATTACAATCTTTATATTGTACAACTAATTTTATAAGAATCACATTTTAATTTAATATTTTTATTTTAGTATAATCATGTTACATAACATGATCAGCCCGTGCGTATGCACAGGTAATGTACTAGTTTAATTAAAAAAATACAGATTTAATGGCTAATACTAATTTAGTATAAAAAACTAAGAAAATCCTTAGTCCACCTTAAACATTGAAATGAAATACTATAAAGTAACTTCACATGTGTAACACGCTTCACATAAAAAACTAAGAATTAAAATTATTTTAGGTAATTGAAAAATTACTGTTGTTCATATTTATAAAAACCTAGAGTTAACTACCATAGTGGCGTAGTCAGGATTTTAAAAGTATGGGGTCCTAGAATTCGTGAAAATATGTATTTTATGGGCAATTTTTATTTGTAATAATATTTATGACAAAACTTGTGTTAAATAGATCAAAAGGTAAAATACATAGTCAATGTTCTAAGCAATAATTGATGAACAAAATTTTAATCAAAACTTATTTGTATTTTCCTGTTGCTCATATTTTAGAACTGTTGAGATAGATGTATCACTAATAGTATCTCTTATAGATTAAATTAACAGTGAACGTGAACATAGACGGATCAAAACTATTCCCTCTAATTTTAGTAAAATGCAACAACCACTTGAATTCAAGAAATATAATTCAAGATTTTTTTTTGCTCCATTTGAGCGTAACCTGATCAATTATGATGAATAACTAAACATACAAAAGCAAATGCAAGTCAAGAAAGTAGCGTGATTAGACCCATAAAATACATAATAACCACTAATATATAAACGTGACAAAGAAACAGTAAAGATATTAGAGGCATAGAAGGAACTTTTTTAAACAATGAAGTATACTAAGCAATAATCAAGTTGTATACCAACAAAAACTGGAGTTGAACCCGGGTGCTGCTACTGGGGTCTCAAGGGTTCAAACTTCAAACCACTGAAGCAACAATCTCTGTATCATATCTACTTACTCTCTGGTACATATAGAATTTTTAATGGGGTCCTGGGCCTGGGGCCAAAAATCCCATGAGCCCACAAGTCCACTTTCCAAAGGCCCATATGGGCCTAAAGCCCATTAAGCCCATGGGCCTTGAATTTCAACTTTTTGTAAAAAATTGAAAACTAGCCAACCCACACTTGTGGGCCTAGGGCCCCTAGGCCATCCCCTGAAGGTGTTTTTTTATTATCATTTGATAGATATGCCAAACGAATAAAAAGAGCCAAATATATCAAAAGAGGCAATTCCAGCAATTTCAGTTTGTGTATCACCCAAAAGGCTAAAAGAGGCAACCGCTCAAAGATGTAGGAGTAAGATCAGATTAAAGTATTAAAATTAAAATTCAAGGATTAAAGTATTACAACTGAAATGCAAAATAAGATAACTAAAGATGAACTCCCATATCTTCATTGTGCACTTCGCAATCAGACTCCTCTTTTCCACACATATCTTCATCGCACGGATTCTCGATATATCAGTGGAGCCAGTTCCTTGTGCAGATTAACATTTGGGTGTGCTCTGGAAGAGTAGAACTTCTGTATTTGGTGCGCACACGCCCACCAATACTAAAAGCAGATTCCGATGCCACTGTGGTAATCGGAATACAAAGTATAACCCGTGCCATCATCGAGAGAATCGGAAACCTCTTCTCATTCATCTTCCAATATTGAAGAACATCAAATTCTTCAGGGTGTTCTTCATCAAGATCAATCCTTGGTTCTTTCAAATATACATTTATTTCACTCTTACTAATGGAGGGACTAGTTTCATTTAAAAATTGATTGAAACCCTGCATGTATAATATATCTATATCAATATTATAAAAAAACACCAATTAACAATCACATAATTTACACTGGAAGCAAACTAGCATTCTATATAAAAAAGTAATTAACAATCATGTTACCAAACATGACACTGAATCATAATTACTCTTAAAGGTAAGGCACAAATAGCACAAAGCAGTCTACCATTGAAATAGCACAAAGCAATAGCTATGGGTCCTGTAATCATGTTTTGCAATTTGTTATAGTGTTCTAAGCAGATAGATGAATGATTTGGTAGTGGTACACAACACCAAGCATTGTCTTGTTGTGCCTTCATTTTGGGCTCCTCGTCACCTTTTGACTATATTTTTGGTTAGTCTAGTAGGACTCCTCTTCCACCTCATTTTTTTTACCCTTTTCAAGTTGTCCATTATATACACAATGCTCCTGTATGACAATCGATCATTGTTCTTGTATGATGTCATCAACTCAATGTTTGTTCACGGAGGCATATGAAAGATATTTTAGCTGGCTGGATCCATCATGACCAATTTGAGCTTGCCAAGTGGATAAGGATCGAGATCATACACTTGGTTTAAATGGAGTAAGCCACATAAGTTAATGACCAGTTGACCACTCAAACAGAGAATGCATCTATCATCTATCTAGCTACACTACATATGATATCAGGCTTACTTTGATTATGTCATACGGAGTATTTGAGATTAGATATGTTACGTTTGAGATTGAAATTTTCTAAATTAAAAATTAGACAAATAGAAGGTGGTAAATAAATCTGATATCTTTTTTTAAAAAAATAAGTAGTATATATTATTATACTTCAATGAAAATATATACTTACATATTAAGCGATCCGTCATTTGGTAAACTTCCAGTGTAGGAGTTTGTGCACCAACTTTTCCCTATATGTGTTGATACTCATTTTGCATTCACTCTTCAAACAACATTTCCAGCAATAAACATATACACTCCGTAATAAGTAGCCTCTTCATTTTTATTTGTTTTTGTTAATAGTTTGCACATGAATTAAGGAACTGAAATATATAATTTTATATATATGCTCTTAATAATACACTAGTTAAATGATAATGAAGACATGTTTGAACTTGGATAAATAAAAATACAATTAATATGACTATTAAATAGGGGACGTAAGAGAAAAAATTAAACAAAAATTATATTGAAATCTAAAAATGACATGTATTTTGAAAAATAAATCTAGAAATGCATGTAAAGAAAATGAGAGAGTAGTTAATTAGTACGTCATTTAAAGTTGTTGAGTCGACTTGCGTGAAATGGAAGTCACATTCACTTGTGCCACATTCTGTTTTTTTGCGAATATGAAGTAATCGGTCTATGAAATGATGCATGAATGTCCTCAATAAGAGTAGTTATAGCAACATCCATTAAGATAAGGTCTTAACCAGATTTTCTTTTGATAAATAATGTCCTTATGAGTTACGACGACAAAGGGTACAAGCCCTTGAAAATATGCATGTCATGGTGTTTTGAATAGAATTGTGAGTTGAAGGATATAGAAGTTTGAGGATCACAGAACAAGGAGTTCGAGAAAAACGGCAACGCAAGTATGAGACGCCAATGATCATGACATGCAATATGATTTTATCAATATCGTGTTAATAATTTATGTTTACGTCAGTTTATTCATTATTGTATTTCTGTTTGATATTGAAGCAAGTGATAGGGGATTTCTACAATTATGTTTTCCATTGAAAGAGTTTGAAAACAACAAGACATCGTTCTCAACTTAGCTGTATATGGTTTATATTCATACTTTCATATGGTTGTTGTCACGTTGGCGATAAAAACTAATTTTGGCATTTGATACTCCATTTCATTCGATTCTAAATAAAGACCAACTGTCAAACGAAGAATAAATAGAATCATCTAGGCTGTCACAATAGCTTATTTCATAAGAAAAGAAACATGGAAATTGTGACAATCCCCCGGTAGCGTCGGGCACACATCTTAGGTCTTAATACTCCAGAATTGTGACAATCTTCAAGCAGGAGTAGCTGAGACGAAATTCGCTATGTTTGAAGGCATAATAACATTAAAACTATCAAATGCTGTGGAAATGAGCATCCCTGGGATTTGGGGATGCCAGTGAAGTTCTTTTAAGTCCTCTTGATCCTGGAAACAAATGAAGAAACTGTATTTTTAAGATGTTGACAACTAGTATGAATTTGTTCATCACCCAAAAAAACAACTTGTATGGGTGAATGAGGCTATTATTAGAACATACCTGATGAATAAAGAGAAGTTGCGGTGGAAAATCTGGAGGGGCCGCTTCCTCTTCTTCATCTCTTTCACAGCAAAGGCCCCAAATTCTGGTAATTCAAAAAACAATTTTACAAACGCAACAAACATATTGTCATCTCAAATCAATGCAAGAATTACTAACGTCAATTGATTATCATCTGATGATACTGCCAAGAAAGAGGCTTCATGAGGACTCCATTCGATGGATGTAATTGGATTTTTGTGGTAGTCAAAACTGGCCACCACAGAGTTTCCATCCTTGAGCAATCTTAAATCCCAAATAGAGAATGAACCATCATCACTTCCAGATGCCAGCATACTGCTTGCAAGCCTAGTAGTAAGAAATGTTCATTAGAAGAGGTAGGAAGGAGCGTATTTCAATAAATATAAGATGGTTAGTTGAATAGATGTACATTTAATAATACCTGTTCCATGAGATCACATTGACATCAGCCTCATGTGCCTTTATGGTTCCTGCAGGTGACTTTCCTAAACGAGTATCCCATATGGCAACAGTTCCATCAACAGAGCATGAAGCAAAGACACTCGGTTCAGTAGGACTCCACTGTACAAATATTGGGAAATCAATTAGTCAGCACAGAATAAATAATGGGAGGAGCAAACCTAAAGTATTGTTATCTTAGCTCGTTAAGAATAATAGAATTAGAGAAATTTGATCAGTACTTAAGGTTGCATAGTGCTTACCTGCAAGTCTTCAACACTTTTTGTATGCCCAACAAAAGGATTAGAGTCGATATTCCATGCTGCACCAGATGTTGGCTCCCACAGATGAATAAAATTCTTACAGTCCCCTATACCGTAAAATTGATCAACAGCATGATACGTTTAGAAGGTTGACACTGAATAGAACCAATATTCAATATGAAGACGTCAGCCAATCTACCTGAGACGAGCCTTCCAGTAACAAGAGGACTCCAATCTAAACCATGGCCTTCATCTCCATGTTTAAACTTGACAAGAGGAGCTTGATTAGATGCTGCTCTGGCACCGTTGCTAACTGCAGCAGTTGATTCAGCCAAATCATTTATATGAGAATTGAGATCCCACACCTGCAAAGCATGGAGATGGAAAACTGAAATATAATTTCCAAGAACAAAGCAACATTAAGCAGTGACTGCACCCAAGACGCACATATATGAGGCTGATGGCCTGACCTGAACGTAGCCAGTATCCGCCCAAGACGCACAAATATGAGGATTCTGAGACATTGCACGAATCCGATTCACACCTCCATGGTGAAGTACCTTAGAGAGCTGAATAAAAAAATAAAAGGAAAAAGTTGTTTAAAGAAGATAGTGAAGGTTAAGCCATTTATAAAGTTGTCATTTTGAAGATTCACATAACTCCAGATTTTCAGAGAGAGATGGGGAGACATACTTGGATAATCGGCGCTCCTAATCCACCCTCCTCTTCATCATCTTCAACACTATCGCTTCTGTCACTCTCCATATCAGAGCCTTCGGCATCCGTATTGACCGGAACTAAATCACGACACTTACCTGATAAGTTAGATAGTTTAAAGATTCCAATATAGTTCCCCGATGCTTCCGTTGCCTGTCATGAGGTTACATAACAATCAGGATCTAACCAAATTATTAGTTAAAGATATAACCAATGGAGAACTCAGTATTCTAAGGCAGATAGGATCAAGGATTAATATGAAGTGACAGTAAACCAGCAATGTAATCACTCATACTCGCATATATACCATGGGAAAACAAGATTAGGAAATATATATCTTAACCTTAATCTAATACAATGCTAAGAAGAACAAACATAAAAAATTAGAGTATAAAAACAGATTGAAACTGTTGGTCTGCTCAACATCTCTAATAAGTGTTCAGTACCAATAACAGTTTTGTGTTAAAATAACAGGTAAATAAAATCCTCATTTTACGTATAAGCAATCTTCTCATCAAACATAAACATTTAAGAGAGAGAAGATAAGGAAACGAACCTGAGTTCCAGCGATACAGAACACTGTATGTGGATACGCTGACCGTACCAATCCCAAATCATCATGCAGTATATCAAAGCTGCCAGAAGCACACAATCGTCATATAGCATATTGAATGAAGTTATTTAACCTCAAATAAGCTCCAGATAGCCCCACCCTCCAAGGCCCAAAACAGAAGCATAATAATGTACCACTCTCGAGATACTTGTGATCAAAGAGAATGGAGCTTTAAAACATAAACTTGGTTATACATTCATCAAATTCTGTAATTGGGATCATATGTAATTGCAAAATTACTCAACCAACTTCAATTTAAATCAAAGTGATGCCCAAAGTTGACAACTTTTACAAGAAAAAAAAAAGTTTAGATAAATTGTATCATAAGCTTGTTCTTCCAAAAAAAAGTAGAAGCTCATAAGCTCCTCAGTCTCCACATAAGCCAGGGAAGCATGTACATGAAAGCATGGTGTGGCTCTATAGCCACACCAAATTTATTAATTTGATCCTAAATATTTTTTTAAAGTTTGATAGTTTATCTACATGTTTAAGATTTATTATATCAGAGTGATAACATGTGGAATTTTTTTTTTGAAGTATATATAGCCACACTAAAAAATAGTTTCTGAATTCGCCCTTGACATAAGCTCTTAAAAATACCCACATAACATTATACACAAAAAATAAAGATGGTGATGATTAAGGTACCGACCATTATATACACATACAAATAAATATCTGAAAATTAAGGTTCCAAACCCAAATACAAATAAATATTTTGAACATTAAGGTTGAAATTCGTACCTCAAACATGGACATCCAATATCAAAACTATGATATGAATTATATGCAGAAGTGTCAGAATGTGCCATCTTCCAATTCCGAACCTTCCCCTTTCTTACAACCCTTTTTCCGAAAACAATTCAAAATAATTGAATTAATCAACTCAGCAAACAAAAATAGCTAAAAATACTAAATTTAAATCTACCTAAAAACAAGGGTTTCTACTTGTTGAGGGAGAGAGAAGAAGCAGAGACGAGGAGGAGAGTTCAGGAATCAGAGGTTCAGAACAAGGGTTTCTACTTTATAATCAACCATAGGGCCCTGGCCTCTAAACCTCATCATTATGGGCTCTATAAGAACCTCTCATAGGGGTGTCTAATGGGCCTACCAGCCCAGTTTAATTTTGGCCCATGCTTTATACACAACCCATACTACTGACACCCCACACCCCACATACTACTCAAATAAATATAATATTAGATTCGTATTTTAAAATAGTTTCATAATTATATTTTTTTTTCTTTTTTTACAATATATTAAAAAAGAAATTGATGCTCAAAGTTTAGTTTCGAAAAATGAGAAAGACACTTAATTTGAAATGGAGGTAGTAAATGATCACATATTAGGAGCCATTAAGAACCGAATACGTAAGTTTGAGTAGAGTGATCTGTTAACCGATGCGGCGACGTGAAGCAGCTGACGGATATTTATGTTTCTACACAGTTTTACGACTTCTCATTTCACAAAATCCATCTCAATTCAGATCAAAGTTTAACCTCCAATTTAGATTAAGCTCCAATATGATTTTACCGTCAATTTATGTCAAGAGTTTGCAAATTTCCGTCCTCATTCATGTGTTGAGCTAGTAGGGGTATTTGATGTCCATAAAGTATGGCTTTTATTTATTGCAATAAATCTCCCACTTGTTTCAATTTACACATCTTAATCGATACCCTTCTTTTATTTGGCATATACTAGTAGTTAAAATAAAGTTAATGAGTGAATTATTTCTTTAAAAATGGGCTGACTATTTTACTGAAAAATACGATTATCATTCAAGTTAAATTAGAGTGGAAGAAGTACAGTTCATGGTCGTATGTATAATGTAACGGCAAACAGATTGATGACGAGTGGTATAGATCAATATGTAAAAATGAGTAATAATAGAATAGTAAGAGCACCTGAAATAAGAGTGTTTTACCCTATAAAACATTACTATTCATTCGCAGTAGGAGTTTTATGCATGTTTTACATTTAAAACTATAAAACTGTTTCAGATTTAAAACATCAATAAAATATCTAAAATAATATAAAGATCCAATCAAATTTTGACACGTAAGCTGCTTTGTTGGGAAAATTACGGCTGCTTCAGACCACCTGCATTTTGAACAACTTGCAATGGGCGGCTGCTTCATAACTTCATTTTGAAGAATTTTGAACTAATGCAGGCAATTTTTTTGCAACAGGCAGCTGCTTCATTTTGAAGAATGCTCTTTCAGATTATTTGCACAATTAATAATTGTTCTTTCTATTAAAATTAAAAATATTTTTAGTATGCATTATTTTTAGTTTAAATATATTAAATAAATTAATAGGGATATAATTATTAAGTTGTTATTTAGATGTAATAATATAAAAAATGAAACTAATATATGTAATATTAATTATAAAATTAAAATAGATTAAAATAGATAAGTGTGATATATTTGGTATTAAGAAAAGATAGAAAAATTGTGTAGACAACGAGGATATAATTTTTTTGATAAAATATACTCCCTCCGTTTCTAAAATATTGTCCATTTTTGACTTTTTGATACTTATACCTTTTAAACTTTGACCTTAAATATTTTTGTTTGTATTGTATAATACTTGATGAAAACTATATCAATGAAAATACATTTCAAATGCTATCTATTGATACATTTTTCATCAAATATTATACAACACAAACAAAAATATTTAAGGTCAAAGTTTAAAAGGTACAACTATCAAAAAGTCAACCGGGAACAATCTTTTAGCTAGAAACGGAGGGACAAAAATATTTAAGGTCAAAGTTTAAAAGGTACAACTATCAAAAAGTCAACCGGGAACAATCTTTTAGCTAGAAACGGAGGGAGTATATTATAGTGGATAATATGTGATGCGGACATGAGTTAGATTATTAAAAATGGTAAAAACAGAGTTTTTTTTTGTTATAGTGGTCTAAGCAGATAGATGAATGATTTGGTAGTGGTACACAACACCAAACATTGTCTTGTTGTGCCTTCATTTTGGGCTCCTCGTCACCTTTTGACTATATTTTTGGTTAGTCTAGTAGGACTCCTCTTCCACCTCATTCTTTTTTACCCTTTTCAAATTGTCCATTATATACACAATGCTCCTGTATGACAATCGATCATTGTTCTTGTATGATGTCATCAACTCAATGTTTGTTCACGGAGGCATATGAAAGATATTTTAGCTGGCTGGATCCATCCTGACCAATGTTTGTATGATGTCAGTTATCATTCATTTATTGTTTCATTTTGTCCTTTTAAACAAAAATACAAAAAAAATGAAGAACACTATGAATGTGCTCAAGAACACCAAGAACACTTTGAATTCTTGTTTCATGAATAATTCATGCAATACGCGACCAAAATATTTTGGTTAAGAGGAACAAAATGAAACAATAAATAAAGGTAAAGGACCAAAATGAAACAAAATAAAGATAAATGACCAAACTGACACAGAAATGAAAGATAAAGAACCAAAACGGACCAAAAAAAAGATAAAGGACCAAAGTAAAACTTAGAGTAAAGATAAAGGACCAAAAGTAGTATTTAGCCTAATTATTTTAATGGGAATAGAACTACTACCAACCAACAGTAATCTGAACATCAATAACCTTTAATTCACTATATCCTTCAAATCAAAAGAAAATCTTGATGGGTCTAATCTCATGATTTAATCACGTTTTGGGTATTTGTTTTTAATTTTTACACTTTCTCGTGCCACCATTCTCATGATTTAATCAGAAGTTTTTCAAAAAATAATTCTGAATTTCGATTTTTATTTTAATTTAGTTATAAAAAAAGATCTTATTTTCATTTAAGTGTTTGTTCCTATTTTATTATATTATGGATTCCCAAATTGTTTGATGTTGCCTTTCATTGCTTGCTTGGTATCCAAGTCTATTAGTTGATAGTGTATTTACTCCTCTAATCCTCTATATGACTGACATATGTTTATCAAGGTCATACAACTAAGTAAATAATCTGGGTGTTAACTTTCAAAAGACAAATTACCCCACAATTTAAGGTCCATAGCTTTAGGAAGTTACCTTCAAGACATGAAAATTAGAAGAAAAAAACATGAAAAACCGTAAAAGAGAGTAAACAATAGAGGTGTCAATAGTATTCCCCACCAAACATATAGAAACTCACTATACAAATAGCAAACAAGGCCCGGGGAACAAATAGTACACAAAGAACCAAAAAGGAGCATTTGACCCAAAAAAAAAAAACCAAAAAAGGATCGAACTATACGAACGTGGTCTAAGTCTAACGGTCTTAAACCCTGGTTGCAGAGTTGCAGAAACACGAGAAGGGTTTTTGGAAACGAAATGGGGGACGACGAAAAGCTACAGAATATACCTGCTTTGCCATGGATGCGAGAACCCGTAAATGTCTCTCTCTGTGAAGAACTGCCACTCGATTCCGTCCCTTTCCTCCGCCGCAAGTAACCACCACACTATTACTATTATATCCCCTTCCTTTCAATTTCATTTTTATTTATTTTCAATCTCAATTATTATCAGGTTGAAATCGGCACTGGAGAACCAAGGAATCTCGAATCTGTTCCCCGTACAAGTCGCAGTTTGGAACGAAACCGTTGGTCCTGGCAATTTCGAGCGAGACATTTGCGTGAATTCACCAACTGGAAGTGGTAAAACCCTAGCCTACGCTCTTCCCTTAGTGCAGTTACTATCAAAACGCGTGCGCGTCACCAAATGTCTACGCGCCTTGGTGGTGGTCCCCACCCGCGACCTCGCTTTACAGGTTAAACGAGTCTTCGATGCCATTGCGTCTCCGTTGGGCTTGCGTGTTGGTTTGGCCGATGGTCAGTCCTCCATTGCCGATGAGATTTCTGAACTCGTTCATGTGCCGGCACGTGAGATTGGCACGTGCTTTGATCCGCAACTTGTTCGGTTTCAGAGTAAGGTTGATATATTGGTAGCTACCCCTGGAAGGCTTATGGATCACATTAATACTACCAAAGGTTTCACGCTTGAGCATCTTTACTATCTTGTAAGTTCAAATTTTTACTATTTACTTTGATTTTAATTTTTAAATTAAATATCAAGTAGGTAGAATCAAAAAAGAAAGATTGAGATGTTCAATTTGAAAAACTGAGTTGGTAATCTATTTTTCTTTTTATAATTTGAGGATTTTCTATTTTAGTAGTTTATGCGATGTAACGAGGGAGATAATGTCAGGTGGTTGATGAAACAGATCGGCTGCTTCGTGAGGCTTACCAGTCGTGGCTGCCTACCGTGCTTGAACTGACCGAATCTAATGATGATGATGGTTTTTTTCGACCGGGTGATTCTCTTTTCCCATGTTCTCTTGGTGAATTTAGAACGAGAAGAAGATGGTCAGTTCAGAGTTCATTCAGTTGTCTTTAATGTTTATATGATGATAAATAAATAAATAAATGGTATGTGTATATTTTGTAGTGGAGTTGAGAGGGGGTTCAAGGACAAGCCTTATCCTAGGCTGGCAAAGATGGTTCTATCGGCGACATTAACTCAGGATCCAGGCAGGCTAACTCAGCTTAATTTGCATCACCCTTTGTTACTGAAATCTGGACAAATGCGTTATCGGCTCCCAGAGAATTTGGAGTCTTATAAACTGGTATGTCATTGCATGAGGCTTGTGTCTCATTTATTTATGTCAGTCACTTCAATTAGATTTTTACGATCAAGGGAGACTGGCCCCATACATGTCAAGTATTTATTCTGTTTTACCTTTGAACCTTTTTCCTGCTCCCCAATGTGGATAAACATCCTTTTCACACTCCAGTCCTTTGCTCAAGGATCATATTCAATGTGGCAGTATTTATAGGGCTGCTAACTCTAAGGTTTTAGTTTAGTGAAAGGTAGCTTACATGTTCCAAATAATGGGATTTTATGCTTCATTTAATCAGGTAGTTTTGCCTCTAGACAACAGCCTTTTCATAAATTTAGTGGAGTTTGAATCTGAAGTTCTACCAGAGCAAGATTTGGGACTTGTTTTTTCAAAGTTAGAGTGAAATCTAATGTTGAAACTTGAAAAGAGGTATTGCCTAAAACAATGAAACTCTGGTTAGATTCTTTATAATTGACTGTGAAACATATTTATGTTGTGACACACTAGAATTAGAAGCTTATATTGAAGGGGAGTATTTTTATGTAATTGTTTTCCACAGAAAATATCCATTTGTGTAAATCTTTTACAAAAATTGATTTTCTGCCAAACGAATCTTAGCAAGATTTCATGCTAAAAGATTCCTTAAGAACTGTGGCCCCATTTCATGATATACGCATGTGTGTTTTCTTTGGAGTTGTTTGAAAATAGTTGGTGGGTTACAATGTTACATGAATAGTTTTGATAATACAATACAATCTAAGCTCTCATAAAGTAATCATGTGTTGCATTTAATTACAGGCTGTCACAACTATTAATTATTAGTTGGTTGCTCGATTAAAGTGCCATAGGTGGTTAGAACCTGTTAGTCTGTTAGGTTGTTAGAATGGGTACCATACACATACTACAAGCATAATTCAAATCTATGAAATCTAAATCCAGTTTGTCAGTTCTTTTCGGGGAGGGATCCTCTAACTTTTTGGAGGGAATTTCCCCCTAACTTTGTATCTATCTCTCTCTTCTAATGCATTCTCTCTCATCTTAATTCCCTCCATTTCAATCCATTTTTTCTTTTCTTTCTCATCAAAAAAAGACTAAAGTTAGGTAAAGGTAGAGGTTGGGAAGTTAGAGGATCCATTTCCGTTCTTTTCATAGATTCTCTAATCCCCCTCTTATTGTTTTTCGCCATAACTTTCTATTACTCTCTTGCATTCCTTCAAGCTCATAGGATAGGATTGACCCCTTCCAAATCTTTTTTTTTTTGTGCAAGTCAGGGTCAGATTAAATAAATATTATACAGTAATTTACAGTTTATGCCTAATTTATCTGTCAACATACTTAAAAGTTGTATGTAAGTTGTATAATAGAAGAGAAAATGTGTAATTCCTTCTTTTTATACAGCTTTTCAAATTTTTTCCCACAAAAACCAAGACAACACAAACTATTCACTAACCATTTGATGTCATTTTATTTGCTGCTTTTTAAAGTGTTTTCATTATGTATTTTTATCTTATTTGTTTATCTGTTTACTCTCTTTGTCAGTTCAAGATATTTATTCATCTTCGATAAGTCTTAGAAGTGGATGAAATTTTTAGGATTAATAGTGGATCTAGACCTCTAAGTCGATAGTAGACTGATGCCATAGGGCCCGGCTTCTATAATTGAGTGGTCTTGCAGGGGATTAGCTCGAGTGAATTGTGGTTTCTATCTTGCTTGAGTTTGAGAGGATGCTTTTTGTGAATAACTGAAAGAGCTTTGAAAGATTAGCATTTTGAATGACTTTGGATGGTGATGATGACTCATTAACAGTGTTGCTACTTGCCATTGAGTCCCGGCTTCCCTCATCTCCCCCCTTGCATTATGCAGTCTTTTTTTGCCTTTCTTTTTTTATGCTATTATCTTTACGAGTGTAATATGTGAGTAACTCATCTAAGGGTACCCATGGAGTGAACTAGTTGCAGCATAGACTGATAAGGTCATAAAAGCAATTGGTGGATTAAATGGTTTTATTGTTTGAAGTACGAACACACTCACATTGCCAAAAATTGAATGTGGGGTGGATATAGTTTGGGTCTTACCGTTATTTGGAATATTGTATAACACAGTTTTCGTTTGTTTAATAATGGATGAATTACAATTAGCAGTTCGCTACTTCCCTTGCAATTTAGATTTTAATTTACATATTTTGGCAGGTCTGTGAAATAGAAGTCAAACCCTTGTATTTAGTTGCCCTTTTGAAATCTCTGGGAGAAGAAAAATGCCTAGTTTTTACAAAATCTGTGGATTCAACACACCGTCTCTGCCAATTGCTGAGTTGTTTTGGAGATCTGCCAATTGATATCAAGGAGTATTCTGGTCTTCAACATCAACGTGTAAGAAGGTAAATTTTGATTCATTTACATGAAGTAAATAATTAGTATTTGAAGCGATGTATGCTGAATGCACTTGTTTACATTGCGTACAAAGGTGTTCCCAAAGAACTTTAGGTCTTGGAAATTAGTACGTTTGGATTAACATATATTCAGCTCAAAACAACTTAAAAAACTTACTAACTACTAACAAATTTTGAAAGAGAAGTGATTATTTTCCAATGTGAACCATAGATGCTATGGTTGGTCCTTGACATAAAATTTGCTAATTTTGTACAGTAAGACATTGAATGGATTTCGGAAGGGGGAGTTTCAAGTGCTTGTATCTTCTGATGCATTGACTCGTGGAACGGATGTTGAAGGGGTGAGAAATGTCATTAATTATGATGTGCCTAAATAGATAAAAACTTATGTTCATCGGGCTGGTAGGACTGCGAGAGCGGGTCAAGCTGGTCGTTGCTTCACATTGATGTCAAAAGATTAGGTATGAAGTCTTATCTTAGTCACGACCCTTGTTTTTTGCTAGATCTATGTTATATTTGATTGAAGCCAATCGAAAAAGCTACATTTGAACTATAGAGGCTCTACATAAGAGCTTCAATATAATAGTTTTTTTACATTGAAATTTTACTCATTGATCAAAGTCAGTTGTTTACTAATATTAGATTATGTGAGTCGCTTATGCATGGTGGAAGCACATGAAATTTTGAAGGCATCTAATAGATATCTGCACGTCCCTATGGAATAAGGAAAATCCCTTGGTTACTACACTGCAGAACTTTGAAGATCTGCACCTCCCTATGCCCTGAAACGACTAGATATCACTCCCCTCGAAAGCTAGTTTTCAAGGGGTATTATGGGGTGCCGTTTGACTCGGCATTATATAAACAACAACAATCAAACATTTTATCATATGTGGGGTTTTATTATAAGGATTAAATGACACGGAATACTCTATCATTTATCAAGTCCGAAGATAGACCGTTTGCCTGTCTGTCTTAATAGCCAAACCTGTAATTTTTCATGACGACCCTCTATCTTTAACTACTGGACTATCCTGGTCAACACTCCTTGTGTTTTTACTTTTTACGAGTCTTCTCCACACATCCAATATATGACTAGATCTAACATTCTTTTTACAAGAACTGGCCAATTTTTTTCTAATGATTCAATATTATATAAACTGTCAATACAATATAGAGCATGGATATACTTGTTTTCTTCTGTTGTCTGAACATTTGGAACATACATCATTCTAGAACTCTTGTCAAATCTTATTCCTCTCCAGGTTCGACGATTTAAAAAGATGATGCAAAAGGCTGAGGGTGGTTCCTGTCTTGAGCATATTGTTCCATCCAGTATGATTGAAGCACTCGATACTACCTACCAATCAGGTAAATATACTGATTCCAATTTAGGCATACTTGCATAAACACCTTTCTCATCAATCACTGACCATGGGGAAAAGTTTCCTTGACTACGACCAGTGTTATTCATGTCTTCTTTAAACCAGTTGGCCTTATTTGATGTTTTATCTTCTGATAGTGTTTTTCCTAAGGGAGTTAATTGTATTTTAGAAAACCAAAAAGTTCTCTCTGAATGCTGTAAAAAAGCAATATTTTCCCAAACCAAACATGCACGCTTAGCTTATGGTATATAAACTAATTAATTGACTTCCCTACTATTAATCAGCGAGCAGATCTGAAATCATATTTGATCCCCAAGAAAGGCATGGAATTGAAGTATTACACTTGTCTGCTTAAAAAAATATTCTAAACTAAGATAAACTTTGTGGCGCATGATCCTTGGACTGGTTCACGTTTCTTGATGTTTTATTTTTCCTTTATGCGGTTTTGGATTTACATTTGATGTTTCAGAGTCTCACGCCGTATTATTTTCGTTGACAGCACTGACAAAATATAAGCAGAAAATGCTTAAGGCACGAAAGAAATCAAAGGATTAGAATCTTCTCAAGCGAGCAAAGAGAATGAAAAAAAAATCATTCACGGAATAGCAGCTTATTCAGGTACACACGAGGGAATAACATGTTAGCTTTGTAACATGGTATTCCCTTGAAATATTCCATTAACAATGGGAGTTCTAAAGCCGAAATGACAGGCGGAAGCACGATCTTCAGGTAATGAACTCATGTTATTGTGGAAACAGATTCCTTGGTGGCGTCTGTTTTGATGTATTTCCTGAGGCCTTGTTGTACTAGCGTATTCTCTCATCGGCGGGGTAGAATGGTCGTTGAATGAGATAAAGCAGTTTTGTATCGATGACATTGGCAAATGATAATCCAAATATATAGGATTTATTTATTAGCTTTGTTTTTACTTTTCTATACACAGTTTTCCTTTTGGCTCATTTTAGACAGTTACACATGCTTTCATGCAATTATTATACGGAAACTACAGTGTTCATCTTTTCAGTTTTTAATTATGTATGGGTAGTATTTTACTTTTAGTTTTTTTTTGAATGTATATTAATAGAGAAAGTTTATCAAAAGAAAAGAGAATTGTCTGAAAATTATGTTTAAATTCGAAAATACAGTTAAACAAAAAGGTCAAAGTCATATTAAAAGAATGATTCACTGAAATATAATAGATAACTTTATTTATAGACTGTTGGTTTAAACAAGGTTGTCAAAACCGGACCGGACGGTTGAACCGGGAATCGGACCCCTATCCGGTCCAAATGAACTCCAGAACCCCTTGGGGTGAAAACCGGGAATTGAACCGGATAACCGGTTGAAAACCGGGAACCGGACAGGAAACCGGCCAAAAACCGGAGAACCGTGCAGAAAATCGGATTTTGTTTATTTTCCTTAAAAAATGGTATACCAAGTTGATTTTTGGAAAAAAAAATGATAAATGATGTTGATTTTTGGTATATGAGATATTTTTTATCATTTTTTATATTTAAATTGATGTAATAAATAAATAAATAATTAAAAAACAAATGTGTACACTAATATTACTATGAGAGTATTTACATTACAGTATCTAATTATCTATGATTGTTGAATATTATAGTTTTATTATGTCATATTATGATTCTTTTTTGTTTTTTATCATTTATATATTGTAAAAAATATATTAAATAATCTATTTAATTAATTCCGGTTCAACCCTCGATTCAACCGATTGAACCCAAGAACCCCTGAACCGCTACCTCTTCCAGTTCAATATCCGGTCCGGTTTTGATTACCTTGGGTTTAAATATATTTTTTGTCCCTGCAAATATAGCTGTTTTTCAAATAAGTCCCTGCAAAATAAATTTTTTTAAATAAGTCCCTGCAAAATATTTTTGTTTTAAATATGCTCTTCTGTTAACTTTCTGTTAGTCCTCTGTTGACGTGGGATTAACCAAGTTTTATTTGACCTTACATGTCATTCATTTTTATTTTTTTATTTTTATTATTTACATGTCATTACATCTCTCTCGCGCCGATATTCATCCCCCTCCCTCCGTCTCCCCCTTCCCTTACCAGAAGCTTCAAACCCATCAACATGCTTCTGGATAACAACAACATCGCTTGAATCTCCAACAATGAAGCAGAGAAAGAGATTCATAGAGAAGTTGAAAGAAAGATGAACAATGAAACAGGGAAGCAGAGAAATTGAAAGAAAGAAGAACAGCAAAGCAAAGAAAGAGATATTGAATCTCCAACAGGGAAGCAGAGAAAGAGATTCACAGAGAATTTGAAAGAAAGAAATTGAGAGAGATAATAGATTTGGGGATGAATTCTGGATTTCCGATTTGGGATTTAGGGTTAGGAAGAAAGATGAACAGAAGGGGGTATTTTTACTTTGGAAACTTTTTAAAAAATAATTATTTAATGAAAAATGAAAGATGAATTCTTTGAAAGAACTTGGAGGGGACACGCACGAGAAGAGAAGGGCTGAGAAGTTCGTATTTTTATGATGCAATGCTAAATGGGATTTGTAATTGTTGGGATGTGGAGGAAACAACCATAAGCAAGCAGATTTGTTCAATTTATTCACACCAAAAAAAAAAGATTTGTTCAATTTATAAATATCTAGCTGTTGGTGGGTGGTGGAGAAATTTATAAATGACTTGTGTTCCAGAAATTTATAAATTGAACAAATCTTTTTTTTTTGGTGTGAATAAATTGAACAAATCTACTTGCTTATGGTTGTTTCCTCCACATCCCAACAATTACAAATCCCATTTACCATTGCATCATAAAAATACGAACTTCTCAGCCTTTCTCTTCTCGTGCGTGTCCCCACCAAAAAAATGAACTGTGTTTCAGAAATTGATGCTTTGAAGACCCGTGTTCCAGAAATTGTGGATCTCGTTGATTGTGTGAGGAAGGGCCAGATGGTGGGTGGTGGAGGAGTGGGAGAGGAAGAGAAAGGGAAAATAACACATTAAAAAATAACTTTATAATGATTTGGAATCCACCTCAAATGCCAAGTCATCTTTAAAAAAATTAAAAATGGGAAGAAAATAACACATCAACATTCCGTCAGCCACATAAGTTATTTTTGTAACAGAACACTAACAGAAGGACTGATTTAAAAAAAAAGTTATTTTGTAGGGACTTATTTAAAAAAAATAATTTTGCAAGGACTTATATGAAAAACAGCTATTTTTACAGGGACGAAAAACATATTTAAGATTGTTTTAGATGTGACATTGGACAGCATCTTGAAGTTCATGATATTGTGATGTATTGATGACAGTCTATCAGTATTTTCTTAGTTGCCAGGGTTGATTTAGTTTCTGCATTCTCAATGTTCAACGTTATAATTATACAAAATTGATTATGCTTATTTTATTGAAATATATTTATTTATTAAGAATGGAAATCAATATTATTTTTATGTTGATAACTAAAATCTAGTTCACCACCAAAAAAAAAAACTAAAATCTAGTCCATGAGTTTATCACGAAAAGAGTTGTTCGATTGAGAGTTTATATTAAGTATTTCCATGATCTCAACACTTACATTTAACATAAAAAAAAAATCATTTACATTTATCTAACAGTTTTGTAGTATTCAAACTGTTACAGTTAAACAGAACATGGTCTTATGAAAATTAATATCACGATCATTTTATATTTTTATTCAGTCAAGATAACCTAGTAAAGTTCTATGATATCATTTTAGTTCGCCATGCCAGGCATATACTATGATTTCCCAAAATATAAATGTTTGGTTCCTATTAACATAAATCGACTTTGTCTTCAAAATTTAATTTGACTAGAATGGTAAGTAATTTTGTATCTGAGAGGTGTGTTACTTGAACTTTTTTTGATAGTTATTGAAATTGAAAATTGTATAAATTCAAACTTACTAGTACTATGCAGATGCTTGTATTTATGCAGCATAGATGTGACCATTTCATGAAATTTTTACCTCTTCCTGCATGAAATTTTTCTATGCCCCATTTTAAAGTTACAGCACATAATATGAAAGAGAGTTTGTAGAGTTGTAGTACATTTGATGAACTATTAGCAAAACTTGTGGCAATTTTGAGTTTTATTCAAAGAAAATGAAGAGCCTGTACATCAAAGCAAAATACAGATGCAGGAATTCTTAATCTCTGCTGCTAATGCTATGGATGCAGTGCAGCAGACAAGTCTTTGTACACTCTTAACTATCCCAGTTCATCAAAACTATTGAACAGGATATCATTACCTTACAAAATAAATAAAGTAGGAGAGTGCAATAATACAATAAACAAAAAGAACTATATATATAACTCATGGAAACTGCAGCCACCAAGTTACTACTTGTCTCATTTCATTGCAAGGCTTGCCTCAAAGACACTGAGTGATTCAGTGGTTCAAACTTGAGAGAGATCTATGGACTTCCTTCAGGAAGTACTTGGTATTTGCAGAGGCAGAAACAGAAGCAGCAAGTGAAGCTGAAGATACTGTTACTGCTGATGATGATGAAGAATTTTTGGTGGAATCAATTGAGCTAATTTCCCTATCCTCTTCACTAATTGTTTCCAACATTTTTGATGTTCTATGTCTCATCACAGTAACATATTGTGGTGGTGCTACCTCCAAGAAAAACCTTGCAATTCTAGAATTTGCCATTGCTGTGAATATTTTTTTAGGGAAGAAGAATAAGATAGAGAAACTTGTGTTGAAGATATTGATATTGGTTTTTTTTTTGTTGGTATTATATTGATATTGGTTTTGAATATGAATGAAGTAGTACAAAGCTTAAGTTCAATTTATAAAGGGGTGCTTAGAAGTAGTTAACTAGGCTTAAATTGAGTGAATGGTCTTAATCTTATAGAGTTCAATCAATTTTTATTTGTTAGTGCCGTCTACAGCATTTGGTAATAAATGTGATGCTATGCTGTGGGACCATGTTTGGTATGTGTCAAAATATGGATGGAAATTTCGGATATCCTTTAAAATGCTGTTTTTTTTATCGAAATTGTCTGATTATCATTAAACGGGTAAGGCCCAAACCAGTACAATCATACATTGTCAACATAGACTCAGAACAGAGTAACCTAAGCAAATCAATGGACTTACGGCACAGCAGTCCAATACAATTCAAACATTTAAGCCCACCAGCTTAGCACAACAAGGGACTTACGAATCAATCAGCCCAATGCTAAAGCCCTATACTACTTGGGGAATGAAATTACTTAAAATAAAAAATAAAAAAAAATAAAAAATAAAAACAGAACAAGGCCCAATGGGCCATTACAGCAGTTCATCCACTCATACCAGCTCATACGGGTTTCCAAATCAGTCAACCAAAAGTACCAAAGTGCCCTCCTGTCCACTGGAACCAGCCTCCCAGCATGCAACCAGCACCAAACTCCACCACTGGGAAAAAATTACAGCCACCAACGCCAAGATCCAGCTTCACAGAGAATTCCAAGGGAAAAAGCGGTTTCCCATAAATGAAGGCCAAAGGGAAACCGATCCTAGAGATGGCAGCCTCACGAGAAGAGCATAGTTTGAGAGGAGAAGAGCTGGCATGGAGGGTCAGCAAACAGAGGTACCAGAAACCTTCGATAGGAGCAGATCTGGGATGGAAGAAGAAGCAGATGGTGAGGTGGAGGTCGGTCGGAGGCGGAGGGACGAGGCTCCCTGGACGGAGCAACAGAGCCTTAGCATGGCTAAGGAATGCAGAACCGCGGCGGCAACGGGAACAGTGGGCGACAAGATCGGAATGAAAAAAAGGAGAGAGAAGTCGGAGGGGAGGAGGCGGTGGGAAGGGAGCCTCCCCCCCCCCCCCAGCGGTGCTGCCTATAGTCGGACAAAGTTAGGGTACAACACATATATACCTATTGAGACATATATACGAAATTCCCATATTATTTCACTTCGCATATACATCGTTAGCATGTATATACGACTTTGGAAATAGTATGATGCATTGACTGGAGATAGAGCTGAGGCTAAGTGGCTGCTCCTACTTAATGATTTGAGGCCAGAGGCTGTTGGAGGGTATGCATGGGGGGCAGGAGCACTGGCTTACATGTATGATGCACTGAGCTTCGCCTGTGTCGACTCTTCACAGCAGATTGGAGGGTATGCGAACCTACTTCAGATACTTACTTTAAATTGTTTTTTAATTATAAATTGATTTATAAATTTAAATTGTTTTTTAATTATAAATAATCTTATTTTTGTTTTTATTATTGGATTTCAGGCCTGGATTTTATTCTATTTTCCTACCATTGTTGAGAGGAGGCAGGGTACTGCACAGGATGGACCACTGTGTGCACGCTGGAGGAAGAAGAAGACAGATGATGTGAAGCTCCTAGATTATAGGCAGCTGATTGATGGGCTGAGCACTGATGATGTGTGTTGGTGACCATTTGAGGGGCTCCGGGGTGACAGACAGTATGACATGTTTTCACTGTACCGGGGCTTCATCAGCTGGGGAGACATCACAGTTGCCTACATGCCTGATAGGTGCCTGCGACAGCTTGGGTATGTGCAGGGCATCCCACGTACACCTCTTGCTGGTCGCCCGTCCCATACAGACATCATGTTTCAGATGGAGCACTACTGGCCGTTAGTGCATGACATTATTAGCGATACCAGTGTGGCTGAGGAGATGGGTCAGGTTGGTCGAGGCTACTTGCAGTGGTATGTGTCTGTGTCACTTCCGAGACTCAGGCCTGCAGCACCAACACCAACAGCACAGGCACCACCACCACCGGCTGAGGAGTGGGCGCACCATATGGCAGCTATGGTTAGGAATGGCCTTCGTCGTGAACATATTCGCCAGGGCACCACCACGTACACAGGTCTTCTTGAGATGATGCAGATGCTAGGGCTTGATGTGTAGGACATTTTATGTACTTTTATTTTATGGTTGTACATTATGGATTTATGTTTGAACACCTTTTATTTTATATCAGTTGATTAGTATTTCTTGCGAGTTTGATAAAAATTTCGATTTCATTCATTTCATTGATTCGATAAAAACAAAGTTACATTAAATGTGAAACATAACAAAATAACCCCTAATCCTAATACTCCGGTGGTGGTCGCAGACGACGTAAAATCTCATTCACACTCCTTTGTGTTTCCACGTACAGCTCCACCGGCCTATACCCCAAAAGCCTGTCATGAATGTCAAACATGTTCGCCACGTCTTCGTCGTTCTTGATAGGCATGGACGAGTAGGAAATCCGGCCATCATCTCCACGAGCGGGTTTCCGATATGTGATACTGGTGACGTCACAGGAGTCGCCAGCCATTTGAACTTTCGACCACACTTTATCCATCAAACCATCAAACCCCATGACGCGCTCGATTCGGCACAACTCCGGCTTCGGACTCCAAAAGTGACCCCATCTTCTCTCATCGTGATGTTGCCCCCAAAATGAATACCGCAGAGCCTATTCTCAACAGACCGTTGGGTTAAGCAAATATGCATTTTGGATGTGTGAGAAAGGTAATTGAGAGTGAAATTTTGGTGTGAAATGAATGAGGGTGGGGGTGGGTATTTATAGAATTCATGAATAAATATCAACCGTTGATTTAATCCGTGCAATCTACACCGTTGATCAACTACTGGAAGTCAAATCCTGACCGTTGGATTAATTTTTTTTGATTGAAAGTCGTATATACATATGGTTGGGGTATATACGACTTCAATATCATAAAGTTGTATATACATAGGTGTGGGGGTACATACGACTTGTAAAGTACAAAGTCGTATATAATCTCACATATGTATATACGAAAAGATTTTTTAAGTATTTTAGTATTTACCTATTTTCATATATATACGTTTTGTATTTTTTAAAGTCGTATATACATATATTAATGTATATACGATTTTGGGATAAAATTAACAGGTGTAATTTCGTTAAAAAAACTATTGTGGGGGTAAAAAAAACCCTCCCCTCAAATTTGGATGGAAAGGGAACATTACGATTGATTTACATTGATTGTTGGTGGGCCCTACTAAAAACCAAGTTTCTGATTTGATTTGATTTGATATCATTTGATATTTTTTATTAAAATTAAAATTTGTTTTAAAACTTGGTTGGAGAATGATGTGAGATTATACTCTAACAAATTAATTAGGCAGCAATTATATTCCTTAATAATTTTATAAGTAACAATTACTAAGGAATTCTTTAGTATTCTAACTCAGACTCTTGAAATTGTCAAAATAACAATAATAATAATAATAAATTGAGTGAAATGTTCAGAAAAATAAATATAAAAAAAAAGCAAAAATATTTTATTTAATTAATTAACATTTTAAATTCATTTACTTTTTATATACAAGAAGATTAATTGGATGGGGTTAGATAATTTTGTTTTTTTTGTTCTCACCCAAAAAAAAAATTGTTTTTGTTGTGGTTAAATATAAAGATTGTTAATCTAAAAAAAAAGATTTAAATATTGTTTTACTTAAAAATATACTTTTCTTTTTCTGAAAGCAAAAATTCTCAACTCAACGAACATTTTTCTCACTCTTTCGTTTTCCTTCTTCTTCTAGCCACGCTTTTCTCATGTTCCATCGCTTACAACTTCTTCGCATTTTCTGTCTTCAAACATCAAACGACTATCTGATTTTCACCTGCTTCAATGGACCCTCCATTGCCAGACCCAAAAAACCTCCATGACGACGACGTTTTCCTCGACGCCTCTAACCGATTTCCATTCCATCATTGCTCCGATGACTCGCCGGAATCTCCCTCCTCCGTCTCTTGTCTTTTCGACTCTGAACCACCATCTCCACCTCCGGTATCCATTATCCGGCGCCGCTCAGTTCGCCGTCTATCACCTGTCAATGAATCGTCGGACACCAATTCGACCAACGTTGCCACAACTAAGAGCCAAAATCTTCCAACTTCGAAGGAAAATGAAATTCCCCCCGAAAAAATCGAATCAGATCAAGAGAAAGTTGATTCTTTTCCATCTCCGAGTGTTGTGACCGAAGATAGAAACGAGGAATCAACGTTAACTACAGCTTCACACGATGAATCACTCGGTGATTCCGCTGACTCGGTACCGGAACTCACTGATTCTAATTCTAGTTCGCTTGAATATGTAGCAGGGTTAGTGATTAAGGCAATTGTGTTTCAAATTAAGATTTTTATTATGTTAATGAAGTGTCCAATATTGATTATGTTTCATGCTTGCATGTTTTGTGTGGACCCTTTTGGAACAATGAGAAAAGGGAAGAATGTTTTTATAGGAAATTTGGGTAGGGTATGGTTTTGTGTTTCTAGATTCATTGGTCCTTCAGCTTTAGGATGGTTCAGTGAGCACAAATCATTTTGGAATGTTGCATTTAGGTGTGGTTGGGGTTTGTTATGGTCAATCTATGTTTGTTGCATTTTGTTTGGTCTTTTGGTTTCCTCACTTGTGTTTAGTGGATTTTTGGTGAAACGCTTTGTGGAGAAGCCTTTTCAGATGAAGCAAGTTTTGAATTTTGATTACACTAAGCAGACTCCTGTTGCATTTGTGCCCATAAGATCATGTTCTGGTGTTGGTGCTCACCATCATTTTGATGAGAATGATGGGTGGATTCATAAAAAGGTTATACCTCCTAAACAAAAGGTGCAGGTCACTGTTTCATTGCTGGTGCCAGAGTCGGAATACAATGCAAATCTTGGTGTTTTTCAGGTAACTATGTGATTCATTTCAATCTATAGAAGCTTTGGCTTGAGTTGAATTTCTTTTTACCCTGTCATATCCATTTAATAAATAAGGTTATTAGGTTAAGTTACGATGATATTGTGGGGGCTTTTGGTGGAAATTAATGTGCTATTTATGTTCACTAGTGTGTGCTTTGAAAGATAGTTCTGCATGGCAACTTAGTGCTAGTTTCAACTCCCTATATCTTATTTAAATTATATAAGTATTGTGTGGATAGTTGAGATGTCATATACATTAAATTTTTCGCAAATTAATTTCTTTTGAAAGAAGATCAGAGTTTCTCTCAGGCGCCATTGAACTCGTATGGAAATAATTAAACTGCCTAAGCCAATTCTTGGTGTCCTTGTCTACCTGTTGAATTTTGATAGGTATCAATCCTCTTCCATGAAATATGCCAAATGACTTTCACGCGAAGATTGTGTTTGGAGACTCAGACATTTTGTTGGTCTTTGCATAATAGTAAAACTTTTAGCTGAAGTGGTTCTTTGCCATTTCATTGCTATGTATGTGCTTTGTTTCCTACCATTATGTTATGTTGTTGATCAATACTTTAAAATAGCGCTTAGATTTATTAGACATAGAAAGGGATCTATCATTCTTGTGGACTGTTTATTAATCATAGTTTCTTTAAGCATATGTAGGTGCACTTGTAAAAATTGCCAGCTACTTCTACCTGTATCTTCCTACTTGGGGAATTTAATTCTGATAATAATTGCAGTTCACAATTTCTTGTTGCTTGCTAATGCATTCTTCTTTGACTTATGTTTAATAGATCAGGGTAGACTTTTTATCTTCTAATGGCAACACAATTGCAAGTTCAAGACAACCTACCATGCTGAAATTCAGAAGTGAGCCTATCCGTCTAAGCACGACTTTCCTCAAGCTTGTTCCTCTTCTTACTGGTTATATATCAGAAACCCAGACTCTGGATGCCAAGATGAGAGGTTTCGTTGAAGGGGTCGATGTGCCTACTTCATGCATAAAAGTAACCCTTGAGCAGCGAGCAGAATATCTACCTGGTGCCGGCATTCCTCAAATATATGAATCGTCTATATTCATTGAATCAGAACTTCCTTTATTCAAGAGGATTATATGGTATTGGAAGATGAGCATGTTTATATGGATTGCAATGATGGCGTTCGTGATGGAGTTACTCGTAGTTCTAGTGTGTTGTTGGCCTATGATTATTCCAAGAACCAAGCGAAGGAGTAGTTCGGCTCGCAGGACCAGTTCCGAAAACAATGTTCATGCACCAAGTTGAGACTAGTTCTTTTCCTAGGCTTCATAACAATGATGGAAGAAAGTATTTTTGTCCAATATATAGCCTAGCATATTCTGTAACATGTACATCCATGTTTTGTTTAGTAAGGTATCCTAACTTAAATTCTTTTATTCTTCCCATTTTTTGTCTTAAAATTTCTTTCCCATTCACATTGTACTTGTACATGCTTAATTGCACACTATGTATAATATTGTAGACCTGTGTATTGTACTTTGGTATTCAATAGTTCTCATGCCAAGAAAAAAAATAATGAATTGGGCTATAGTATGAGGAACAAAGAAAGGTGGTGATCTTCAGAATAAAAATTTGAGAAGTTCATGCCTCTTTGAATGACACTTGAAGACAAATTTGCTTAATTCAAAGACATTTTGATTTTCCCCTTGGCAAGGTACATGTTTAGATAGAAGTTACTATAAGATACTAGTAGCAACTTTTTTACATGATTATGCTAAATCACGGGGAGCTACCACTACGGTCTACTTGCTTTAAGGAAAGAGGCACTCTTGGTGATCTCACGAACTGGTTTATCCGTGTACCGGATGATGTTATAGACCCATGCACCAGCCACAGCCCCCAGAATTGGAGATGCTAAGTATATCCATATTCCTGTGTATTCATTGTGTACAAATGCAGGTCCTATGCTTCTTGCTGGGTTCATTGATGCACCTGTGATTGGCCTGTCATATAGTAAGAAACTATTGTGTTAGATATTAGCACAAATGTAAATAAGCTGAGATGAGATATAATGTTTCATTATAAGTTTTCTCTGCATTACAGTATCTCAACAATTAAGAAATAATATATGCTCCAAGAAATCACAGACTAATCAAAGTTGTCGTGTAGATTGCTTCCAAAAGGTGTAACATCTTTTAGTGAATAAATAAACAATGTTCTCTATTAGCTTTGGAATAAGATAATACCCTGCAAACATCACATTCAAAAGTACTGTAGACCCAACGGCAATCCCAGCCAACTCACCAATCTGCATGTTTCAAAATAAAATGAATAATTAATGAGGTAGTCTAAAATTTACAAATATTCAAATATGGAAGTTTGTTTCGTATAAGCCGTGTCCTGATGCAAACTTTATTATTCTTCCAAATGATTCAAAACGTTACAACTACATTTAGACAACCAGTCAATTTAATTGCCACTTTTTTATACAAGAGTTTGACCAGGTGATCAGCCAACCCCAATTTTGCTACACACGTGTTAATCAAAATATTTGATAAAAATATAACAGGTAATTATAACCAAACAAGCCAGAAAACCAAACTTTTGGATGAATAAGAAAACGTTACCGCTCTATTATCTGTGGCTACACCAGATATGATAAACATAAGGTAAAAAGTGATTATGAATTCAATCACAAAAGCTTGCATGTTAGACCCAGCCGGGAGAGTTCCTGAAAACTGGTTATGGTTGCCACTAAATATTAATCTGAGAGTTCCACTTGCAAGTGTTGATCCAATGACCTGAGCTAATAAATAAGCTGGTACCTACAATACAAAGGATAATATAAATGGAGAAAAATTACATCGCCACCTCTGTGACAATAAATTCAAGATAAACTAGACAATTGGATAGACTCATAGACCAATTTTGGTTCTATTATTTTCTTAGCTACATGTACAATAACGTGTTTTCTTTGGCAGTTACAAAAAGCAATGTGAAAAGGGAATACCAAAAAAATAGGTAATAATGTGAAAAGGACAAAATATGCAATTAAAAATAAGAATATCACATTCAAGCAAAGTGGGTTGAAGGTGATGATTGATGAACTAATTTGACTTCTAATTTGCTACTACCTAGTTAGACTAACAAAAAGAAAAGAAAATGTGATAGAGGAAAAAACGGTGAGTTTGGTGCACCTGCTTCAAGGGAAATCTTCTGGTAGTAGCAAAAGCAATGGTAACAGCAGGATTGAAATGAGCACCAGAGATGTGACCAAGTGAATAAACCAAGACCATCACAGCTAGTCCCCAAACAATTGAGATCCCAGGAAGTGTCACTACATTGTTGTTGTTCTTGTTCACCACCACTGAAGCACAACCAGCAAATATCAAGAAATAGGTTCCCACCACCTCAGCCACCAACTATATATATTCATCATCAAACAAAACCATATAATTAATTATCATTTTTTGATCAATAGATCAGTTCTTAAAAAACAACAAATAACAACAAAGTTTAAGATTGTAGTAGACATGTATAACAATCCATTTCACTAAATAAAATCTCATATAAGGTTATAAACAAAACAGAACATTTTCTTGATACCTTTTGCAAGAAAGAAGCGGTGGCATGGGTGGCTGAGTCTTCACTTGAATTGGAGACAACATCCTTGTTCACGTTTAAAACTACCTCACGGGTTCCATTGCTTGTTGAATTGTCCTCCATCACCGATCAATGAATTGAGGTGAGAAAGAAAATGAACAAAAGAAAATTAATGCTTCAGCTTTTAAACAGAGAGAAACAACTCAAGGGACAAGGCTAAGCTTATTTTGGGTCTATTTGATCTGCTTATATAATGATGGGGAACTACTCTTAATAATAATAATAATAATAATAATACGATGATATTTTTGGAAGGTTTTTTATTTTTGACTGAGAATTTTTTGGAAAGTTTTTATTTTTTGACTGAGAATTTTTTGGAAAGGTAATACAATGATTTAGGAGATTCGATAAATAATACAAAATGTCTGCATCTTATTTCTTACCTAAAATATTTGCTTGTGTTTACATATTAAAAGAAAAAATAAGAAAATTGAATGAGCTATTCTTTTTCTTTTTTTGGAAAAATTGAATGAGCTAATCGGTTGCATAGAGCTTATAAACAGATAAACTCGAATGTTGGTGATTCAGCGTAAAGCCTTGCAAATTGGAATTTGGTCTCAAAACTGAAAGTCTTTAAATGGGTTCTTCACATTCGCTAAATTATTTATGGATATAAAGAAATTAATCTATTTTCTAATTTTATTTTTAAATTTTAAATTAAAATTATCTGTTTCACCTTTATTTTATCATAAATTTCTTTTCAAAATTTATTCTGCAGATCTTTAAAGATTTAAGCTCCGTTTAGTACAAAATAGCGGATAATCGATAAGTTAATGGGTAACAAATTATGTATCTGGTAAAACTATCGGTTAAACTAAATAATAAAATGTAAAATGACATTAAAAATAGAGATTTAAAATTGTTTAGTTTAGTTTAAAGAGGATAGAGAATGAATTTAATAAAAATAATGATGGTAAATTTAAAAACGTTAGACATTATACGATATAAGTAGTGTTTCAACAAACGCTACTTAAAGTAGCGTTTGAAAAAACCCTAAACACTAAACGCTCTAGTGTTTATCAAACACGTTCATTCATCATCTACTAGTCAAATCAGCTATCCACTAGACTTGCCAAACAATTTATTAAAATTAAATATCTGAAAATAATTTTGTATTATGTAAGAATAATTTATTAGAGGTTATGTAAAGAAATTTGCGCGTTTGTGTGATAGAAAAAAATTAGGCATGTGCGTCTGATAAACTAAGAAGTTAATCAAATCTACTTTATTATTTTTCTAATCAATAATTATAAATCTTATCCATTTTACTACTATGTATTTATCCTTCTTTTTAAGGAGTCTGACAAGTGAATGCGTGTATAATCATAATATTCGTCTGATATAGGTCTGCAATATTTGTAGATTTATATGTCGTTTTAATGAAAACAATGTTTCTTTTTTTTTTTTGCGTAAAAAAAAATGTTTATTTTTTTGACTAAATGAGTAATCACCTATAGATTAAACAAGTATTGAATTGGAGGACGGCCATTCCATCTAAAGTTCTCATCTTTGGTTGGAGAATTCTTACAAATTCCCTTCCAACATGAGAACTTTAAGACAAAATCTCCTATTTACTAAAGTTAGTGAAACCTTTGGACTTTTATATATCCGTTATATATATATATATATATATATATATATATATATATATATATATATATACACACACATAGGGGTGCACAAATTAATCGGTTTATCGGTTAAACCACATCCATATTCATATCCGGTTAAAAAAATCTGGATATTTATGTTATTTTTATATCTGATTATTCCAATTTGTTCAATAATTGAATATGGTTTTTGTCCAATTATTTAATGAACGACCATTGGATATCCAATTGGTTTTTGCCTAAGAATTTAAACAAGCCCACCAAAATAATTTTAAAAAATCTGAAGTTTGAAATATATATATATATATATATATAAATATTATTTATATCTTTAATATAAATATATATATATATATATATATATATTATATACATTTATATAAATATATGTATATATATTTGTTCAAAAAAATAAAATATGTATATTATATATATATATATATATTATCTCTATCTCTATTATAATAAACCATAAGTTTTACAATATCATGTCCACATCACATATTCACAATAAAACACTAAGATCCACTTCATTTTCATGTCAGCAAAAACATCCACTTAGGCAGCACAATAGAATTAACGAACAGTATGATCAACGTCCAATATTTATCATTCGTGACACCAGGAAGATCTAACGCTTACTATTAGACGAAATAAAATGCAGACAGACTAATTAAAGGGCTCTAATTTGCCAGCGCAAGAGGTCCAAAATCTCAATGGCTCAAGATAGACAAATTTGCGGCTGTGTTAAAAAAGGCAGCCATTCAATACAATGATATGGTCTCATTCCTAGCATTTAAACCAATTGATACACAATAAATGGTATCCCTACAAAATTGGAACTACATATATATTGAAATGCCAATGCATCAACCAATTTTATCAGGTTATATTCTCTTCATTATGTTTATGTGTCATTGTATCTTCTACACACGTACACCTTCTTCTTTCTTTAGGGTTTTTTATATTTTATTTTCATTGGGAATATGACAACTCATCACGTTTCTGATATGAGGTACAGTATTGTGCTTTTTTTATTGTAGGTAAGTTCTTTGCATACTGTGAGAACGTGAATGTGGATTTTTTATTTGGGATGTTTCTTCTCCGCGATAAATTTTTTTGATGAAGCAGGTTAACCATTTGTAAGTTCTACTTAATTACAAGATGGTTATTTTGGGCTTTTATGTTTTAATGACTCCAGTAAGTTATTTTTTTCACAGACCTATTTCTCTTGATTTTGATTAGGGTATAATGGTATATGTTTGTATCTCTGTCCCTCAATGCAGTAGCTCTATTTGTTAGAGAGTTTTTTTTTCCAACTTATAAAGCAATATTTCATAACAATATGAGTATCTCTGTCCCTCAATGGTTTTACTTCATTTTTTATATCAAAAACTTAAACAGAAAATGCAAATTTTAAATCTGTTGATTCTGTTTTGTTCGTAGAACTTGAATTCAAAATATTTCAAACATTAATGGCGCTTAGGAATATAGAAAAGGTCAGCAATATACTGTAGTGGTTATGTTATTGGATAACGCAAAGAAGCTTATAATTCTGCATTGGGCTCAGAAAATGGTTAGGATCCTGTTTGACTCTGAATGAAGAGGCTCTTGAGTTTTGTCTTGAAAAGAGGTATGAAGGTATGCCAATTTGATAGATATATCAATCCACGAGATGATGAAGGGAGCTAGCTCAATTATAGCCCTCTAGGTGAGATGAATATGAATATAGTGACTGATTTGTCAACTTTTGTATAGTCAACCACCGTGACCATAGGTAGATTATATGTTCGTTATATTTTACTTTGATTTTTTCATAATCCTACAGTTTAATGAAAAGGATCTTGAAGGTAATAGGTTAGTGTGTTTTGTAGTTTTCTTAGGAAGTTAGGATTATGTTTCTTTATGCTGATGGGGTATAAGAAGGTTGAAAACAAATAAAAATAAAGATGAATTTTGTATATTATTTGATTTTATTTGATATTAGTTTTCATATTTTCATGAATTATAGACCACTAGCCGCCTGACCCGTGCTACGCACGGGGTTGACTAATTTTTAGTTAGCAAAATTAAAGTAAAACCAGAAGGGGAAAACCTCTTTAATAAACCAATCATTCAAGACAACAATTTTCTGTCCACTGCAGGAATCAAACTCGGGAGCACTAAGTCGACCCCGTGTCCCATGGCAGCTTATGTCAGTGGACCAATGATGTTGGTTTTTAAAATATATAGTCAAATAATTGTGGATTGAAATTAAATTATAGCTATAAATTAAATAAGAAGATTATAAAATTTAAAAACAATATTGACTAAAAACGTTGAAATTAAACATCCATAGATAATGGGAAGAAAATGTCTAAAACTTTTAATAACATAATCCATATTTATCAAATGTAAATATAAAAACTTAGCCCATAATAAGAAAGAAAAGAAGACAACACAATTAAAAACTAAAACACGTGGGTATCATGCATGGTTGTATGAAAACTCATGATAAAATAGGAGCAATTATACAAAGTTGAAAGAAGATGGTGGAGGTTATATTATAAATGTGGCTGAAGTTCCCGTTGAAAGAATATAAAAATTTAAACACCAGTTAAAGTATGTTTTTAATACCGTTTGATGCGAAATGACAAAAATAAAGAAGACAACACAAATAGAAAGTGAAACACGTGGGTATCGTGCAGAGTTAGATGAAAACCACCAATAAAATAGAATCACCTATAGAAAGTTGAAAGAGGGCGAAGAGGGGATCTATTGTAAACATGGCTGAAATTCCCGTAAATAAAAATTAAATTAAAAAACTATAAATTAAATAAAAATATTATAAAATTAAAAAGAAACATTAACAAAGACATTGAAATTCAATATCCATAGATAATAAGAAAAAAAACGTAAAGCATATTAATAACAACAAATACATTGAAATTGAACATCCATAGACAATTAGAAGAAAAAGTTTAAAAAACTGTAATAACGTTATCTATATTTATCAAATGTAAATATAAAAACTTAACACATAATTAAAGAGAAAATAAGACAACATAATTAGAAAGTGAAACACGTACGTATAGGTATCATGCAGAGTTTGATTTAAAACCACCAATAAAATAGAAGCACATATACAAAGTTGAAACTATTTTTGAAGAAAGAAATTCGCATATTTGAATAAAATAGAAGAACATAGAAACCAAGTTTGTCCATTGCGCAAATTTTGACCCCGTGTCCCAAGGTAGCTTATGTCAATGTGCCAATGGTGTTGGTTACTAATGTTATAATTATAAATTAAATTAAATTATAACTATAAATTAAATAAGTTTGGATTTAAGTTGAACCATAAGATTTCAACAAACAGAACAAAAGAAACCAATATTTGTCCTCTTCTATATACTCATCTAATACTATTTACAATCAAATACTAAAAGCGAGACTAATTAGAACAACTTCCATTGAGTCTCTGAACTTATCCTTTTTTGTTTAATTTGAACTTTATGACGATTTTTTTTAACCAAACCGGTTATTAAGGAACAAATTTTGTGTATTTGAACAATTAAAATTTGTTCTAAATCATAAAGTACACCAAATTACACTCTTTAGGATATCACTTTAAGTACTTTGTCATAAAATGAAGTTTTTTTATCCAATTGATTATTGAATAATAAACTCCACATAGGTAAACATATTAAAATTTTCAAGACGGTAAAGTACTCCTTAACCCAAAACCTTAATATATAAAAGAAAAAAAAGAAAGAAGGAATTGAAAAAAAAAAAGGAAAACAAAAAAGAAAACAAAAACAAAGCAAAAAAAAAAGCAATTTGGCGCCAACATGCCAAGCTGAAAGACTAATATCCCATCGTGCTTGAAAGCAAATTTCGCACTGGCCAACACAGAGTTTGTCAACGGTGAGAATCAAACTCAGGAGCACGGGATCGACTCCCGTGCCCTAGGATAGCCTATCCCATTGGGCAAATTGTGTTAGTTAGCAAAATATAAAATCTAATAACTGTGAATAAAACTTAAATATAAATATAAATTAAATAAAAAGATTATCAATTTTAAAAGGAATATTAACAAAGACACACATCCTCCATAGATAAAATAAGAAGAAAATTTTAATAACATAATTCACACTCATCAAATGCAAATATAAAAAATTAACCCATAAATAGAAAAATAAGACAACACAATTAAAAAGTGAAACACGATGGGTATCATGCATGGTTGAAGGAAAACCCATGATAAAATAGAATAGTTTTAATACCCGTTGGGGCGAAATGACCAATATAAAAAAGAAAACACAAATAGAAAATGAAACACGTGGTATCGTGTTGAGTTGGATAGAAATTACCAATAAAATAAAAGCATCTATAGAAAGTCGAAAGTGTGCGATTGAGGAATCTATTGTAAATGTAACTGAAGCTTCCGAAAATAAAAATTAAATTAAAACTATAAATTAAATAAGAAGATTATTATTTTTTCACAAACGTATTTTTTCACAAACTTATTATTTTTTACCAAACCGGTTTATATACGAAAAAACTTCTGATATTTGAAAAGTTAGTTTTTTTTTTCGAATCCCAAAGTATCTCAAAACACACTGCTTAACATTTCACTTTACGTATTTTGTTACAAAATAATTTTTTTGACCATCAAGTACACCAAAACATACTTTTTAGCATATCACTTTACGTATTTTTTTTATGAAATTAAATTTTTTTCCATCTAATTGATTACTGAAGAACAAAATTTGCATATTTAAACATTTAAAATTTTTCGACACCGTAAAGTACTTTTTAAAATACAAAAGAAAGAAAAAAAACTAAAGCAAAAAACAAAAAATAACAAAAAAAACTGAAAAAAAAAAAGAGAAAAAAAGAAACAAAAAACAAAATAAAAAATAAAAAATCTGAAATAAAAAAAAAATAAAAAACTTGTCACTTGCGCGCGCAAGTGACAAGCCGCGTTAGATAATAGATACCTTTCTTTGTAGTAAGCTTGAGCATAATTTGGTTCTTTGTTTTTTTTGCTTGATGAGCTAATGACAAGAGAAGAACCGAGACGTGAAGAGGAGTATTGAGGTCTTTATTGAGAGCTATGTCACACACTCATAAACAAATAGTAGGTCAATGTTAATCTCATGGAGATCTTTATTTAGAATTTGGTCCATGATTCTGATTGCTCAACATGAATATGTGTATAACACACACATAATTTTATTAGTAGAGAACTTCCGAAATGAATTCTACAAATCAGATGTATACCCCCATGCAGCTCACGGGTCATACATACTAGTATTAATAATATATGGGTGGAAGGTGACTGCGGTGGCGGCGACCACAGCCGAGCTCTGACGGCCGGCAGCGGCGACCATAACGGAGCTCCAGTGGTACGACAATGGTTCACGACGGCGGTCCGATGGCGGTTCACGGCGGCGGTTCATTGCAGCGGTCCGACAGTCGGTGGTGGCGGTTCACGACAGCTCACTGGCGAGCATGGCGGCCGGTGGTGGTTATAATATATATATATATATATATATACATATATATATATTAATCTCTGATTTTTAAAAAAATATATAATTTTTTTTTGAATTCAAAATTTGGAAAACAATTTTTTTTACTTAAGGAAAACATATTTTTTAGAACACTTAAAAGAATTTTTAATTTTTTTAAAAAAAATACTTGTTAGAAACTACGGATATAATCGGTTATATATCCATAACCAGTTGTAAAAATCGGTTATGGATATAACCATTATCAACCGGTTACATAACTGGTTTTGTAAATTAATAGCCGGTTATGCTGCTTTGGTTAAGAAACCGGTTATATTAAATGGACATTTGATGGATATGGATTAATGGTTTTGTGTCCGTGGTTATTTTGGGCACCCCTAATGTACACACTACTACTACTAAATATAATTACAGTGTCTAGACAAGATAAATACATGACATGTTATGAAAACAAGGAAGTACTACATCACAATACAAATATAGTACCTTCAATCAAGAGCTTCTGCAGTTTACATAACTCAAGGGGATCTTTCCTCACTCTCTATCTTAGTTTTTTAGACATTACGAAGTACAGAAATAAGTATGCACCAATTATTTTGAGCCATCAATTTAGCATCTTATATAGAAATTGGATGCAGTTAATTTGAAAACTGCACTGGATCTTGATTCATATATTACACACATAACTTCATTATTTCTAATAATTATTATCTCTAACAAAGACAACTCTACACAGCCATAGAAGCTATATATTGATTCTCAGCACAACACTTGACAGCAATTTCTTCCCATTTGCTTAATTAAATGGTTTGCTAATTAACCACCACGCCTTGTTTCTTTAAGGAAAGATGCACTCTGTGTAATCTCACGCAATGGCTTGTCAGTGTACCTCACAGTGTTGTAAACCCATGCTCCAGCCACAGCACCAAGAACTGGTGCCAACAAATATATCCATATTCCTCTATATTCACTATGTACAAATGCAGGTCCTAGACTTCTAACTGGATTCATTGATGCTCCTGTCAGTGGCCTGTCATATAGTAAATGTTGTCATTAAGTATTTGCACGCACAATAAAATTAATGTTGTCACATAGGAACTTCCAATAAATAATTTGGTAAAAGTAGTATTAACTCGGAAACTTCGAGGTAAGTGATCAATTAAGTGTCTCATTGATATACCAGTCAAATTGATCATAGGATATGTGTAAAAAGTTATTAATGATTGGGATTTATATTAGAGATTTATGTTATATCTGACGGTCAATTTAACGATCACCGGTGGAAGACTTAATTCGTCGTTCACCCTAGAAAGCACCTCTTAACTCATAAGTTTGTATTTTAACTAATTAGATTTTGGATAGGGTAAAAGTATACCCTGAAATCATCACATTCAGCAGTATTGTAGACCCAATTGCAATCCCAGCCAACTCTCCAATCTGCATAATTTAAAAGCATAAGAGGGGCTTCTTTAAGAAGAAAAATTCATGGATGAGATATGTGTGGTAAAATTACCGCTCTGTTATCAGTGGCAACTCCGGAAATCACGAACATAAGGTAAAAAGTGATTATGAATTCAATTACAAAAGCTTGGAGGTTAGTCCCATTTGGGAGTGTTCCTGAAAACTGGGCATGCCCTTCATTCAATGTTAGTTTCAAAGTTCCACTTGCAAGTGTGGCTCCTAGAAGCTGAGCTGATATGTAAGCTGGTACCTATAACAATTAAGAAGTATAGTTACATTACATAGTACAGAAATAATTTTAGGACAAATTAAGACAATTCAATAGAGTAATAGTCTTCCTTAGAGAAATATTCTATGCCGTTTTCGAAGAGATGTTTTTTTGTCCATGATAAATTAGTGTGAAAAGGTCAAGGAAAAATAAGTTCGGAGTTGACATGTATTTATTTCAATTTCAAGAAAAATGGCCTAGCTTTAATGTTTTAAGAATCTCCCTTAATTTCTTATGGGGTTGTTAGAAAACATTACTATTACTGAAGGAAAGTGACACTGTAATTTCCAAAATACATACTATGCATTATCAGTTACTGGTAATGATTATGGTGATTATATTATTTATTTTAATATAAAGTTTGTAAAGTAAAAAGGTTAGTGTTTGGTTGACCTGCAACAATGGAAACCTCCTTGTACTAGCAAAAGCAATTGTAACAGCAGGATTGAAATGAGCACCAGAGATATGACCAAGTGAGTAAACCAAAACACACACAGCCAAACCCCAAACAATTGCAATCCCAGGAAGTGTGACAACGTTGTCGTGGCTCTTGTTCACAACCACCGAAGCACATCCAGCAAATATCAAGAAATATGTCCCCACCATCTCAGCTACCAACTAAAAATATATTCCTCATCAAACAAAAAAACCATATTAGCATTTCTAATCAACATTTTAAATTTAATATGATCAAAACTTCAGTTAGTTCAGAGAGATTATAAGAGACCTTCTGCAAGAAAGGGACAGACATATAGGTGTCTGAGCCTTCGCCTGTTTTGGAGGAATCCTTGGTAACATCTAAAACAACATCATGGTTTTCAGTTCTTGCTGAATTATTAGCCATGATCAGTGATGATGATACGATAGAGAACAAGGAAACAAAACAACTAAGAAATTAACAACAGAATAATGTGTTATGCCTTGCCTTGCCTCCACATGAAGTAAAGAACCAAGCAAACAAGTCCAATTTATAGACTGTTAGGCAGCCACTTACCCAAAAGTACAAAAAAAAAAGACAAATATATTTTAGGTGAAAAATCATTTTGGTCAAGTTGTCCTCACTATACTTACTAAATGTATTAAAATAAAAATTAAACTTAAATGTGACTTCGTTAGTATGATTAGTTCTTAAATTAATATAAGAGGACCGCTATTTAGTAAAAATAGTTTTTATAAGAAATGTAAGAAATATACTGAAAGCTAAATGTACTCCTAATTTTTTTACACGCAATGTTAGTGGGGGAATATTAGTTTCCCGAGTTTGAACCTGACACCTACTGCGTGCGCTCCTTTAGTGCACTTATTCGATATCCCTTAGCTCACCAACTGATGTACTTACTTAAGATGACCCGTACTCCTAATTACTAGTACTAGTACTGAACAAAAAACATACTGTTCATATACTTTTAATATATTAATTGTATTTTTGTCACTACATAGGAGTATGTTAGTTTTATTTGTTTTTTTATTGAATATATTATGATTACAACGGTTAACGAGATATGTTTAGAGGTTTCGGCATGAGCCGAATTGGAATATTCGGTTTTTCCAGAAAAAGGAAAAGAATATATAGAGAGAACAGAAAGGCGAATTTGGTTTTTATATAGTTTTTGAATATCTAAATTCATGGGTAACTCATTGATTTGACAATCAACGAGAGGAGAATGATGAATTTATCATTTCCTTATGTTAATTAATCAGTGCTGAAAATGGCTAATTGAGGATTTGAAGAGGCTAATTTGCCCCTAAGAATGCATTGAAGGCTGAACCAACCAACTACCCACCGCATAGACAGATTTCGTTTTTATTTCTCATTTGTTTTTGGTCGTTTCCTGTTTTCTCGAGGCCATATTGGCGGGTATATTGAGACCGGACCTCGTTTTTACCTTTGCTTTCACTCTCTCATAAAAAATAGTAGATGCTTTTTCTTAACGAGACTAAAAAGAGATTTTTTTGGTAGCAAAAATCTTAAATGTGCGTATGGAAAAATATTTGTCAGAGAAATTAACCAATTAAATGAACTCCAATACCTGCATAAATTCAAGATAGTGAAAATCTTCCCAACTTGTCATATAAATCATGTCATACTCTATTAGCTCAGTCGAGTAGGATAAAAAAATAAAATACATCAAATGTTTTTCAAATAAAAAATACTTTTAATAAAACAATTAGGTTTAATTACGGTTTTAATCCTCTAACCTTATTAGCTTGATGATTTTGGTTTTCTATTTTATTTTTCAATTTTGGTCCTCAAACTTTCTCTATTTAGTGATTTTGGTTCCTATGATTTTTAATTACACTTTTGGTCTTTCAAGTATTGTGGATTGTGCACTTTTTGTTTCCACTTTTTCAAAATCTAAGATTTTTGAGGACCACATTGCAAAAAAAGTCATTATTTTGAGGGACCAATATTGTAAATTAAAAAGTATGAGGATTGTAATCGTAAAGGGAGACTAAAATCGTCAAAAATAAATTAGAAGGATCAAAATCATTAAATTGAGAAAGTTAGAGGACAAAAATGCAATTAAACCAAAAATAATCAAAAGTTTTATATTAAGCTCATTGATATGGGGATAAACTTAGCTTTAAGATTTACTAGATGAAATGACAAATAAACATCACGCACACAGACTACCACTGCTCACACACTTAGGGAAAAATCACTGAAATTAATATTCGTATAATACTACTATGCCATCGAGAACTTAATTTTAGGTTTACTAGGTCATATCTGTTTTATTTTTTTTTCATTCGTATAATCAAATCAACAATGAATTTTGCCAAAGGCGTGCTGCTTTGTTTAACTTTAAATGTTTGTCAAAAAAAACTTTAAACGTTAAACTGCCCTTTTTAGGAGAAGTTCAAACTGCTTTTGTGTCGTGAACAACTGATTTGGTGATATAAAGTATCAACTAAAAAGTGGAAAAGATGAAATTGGTGTGAAACTGCAATTTGGTATTTTATCCTTATTTAGTCCATGCAAAGAGAAGATGTTTTTCTTTATAACAAAAAGGAGAAGATGTTAAACGACACTTTTTTGCACACTTTTTTGAAAAAAAATTTGATCAATTTATTTGTTTTAAAGACAAAATACTTAAGAAAAGTACATTTCAATAAAATTTAAATACACACTAATTAAAAAATTTAGTTAACTTCACTTAATTTTATTGAAGGTTCCCCTACGGGTATCGAACATTGGTTTTCCTATTTGTGTGTGTGTTAGGTCCTGACACTTGTCAATCCGACCATTAGGCAAAAAAAAAACAAGTAATCAAGTAATACTGGAAATAGATATTTCTACGAGTGACAGATTTGGTAGCATGAGAGGATGACCAGTATGTTACAATGAAGTCGGTATTTTTCAATTTCTCTATTTAAAAAGTGTTAATAACTCCAATTAGCGTTAAGTGTTTAAAATTGTTAAAAGTAAACTAAAGTTGCATGGAAATTAAAAATAACAACCAATTCAAGCAAACGATATAACTTCCGGGAAAAATAGCTTGTTTGATTGATTGAATTGACTCTCGAAACATGTGCTCGAGTCCTATTTTTAGTGTACATTGCACAAGCTATCATCCGCCTAAAACGTTCTTCGCTACATAACATCTTTTACAAAGTGGGCGGCAATTTTAACAGACTAAGACACATTGTCGACTAATTTCTCATGGATCGATTTACCTTAAACTTAACTAACCACAAACTCCTAAAATTTAGGCACATATCCATAATGGCTCTATTTTGCAAAACTCTAGTGTGTTCATCAATATGATAAACTTAACCAATTCGTCATATTTTTTGAATGATGGCATTCGGGTGATTAACTTTCAACATATCTTTCTTTGGCTAAACCATTTGTTCGATTAATCCCGTCAACACAACTCACTTATCAGCTAAAAATGAATGATTTCCATATTCATCTATCAGTTAATATGATTTTAGGTGTTGACAATTCCCCCTGCATCTTTCGACTGATTCATCAAAAAAGTGGTGTGAGGTAATGCAAAATCCTATATTTCTTGTGATTTGCACCCAACTTAACTTCAGTTGGTAGACTTTTTCATTGAAGTTGCTTTTGCAAGTCTTAGTTGTTTTCCTTTGCTTCAACAAGAATTGGTTGCAATCGTCTCAACTCTCCATCCAACTTAGGGTTCTTTCTTTAACATCAATGAAGGCAATATCCTATGGATCATTGCATGAGCCCCAAACTCTATGATCTCCCAATCGCACGCGACTAGTATATAAGAGCATCTCTAATGGGAAGTTCTTACTTGATAAAAGTTAAATAGGTACCTCCGTTGGGAAGAAGAAAAATGGGTATCTATTGGAGATGAACTCTTAAATAGGAAAAATTCTCTCATATGACGCGTGAATCCGTAACCTTACTTTTGATTAAAAAGCTAATCAAAAATTGTAGTTGTCATGAAAGTGGAACTCATTTAGTAAATTTTGTTGAAGTTCTAGGTTGGAGAGATGAAGTTATTATTAAATATTACTATTAAAAATTTATAAAGGAGCGATGTGTATATGTGGAAACCATTTAAATACTCAAGGGGAAGTTTCTCCATTGTCGATGCCCTAAGTGATGACGCTCAACTCAACTAAACTTTTTGTAATAAAAAATAGTCAGACAAAGACTCCTAATTAATTAAAAAGGGAAAGTAGGAAACAAATCATATAATAACTATGGAAACTAATCATATAAGATAATTCAAGATAATATCAATATAATAATTTTCCTAAAGCATTGCATATATAATAAACTAATAACTTTTGGTCATTAAAATCAACAGCATTCATGTGGATTGAGAAATAATTACTTCAATGTTTAGTGCGTATCTTTGATTAGTCATCTATGGATTGACTTTAGATTCAATCTCATTAGTAGGAAATTTGTTAATTAGAACATGAACTTAATTGATAGGACGTCATGCTTATGCGTACCTTCGAACTACACTAATTCACTTAATGCTCAGTTGAATCAAGAAGAGTAGAAGACCTACGCTAATTACGGTTCTTGTCTTCTTGATTTTATCTAAAGTGGTTTTTCTCCGGAGATTAAGTCTTAATTAATTTGCCAAAAAAAAAGTCTTAGTTGATTGAGTGAATTTGAATTTCAATAATTTAAATGATGCTTATTTCTGGATTAGGTTTGGTTGTATGAGAAAATGAAAACAAAGGAGATTTAAAATCTAAGTCCTGACTCTGGTGAGCCCCAAGAGTCCAACTCACCTAAACTTTTTTAATCTCATAAGAAAAATCCTAATCACTTTTGTCCATTTTGTTTGTGCATACCATACCAAATGTTTAATATGCGATATTGTTTATGCAAATTTAGTCTTTGATATTTGGTCAATGTAAGAAAACCTCATAAACATTGTCTTTTGCTTTATTTAATTCAAGGCAAAATGCACTTTTGGTCCTTTTTGTTTCACCCAAATTTCAGTTTGGTCTTTTATGTTTTTTATTATTTTTGTCTTTTATGTTTCAAATTTATGTCAATCTAGTCTTTCCTTTAACTTTCCGTCCACTATTGAATAGTTGAATTACCAATTTTGGCTCAGTCTGATAAACCAATCTGGTTGGAGAGAATTTTAGGTTGAGTGGCGATCTTTAAATGTTGGCACTAAAATAACTTAGCTAGTTTAGCCTCGACGGCAGGCCATATTATGCCCATATTTTTATACTCTCTCTGTCCCATATTATATAACATTTCTGCTATTTCACATAAATGAAGAAAAGTAATTAATTTATGGTAAAAAAGAAAAAGAAAAGTAATTAATTTTGTATTAGAAAGATTAATTACAAGTTATTTTACAAAGTTATCATTCATTAATGATATGAAGAAAATAAATTAATAGAATAGAAAAAAGAAAGATAATTAATAATGAAGGGGCATGATAGGAAAAGAAAAATTAATGCTTCATTAGTATTGTAAAACATCATGTAATATGAGATAACTTCTTGTGGATAAAACATCATATAATACGATTGATGATGTGTTTTTTTTTTTATGAAACTTGGTTATTTTATATTTATTAAAAAGACAGTTTGCCAATGAATGTCGACTTAGTTGCTAAGGAGTTGGCTCATTTCCTGCAAAGGCGTGGATTCAACTTTCATTGTCGACGTGAGGACCTTTGGTGGGTGATCTATAAACCTTGAGGCCTGCCCTGACTCTGGTAAGCTCCCAGAGCCCAATTCAATTAAACTTTTTGTAAAAAGAATAGCCAGGTTTATTTTGGTCAACAAAAAAAACAGGTTTGACCCAATCCAACCAAAACCGATGTTTTTAGGCTGATCTAGGCTACAACGTATATGACCCCATAAATTGTGGCATTGACTTTTCCCACACCCCTTGCTATTCAACCCACACCCCCTAACCCCCTAAATCCCCAAAATACCCTTAAATTAAAACACTCCAACTCTCTTTCTCCCTCCCAAACACCCTCACACCCCTCACTTCCTCACACTAAAAACACTCCAACTCTCTTTCTCCTCCCAAACACCCTCACACCCCTCACTTCCTCACACTGTCCCTCACAACCGAACCCACACTCTCACTCTTACCCTCCTTCAATTTCTCACCCTCAATCACACATTTGAAGCTTCAATCTCACATCATCAACAACATGTACTCCCTCCCTCACTTTCCTCTCTTTATTTTGCGTTGTTTTATGTCTATTTTACTGCGCTTTGGTTTCTACTGGGTTTGCGACGCATTCGGTTGACCCCACTCGAACACGTTCGGGTGAAGTCAACCGAACAGTGTTAAAGGATGTGTGTCAAAAATTCAAAAGGGGTGTGTCAAAAAAAATACACGTTCGGGTGTGCCTAACCGTACGTGTTCGGCTGACCCTAACCGAACCGGTAAAAATTTCAAAAAAAGAATGGAGCGCATGCCTCATTCATGGCATATTGGTCATTTTGCAGGATTTGAGGGTGTAGTGTGAGTAGAAGGGGATGTGGGAAAAGCCAAACCCTAAATTGTAGTTGATCCAGCCCAACCCAATTTTACAATTGGCTGGGCGGCGGGGCTATATGATTGAACATCTCAAGTCTAGTCTAGAAGCAAAATCTTAACATACACGCACAACACACAAAGTCAAAGAGACACAATAACCTCCCATGTTCGAAAAGCAAGAACTATAGGGTCGTGTCCATGGACAAAATTAAAAACCAAAGAAGACCTATTGGTATCGGCTTCATTCTTCTGTCTCTTTGCATTGCACACCGAAAAGGATCAATTCTGTTCACATTACTCCTAGGCATTAGCTTCAAGCTGATCTCACATTTTTGTCACAACAACGTACTTCACTGTATTTGGTCAAACCTTTAACATCAATCAGTTAAAAACCTTAATTATTCATGCACAACCAAACAAAAATAAGCACATCACTATACTAGTATTTGGGAAGACCTGTAATCATAGTTTTACACTTTTTGTGTTATTTTTCTAACTTGCTGTGATTAGGATTTTTGACTCTAGTTTATGTCGAGCATTTCTTTTCTAAATTAGGTTTTTTTTAATATAAATGCAGTCACGCAATGCTCCTAAACTCACACACATAAAATTGAGATCTCAAGTTCGATAATAGAAAATATTCAATCTAACAACATTGATCTTACAAATTGTATTAAGCCTTACCACGAGAGAGATAAAAGTATTTTAATACTACTCTGACATGTACTCGTGGCATATCAGGGAAGTATCAGATACAATACATATCGGATACAGATACGGGAGAAAGATAATAAACCGGAGAGATACCCTTCCACTAAAACAAGCCCAGGAATATGGATGCAGTTTGTTATGCACTTTCCAGTTACCGGTTTCCAACTACCACTCAAATTGTGAAACACAACCGAGTCCAACGGGGATTAATTCAACGCGCATGCGAAAATCACCAGCCTCCCCACTTCAGTTTTGGCAACATGGTCAAACCCATGCTTAATTTGACGACCTGGGCATTTATATTATGTTGACTTGCTTTTACCTCTTCACCAAATGTATCAAATAATTGTCCCCTTTGAAATGTTAGCCACTTAAAAAGTTAAATATTACTAGGTTTAACTGCATATTTAGTCCCTCAACTTTTTGGATTTGGAATTAGTGTTTTTTGTCTAGACCAGGGTATCCACCGCCGAACGCAGTGACTAATTCCCTCGCTAGATTGGAGACACCTCGAAGGGTGGGACAGCTGGCCTAGGGATTTAGGAATTAGTGTTTTTAGTATTAAGTGTCTTTAGAGCACCTTTATTGTGGTTGCTCTACTGCGTCAGCTATCTATAAATTACGGCAACAACAAGAAACCCATCTTGGAGCAGTCCTAGATGGCAGCAGTTTTTGCTTAATCTTAGTTGTCGTGAATAAATTAGCTCACGACAACTAAACATTACTTTATAATTTTTTTATCTCTTATTTTTGCTTTTTAGTCATTTTTCTCTCTCATCATCTCATGTTTGCAGAAGAGTGGGGTCATATGTGGTTCTTTATAAACAACTCTCATTGGAGTAAAAACCACTTTAGTCAACAATGGGTCGATTAAATCATATGTGGAAGTTTAGGCCCACAAAAATTACTTTAATTCACCCATTTAACATATCCCCATTAAAAATGCTCTTGGTGACTTTATGATTTTTTTTTGGTAAGCAAGCATTTTAATCAAGGGCGCACAAGGGTGCACCAACCTTTTTACATAGAGATATTTTGGAGGGAGAAAGATGAGAGAGAAAATATTTAAGGAGAGATATATACACAAAAGACTAAAGGTATAAGTGTCTTTCTTACACTAAAGGTAAAGGCACCCATGTGTCTGTTGTCATTGGCAATATCAACCAGGAAGTTACAGCGGACTATGGATTTAGTTTGCTCTCAGCCCAACATGTTTAGAAATAATAATGCTAACTTTATTCATGATTTGCAAATTTTGGGCCGATGAGGACATATAGGAGGAAGAGGATCTTGAATATGTCAAAGACTCTTTTGAACCCAATTTGACAAAATCTCAAAAGAGGAAATTAAGAGAAAAGAAAAAGAGTTCTTCTAAGAATAGTTATCAACCCCGGTCAAGGACTATTTCCAAAGATACTAATTAATGAAATGTCTCTATTGGTGTTTTAGAGGATTGCTAATCCTCCTTCCAGATTAGCTTTAAGGAATTTGTGTTCATATTCCATTTGGTGGCTTAGTGTCCCTCATTTTATTGTTGATGACTATTTGCGAATAGAGTGGGTTTACCACCATACCGACTTCCTTAGTTTGTTGCATTGCATTGGTTGTAAGGATTTTGGTTGATGTCCCCATTCTTTTTGGTCGAGACTGGGTATCCACCGCCGAACGCAGTGACTAATCCCCTCGCTGGATTGTAGGCACCTCGAAGGTGTTGATGTCCCCATTTGTCTGTATTTCTTTTTTCTTTCTTTGATTAATAAATTTTGGGTGTGGTGCAGATGATTGATGGATCTGTCGTGCCAATCTTGTTAGGATGTCTGCCTTTCACAATGATATCATTGCACTATCCTTTATTGCTATTAAAAAAAACTATGTCTGCAATATGCTACTTTTTATACAAAAGAAGGTGATAGTAAAACGAAAAACAAAACTAACTAGGTACATTCTTAGTCCAAGATATACCAGATAAGTCATAAAAATCAGATTTTGAAGGATGCTCTAAAACCTCCAAGTTCTTAATAATGTTGCTGAGGCTATGATTAGTTAGCCAGTATTTTGAGAGTTTTGGTTTTATTCTCTACTAAAATTTTCACCCATTTTCGTTCCCAAAGTTTTCGTCGTTAATACTTTTAGTCCCTACTGTTAACTCTTATCCTAGTTGGCATATAGAAGTCTGCATGGCAAGGATCACATGGATAAATTTAATGTGTTGGCATATGTACGCCACATCATATTCTAATGCATGTGGACTAAATATTCTCAATTTTCCTCTTTGAACCCTAATCCCAAAACACTACGAGGACTATAAACATATTTAAGGCAATATGATAATATAACGAAACTAAAAAATGGTAAAACTATGCAGAAGGTTCTTTTAAGTTATTTTTAAATTTCACATTTGTCCTTTTAGTTTTTTCCTCAAATTCGTCCTATATTTGTAAGCATAAGCAACATTACTCATTTTTAACTTTCCCTCCTTACTTATCAACAGAATCCGATACGTCCTTTAAGTTGATGACTTGTAGCCTACGTGGCTTGTACGTGTGGATTTACATGATTTTACTTTTAAAATTAAAATCCACCATCTTCTCCAAAACTAAACCCTGATTTTGCATTTCCAAAATTATCGATTCAATTTTCAACCCCGTTTTATTTAGTATTAAAAGAATCAATTTCATGGTATCCTTGCGCAAGCTTATGTGCGTTCCCTCGACCCCTTCCATTTCATACCTCACCCTCATCTTGTCTCGTCTCAAGCTTGCCAAGACCCTCACTCTAACAGCACAATCTAGGCGACTGCTCTTATGGTAATGGAGTAGTCATTGCTACCCAAAAATAAAATAACAAGTCAAAAGTAGGCATAATAATAAGAAGAAGAAGAAGATATGGCTACCTCAAAAATAAAATAAGAGGAGCAGATGACAAAATCATTCACAAGATTGGAGACTTCAGGGGGTAGGGGAGCTTGATCCAAATAGTGAGTTGTATGACTATGGCCACATCTGGTATTGCTTGCAGATGGCGCGAGGGACCCCATATAGTTTTTAAATATTATTTTAATGTATTTGACATGGTTTATGTACGGTAAACTCTATTAACATTTATAGAATATTCATAGTCTCTATCCAAAAAAAAAATATTCATAAACTTTTGGTAGCAGGTTGAATTGATAACAAATGTCCACATGTTGAAAAATGGAATTTTATTCATAAAAAACGATATCGTATATCATAAAGAAATGCCAACACAGACATAAATAAATTATTAAAGATAAATTAAATAAATTAACAAAATATTTTTTTAAATATATATATATATATATATATATATATATATATATATATATTCTGGAAAAATAACTAAAACCATTTTTCCGATATATTGTTACCGGATATTTAAAAAGGAAAAAGTAATTTCCAGTGTATTATTTTATATAGCATAAGTTATTTAAAAAAAAAAATCGGTATACAATATAATATACTCGAAAAATGGTTTTCTGGAACAATATATTTCGAAAAAAATCAATTTTTATTTTTCTGGAAAGAAAAATATACCGGGAAAGAAAGGTAAAAAATATATTCCGGGAATTACAAAAAAAATATTTACTCAAAAAATTAGAAAAAAATGATTGAAGGTAAAATGGGATAAATGTGTTTTTTTGGTCAATAGAATAAATGTGTTTAGGGAGGGGTGCATGGAGTCTAGGAGGGGGTCCAGAAGCCACCAACAGAAAAATAAGTAACGTCCCAAAGAGTAGTTTTCTATGGGCAGTTTATTATGATTGGGCTTCTAAAGGAAAAAAGGGCTTTTCTTCTCACCACTGCCTTATTACTTTTGCCACCTTCTCAAACTTTATATTTTCTGCAACTTCAGAAGTTTCGACAAATTGTTTCCGAGAGTGTTACAAAATGACGAAAAACAGGGCACAGAACTGGGTGCATTCAAATTAGGGTTATAATTGACTTTTGATAAGGAGAGGGGAGGTGGAAAAAGAATGAGGAGAGAGGGGAAAGAAAAGCCAAAGAGGGTTCATCTAACAGGGGATGCTCTTCCTAGGGAAGAGATTTCACGGACTGTGACCCACGAACAACGTGTTAGGCTATGCAGTGCCCATGTTATTATTTTTTTTTAACACCAATTCATGTATTTTTATTGACGACTAGATTTACATACATGTCATTCGTTGGTGGTTTTAACAAAAACTTTTCGTGGGATATAGCAGTGCAGCATCTAACATGGGCCTAGTTCAGAGATAAAATTAGCCGATAATTTTTCACAAAAAAAAATTAGCCGATAATTTAACATTTTTCTTTGTTTTTTCTCTATTAAGGGACACACAATGTGTATTTACAACAAAGATAATAAAAGAGGAGGCTAGATTATTCTAGAGCTTAAAGGTGGTGACACGACATGCTAATATAACCTTTTTGTTGTTCATAGACGAAGTGACAATTGCCACTAGAAACTCACGCACACAATTGTGAAGTCCCCGGTTCGAACTCGAGACATAATATTCAGCCAAACAACTTCGACATTTACCAGTTGGGCTACATATAAATCCTCCATATGACGGAAGAAACTTAAATAATTGTTTTTTTTCCTAGTAAAGGTAGTAATTCATTAGCGATTTTGGCCAAAGATGGCACACCAGTTTGTTAGCACATTTTCTTCATCTTTCATTCTATTTTTTCTTATAGTTAGCTGCTGTTCTGGACTGGGCCAGTCGTCAGGCCCAATCCAGTAGCAACTATCCAACCCAGCAAGGGAAGGGCCAGCTTCGTTGGGCATGATCCAACAGCTAATCGACCAGCCCAATAACGAAGTGGTCAGCTCCACTGATACTTGGGCCCTCATCGCAAATGGGCTATCCGACGCCAACGATCCAGACTATTCACTATAAATACCTCCAGTCACCAGATGTCAGGTACGCAATTCATTCACTAGATATTACTGTAGCTCGATATAGCTGACTTGGGCGTCGGAGTGTTCTTGCAGGTACACCCCCCGCGCGTTCAGGTCCTCCTCAGCCTACAGCATCAGACGATCCGTCCCTTGACCGTCTCCGCAGATCATCCGTCTCCGCAGATCCACCAAGGTACGGTTCATTGGCGACCTCAGTGGGAGAGCCTACTATCCCACCAACATTTCAAATGCCTCCAAAGGCGAAAGCAACTCGTGGCAGACCACAGTCGACGGTGGCCTCGATACCAGTCCATCCACCCCTCGCACTGGGAGGAACGATGACCAACGCTGAGGTCGTCGCCCCTGGTTCCCATCCAGGCACGACCCAGCAGGTCAATGTCACCCTTCGGGCAGACTTGGTTCAGGAGCTCAGGGAACAACTTCGAAACCAAGACCGGCAGATCGTCCGACAGAACGACCTCATCACTCAGATGGAAGATCAGGTGACATCCAGACGGGCGAATACTGCACCCGAACTTCATCGTCGGGATGACCTGTTTAGGAGACACCGCTCGCCTCCTAGAAGACACCTGGTCCACAGATCTCCACCCCGCCGAAGGGGAAGAGGAGGAGGACTAACCCCGCCGATCATCACACCCTCCGCTTCAGATTACACTTACTGGCCGGAGGAATCTTCGCAACAGGAATCCTCGTATGATTCATCCGGATCACGCGGCTCACCCACTCGATCACACAACCAATCCTATGAAACGCCTCCACGCCGCCATCGATCACGCAGTCGCTCTTATGAAGCCCATCCGCGCAACCGTCCAAGAAACGATTCGGAAGGAGGAAGACCTCGTAGGGGTACAACGAACGCAAGTTTGGGTCCTTTCACCAGACGGATAGACGAGTACCATATCCCACACTCGTTACAAAAACCCCCTTCCGGACTGAAAATGTACAACGGCGTGCAAGATCCTGACGCCCATCTGAAACACTTCGACGTTATGATGCAATATAGGGGGGCATCTGGGCCTGTCAAATGCAATATCTTCCCCTTAACCTTGGAAGGATCAGCCTTGGAGTGGTTCACCGAGCTATGCCCAAAGACTATCTCTTCGTGGGAGCAGATGGCCAGAGTGTTTCTTGCACGTTTCACAACGTCAAGAATAAAGCCTAAATCTCAAGATGTCTTGATTGCGATCCGGCAAGGACCCCATGAATCCCTTCGAAGCTATGTGGAGCGGTTCAATCGGAAGGCAGACCAGGTGAGGAACCTGGATGATAATCAAAGGTTGTATTTCTTGAGGACAGGACTCCTTTGAGGAAGTAGATTTGAGGTCGAAGTTGGTCTACACTTACCAAGAGATTTAGAAACCTTCCTCCGAAGGTCTCAATGGTTTATGAACTACGAAGAAAAGACAATGGCCATCGAAGCTGCTGAAGCAGGGATGAATAGACAACCTTGCGAAGAACGCGACCAGAGACTACGAAGGGAGTAGGGTGGAGCGCCTAGAGACTCTAAGATCAGGAAGTTCGCAGACCGAACGAAACTGAATACTTCGTACGCACAGATCCTGTCAGAATGTGCAAAAGCAGAGTTTAGAGAGATGAGAAGACCAGACCCTGTCGTCCTGAAGGAAGGGCAGCGCCCATCTAAGAAATACTGTCGGTACCACAAGAGCAACGGGCATGATACTAACAATTGCATGGCCCTCAAAGACGACATAGAAGAGTTGATCAGAATGGGGAAGCTCTCCCAGTATGTAAAGAAAGAGCAAGCTGACAGGAGGGATGACTAGAAGCTGGTGCGATCACCTAGAAAGGGAAAGGCACCAGCTGACGAGGCAGCTGAAGTGAGAGAGGAGGACGAGGACGATGATGCCCCGGATACCAGAAGATCAAGGGGAAGTCAAGTTGCCTTGTGAGAACTGATTGTATGTCATGAAATAAAAGACGGGCAGAACACTCTTTTTCCCGCAGGGTTTTTTATCGAGGTCTGTCCGACCGTTAAATAAAACAAGACATTTACTTTTATATCTGTGTGTTCATAAATCTCTTTAATTACGAACGGTCAATCGAGAGCGAATTTAGGCACAATCGAAGCAACCTAAGATTGGTCGCACCCCTGAGGACGAGTTAAATCCAAGTCGAACCTTGGTAAACTGTCCAAAGGAACTTAAACGAATTTAATTACAAACGAAGCGACCTGAGATTGGTCGCACCCCTGAGGACGAGTTAAATCCAAGTCGAACCTTGGTAAACTGTCCAAAGGAACTTAAACGAATTTAATTACAAAGGAAGCGACCTGAGATTGACCTGAGATTGGCCGCACCCCCAAGGACGAGTTAAATCCAAGTCGAACCTTGGTAAACTGTCCAAAGGAATTTAAACGAATTTAATTACAAACGAAGCGACCTAAGATTGGCCGCACCTCCAAGGACGAGTTAAATCCAAGTCGAACCTTGGTAAACTGTCCAAAGGAACTTAAACGAATTTAAGTACAAACGAAGCGACCTGAGGTTGGTCGCACTCCCAATGACGAGTTAAATCTGGGTAGGAGCCTGGTAAACTGTCCGCGGGCGACGATTGATCCCACTCGAACCAAACGGATGGAAAGCTAAGAAGCATGCCTACAACTTTGATGTTGGACTCAAAGTCTAATTCGAAGGTGCTCGTCCCCTTCAGGTCGTCCAAGATTGGGACGACCACTTCTTGATCGGCCGCGCGCGACCTTGGAAGATGGTCTGGTCTGAAGACCATAACATCGTCCATGTTTATCCGATGGGGGTGTGTGAGCATGCGTTGGAAAGCTAAGAAGCGTGCCTACAACTTTTATGTTGGACTCAAAGTCTAATTCGAAGGTTCTAGTCCCCTTCAGGTCGTCCAAGATTGGGACGACCACTTCTTGATCGGCCGCGCGCGACCTTGGAAGATGGTCTGATCTGAAGACCATAACATCGTCCATGTTTATCCGATGGGGGTGTGTGAGCATGCGTTGGAAATCTAAGAAGCATGCCTACAACTTTGATGTTGGACTCAAAGTCTAATTCGAAGGTTCTCGTCCCCTTCAGGTCGTCCAAGATTGGGACGACCACTTCTTGATCGCCCGCGCGTGACCTTGGAAGATGGTCTGGTCTGAAGACCATAACATCGTCCATGTTTATCCGATGGGGGCGTGTGAGCATGAGTTGGAAAGCTAAGAAGCATGCCTACAACTTTGATGTTGGACTCAAAGTCTAATTCAAAGGTGCTCGTCCCCTTCAGGTCGTCCAAGATTGGGACGACCACTTCTTGATCGCCCGTGCTCGACCTTGGAAGATGGTCTGGTCTGAAGACCATAACATCGTCCATGTTTATACGATGGGGGCGTGTGAGCATGAGTTGGAAAGCTAAGAAGCATGCCTACAAATTTAATGTTGGACTCAAAGTCTAATTCGAAGGTGCTCGTCCCCTTCAGGTCGTCCAAGATTGGGACGACCACTTCTTGATCGCCCGCACGCGACCTTGGAAGATGGTCTGGTCTGAAGACCATAACATCGTCCATGTTTATCCGATGGGGGCGTGTGAGCATGAGTTGGAAAGCTAAGAAGCATTCCTACAACTTTGATGTTGGACTCAAAGTCTAATTCAAAGGTGCTCGTCCCCTTCAGGTCGTCCAAGATAGGGACGACCACTTCTTGATCGCCCGTGCTCGACCTTGGAAGATGGTCTGGTCTGAAGACCATAACATCGTCCATGTTTATACGATGGGGGCGTGTGAGCATGAGTTGGAAAGCTAAGAAGCATGCCTACAAATTTAATGTTGGACTCAAAGTCTAATTCGAAGGTGCTCGTCCCCTTCAGGTCGTCCAAGATTGGGACGACCACTTCTTGATCGCCCGCACGCGACCTTGGAAGATGGTCTGGTCTGAAGACCATAACATCGTCCATGTTTATCTGAAGGGGGCGCGGGAGTATGCGTTGGAAAGCTTAGAAGCGGAGCTACAATTCATATGTTGAGCTTAAAATCTAATTCGGACGTACTCAACCCCTTCTGGCAGTCTAAGATTGGGGCGCCTAAAACACAAAAATGGGCAATCGACACCATGGAGGGCTGTCTAGTTTGACAAACTTGGAGGCATGGACAACCCAAAGATACTGAGCATCGATCGTGCAAAGATGAACATGAAAATGCACTTAATACTTAGGCGAAATAAATCGTGCAACAAAATGTCGGAGTATGAACACATCGAGTATGGGTTACAACGAAATCAGATAAACTCCAAAGCTAGAAAGTTAAAGCGTAAGTCAGGGTAAAGTAATATCAGAACTACAAAAGGATGGGTAAGAAAGACCCAACCACCCTCATCGCCGCTGATAGATGACCAGGTTGGTCCCATCAGGCCTGCCGGTGGGCTTCACAATCTGGTCACCTAGGACGACATGATTGGGATCAAAAACAGTCGTGTCAACCACCACATCAGGATAACGAAGCTGGACTTGCTTCAGAGCATTAGCAAACTGCTCCTTTACGATCTCAACGGCATCACGGGTAACCCTGTCACCCCAATCTTTAGCCTCCTATAGTGCCTTCTCATTCTCATCTCTCTCTTTCTTCAATGCTTCGACCTCATCCTTGAGGGCGGAAACCGACTTCTCAAACTCTTCCCTCATCTTGGCCTCAGAAGCCTCCTTGGCCAACTTCAGCTCTTGCAGCTCTTCCTTCATCTTAACTTCAGAAACCTCTTTGGCGGACTTCAACTTTTGCAGCTCCTCCTTCAACATGCTAGCCTTCCTCTCAGATCCCTCCAGGGCATCTTTGGCTTTCTTTGCTTGATCCAAAGCCTTGTCCCTCTTCGCGGTCAACTCTACAAAAAGAAAGAAGTAAGGTAAGGAAATCCGAAAGCAAGATATGTTGACCGGTCAAGCTAAGCCAAAAGAATTTACCTGCAAACCGCTCATCCTCCTCATTCTGAGTCATCTTCAGCTGCTTGGGAGCAACCTTCAAAACGTCAATAGCAGTGTCGATAGGGTCTTCCACGAAGCGGTCCCGGTAAGCAGCACCCAGCTGGTCCAACATCACCCTAGGAGACTTGCCACGACCGTGCTTTTTCTTCCCAGGTTGATCAGGTACGCCCGCGGAATGGTGGACCGCTCCATCAGACACAACATCATCAGCCCGCCTCCTCTTTGTTTTCTGAGGACCTTCAGGGTCGCCCCCAGGATGCGAATCCACCGGAGGAGTCTGTGGATGCGCCTCGGGATGTGGTGGGGAAGGAATAGGGGTAGAACCCTCAGCACGAACCGATGTTCTACGCTTCGGAGGCCCCTGTCTAGCACCAGCAACTAGCTCAGCAAAAGTCAACTGTCCACCTGCCATCTCGTCTGCAAGAATACAAACATAGTTGTTAGAAAACAAGCAAGGCGACAAACAAGTGATAAGGTAAGTAAAAGAAAACAAACGAGACCATTACACATGGATAAAAACTAATACACGAATAAGAAAGCCAGCCGACCTAAGGCTACAGCCAACTTGTCAGGGGAATCGGACAGAACAAGTGGCTTGCAGGGAATCAGCTTCTCTTCAGAGGGTAAATGGGAGGCCAAATTCCTGAGTAATCTCAAGGTCTCTCTATCAGTAGCACCCAGCTGCTTTAAGGTGAACCGGTAAGTATGTGGCTCCCGAAGGTAGTGTCGCGGTGACCAAGAAATAGGAAACACGAAATCGATGGCCTCCCCGTAGTCGTTTAGATATCCCACCAAGTCTTGATCGCCACGGGTGGTCGGGGCAACCCAAAGAAACTTGCTCTTCCACTTCTTCACAGAATCCATATAAGGTACAAAAAGCTTGAAACCCGTAACAGCCTTCAAACTGAGAAACTCCCACCTAGTTTTGTGACTATGCTTCTCTCCACGCCGGTTAGTATCAAAGATAGTGAAGAAGAGCTTCTGAGAAACCGGTCTCTTCAGTGCGCATAACAGAACCTCAAATGCCTTGACGAAGCCCCAAGAGTTGGGATGAAGTTGTGATGGGGCGACATCCAAGAAACGAAGGACCCCACGCTCAAAGGGAGTAAAGGGTGGTTGTATCTTCATGATGTTGAGAACCCTCATGTACATAGTGAACTTCAACTCCGTTGGGAAGGTAGCAATGTGCTCACCAATTCCCATGCTCTCGACCTGCGCTCCTGGTCGTCATTGCCCACGCACTGGGCCGCCAAATCCAACTCTCTTTTTGTCACATTCGATACTTCATTCAGAATGGTGGAAGAAACCCAAGAATGATCAACGTCCGTTTGACCCCCGAAAGATGACCTGAGCCTGGCTGGTTTAGACGACTCAGCACTCTGGGAAGAAGAGCCGCACGACCTATCCCCTATAGAACGGGCATGAGACTCGGAAGAACGGCTAGACTCAGAAGAGCTCGTATCCCCCTCACCATCTGCCATCTCGGGAGATCTCCCCTTTTTCGAGGTAGCAACTCGAGCAACGTGAGGATCGGAAGATGGAGACTTGCGTCGAGTTTGCTTGGCCCTCGCCACGATGCAAACCTGTAGGAAGGGGCGATCACTCGTTAAACGAGCACTTAGGCTTGCGAATGAGGGGCGATTGTCTCATCCCAAGCCTGATCGCCCCTCCCCGCCAAATCAAAAACAAACAAGAATAATAAATACAAAAGAAAGGGAGAATACATTTGGATTAAGATTTGCCGATAAAGAAGACCGAGTCACCTCCTAGGATGATCAAAACAACGCACTGGATATAAAAATAAAAAGATCAATCAGACTCAAAGACAAAAAGTGAAATCAAATTGATGCATCAAAAAGAGCATAAGCAATCCGGGCGAAAGCAAATTGGTGCGTTGAAAGGAGCAATAGGGAGGTCGTCTAAGTGATCGGATCGGGCGCGACGAGCAGTTGAGGGGTGGTGAGGTGCGATCGGGTCGCCCCATTTTCGGGTCGCCCCGTTTCTTCACCACGCGTGTCACTCTCGGGTCGCCCCCTTCCTTCGCGACCACCTCACTCTCGGGTCGCCCCTTTCTTACGCGCCATCTCCCTCTCTCAATTCGCGCTTTTCTTTCACACCGCCTCCTCTCGGGTCGCCCCTTTTTCACGCTGCTTTAGGGGAAGTAGTACTTACACGAAGAAGCGATCAACCGAAGTACAGCTCACTCCAAGGCAGCTGCAGATCGCCCATTTGCGTGGAGGAGGTCGCCCCTTTTTTGACAACACGGGTCGCCCCCTTTTTTCACAATCGGGTCGCCCCCTTTCTTCTCTTCAGATCGTGCTGTCGTAACCACCCAGCAACGTCGCAAGGTCACCGGCAGCGTCTCGGGCAAAGAGGAGCAGGTCGCCCCTTTTTTTGTTGTTGTTTTTGTTCTCGCAAAGGAGGGCAGGTCGCCCCTTTTGTTGGCACCAAGGAGGGGAGCGGATCGCCCCTTTTGGTTGGGAAGAGGATATTGAAATTCGGATTTGGTGAATGAGTGGTGAGAATGAAAGAAAGAAGAGACCCTCACACTAACATATATATAAGCCCACGAAAATAGGCCGAACAAAGAATAAAATTCTTTTTTTTTTATTTGTTTATCTAAAACACTTTTTATATTCGAAATATTCACCGGAATTGGACAACCAGGAGAGTGACTATCAATTTTCGATCGATCTGATACGATATCGACCGCCGAAAATTCACAAGTCATGAACTGGGGGCAAGACCTATCAAACTACCGATCGAGCACGACCAGCATGGCTGCGCATCAAGCCTACGCCCGCTCAGCGATCGACCTTGGCTTGGGGGGCAACTGTTCTGGACTGGGCCAGTCGTCAGGCCCAATCCAGTAGCAACTATCCAACCCAGCAAGGGAAGGGCCAGCTTCGTTGGGCATGATCCAACAGCTAATCGACCAGCCCAATAACGAAGTGGTCAGCTCCACTGATACTTGGGCCCTCATCGCAAATGGGCTATCCGACGCCAACGATCCAGACTATTCACTATAAATACCTCCAGTCACCAGATGTCAGGTACGCAATTCATTCACTAGATATTACTGTAGCTCGATATAGCTGACTTGGGCGTCGGAGTGTTCTTGCAGGTACACCCCCCGCGCGTTCAGGTCCTCCTCAGCCTACAGCATCAGACGATCCGTCCCTTGACCGTCTCCGCAGATCATCCGTCTCCGCAGATCCACCAAGGTATGGTTCAGCTGCTAACTAAGTTCTAACTTGTTAAGGAACTATAGGACACCCGACCTTTATCTTTGTTGCAAATCCCTCATAAGCTGGTAAAAGAAAATCTCTGTTACTGTAAATCTAAGGCATCCCACAAAGCACAATCATTTCTGCAGATTACTTTTTAGTGATAGGAATATATAACGAATGTAGAAACAAAGGCTGAAAGAGATCTTACTAGTCTTCCTCATATAACAGACAAGTTTATCAGCAAGGTGTTTGCTTTCATAAATTACCAAGAAAAACTCTACCTACTTTCAATCCTACCAAGCACTTTCTGTCCACAATACCAACAGAGAAGGCCCAGGAAAGCATTTAAATAAATGAAGACAATTTTCTTTCCTGGCCACCCAAAAAAACATCAACATCAGTATTTTTGTTCAGGTTTTTCTATCGACATCAACATTAATTTGTAATAACAATAATAATGGCAATGAGGTTCTCCGATGTAAATTAGTCGATGACTACTGCACACGAATAAGACAGTAAAAAAATGGCAATCAGCAAAGTAATTAATTTTGTAAGAGCTAGAAAAGAGAGGTGGGCAAGATAAAATGTAGTAGTCAATTAATTTCTACTCTCTCATTAGCCATCTAAAGTTTGAAGTAAATGATAGGCAGAATATGAATACACAAGATAAGAGAGATGGAAAAGAGAATAGATCTGATCTGATAAGATCTCAGGTGGTGGAGGTGGGACCACAAGAGAAAACCTGGTAAGGCAACCTTAAAGCCTCAGATTTAGAGAAGCAAGTGTCGTCAAGATCCTGGCTAGTGCACCAGCTGCATTTGGTGTTCTGAGAGCACTGTGACTTCGAAACCAGGTCTCCACAGTTGGGGATAGGTTGTTGGCGATTGGACCTATTGCTGAGTCGCTGAGATGAGCGATCATGATCCTCTGCAGCCACCATTCCATTAAAGGGTTGACATAGAAACAGGAAGAGGAGGAAGAGTAGCTTGGAGTTGGAGAACACCATGGCTAGCTTAGAATCGAAGTTGAGCCGTGTCTTGTCTTTTGGCACTTTATTGTTTCAGATATATTGAAATGTGGACTTTCGGATATATAAGAAAAGGATGTTGCAACGATGTCTTTGTTATGGAAGGAAGTGGAATTTAATTGGGAAATGTTTTTCTCTTAAAAAAAAATACACGTTTAATTGTATTTTTAGCATCTCAACTTTCTCAATAAGATTGGTCTTATTATTTTCTTTTTAGAAATTTTTGTCCCATAATTTTAACAAGGTCTAATTGTTCTATTCGTCTCAAAATTACTTGGAAATTTTTAAATAGATATTTTAAACTAAAAAAGTTGTAATCAAGTTCTTGAAGTAATATAATTCTTTTCAGTTGGCTAGGTCATTCTTTGAAATTACAGTTAGTTGATGCTGTTGCAATTTTGACAATTTGTAAATAGGTTATTTTAACATATAAAAATTGGTTATTAGAAACGTAATCTAAAACAATTTGATAAACCCAAGTCACAATTAAGAAAAAGTATAACTGTCAATTGTTTAGTATATTATATTATTTTACTATGGAGATATTAAAAATAATAAAAGTTAATATTTTTCTTAAAAATCTAAAAATAAAAATACAATCAAGTCAAAGTGTTATGTTTATATTAAAACAAAAAGTAATAAAAAATATCATTCAAATGTAATTAATGCATTATAATATTTTCTTTATCCCGTTCTTTCTAATTATTTGGCTAATAAACTTTAAGTTATATCATAAAATAATAAATAAAGGTTATTCAATAAAAGTTATCGAAACATTTAATATCTTTTATTATATAATCATATTATATTTTCTTGTTTTATTTGATTTCTATAAAAACTATTCTTTACGAGCTTCAAAAAAAAATTATACTTTACAAGATTGCAACTTTGTTTTTAAGTGAAGCGAATTGAAATTATCATTTGTGAAAAAATAACGTAAAAGCCTATTTCTCTATTTTAAAAACATAAATATAGTTATTTAGCATAAAAATAACAAGAATACAATTTTTTTTATCAAAATATGACTAAAACTTTATATGAAGTGTGATAATGGATAAACTTGTGAAACAAATATACAGATCTTTTAATTGTATTTTTGTTTTCAAATTTTCAGGAATTTTCATCTATTTTTAATATCTTCATAGTAAAATAATATATCAATTTGTAAAAAGTCATATTTTGAATTAGATGTGACTTGAGTAATGCGTACCTTTGTGAAATAGGTGGGCGGTATTTATAGGCATTGTGCCAGTCTCGTGTCTATTGGATCGATCAGATGAATCTGAGTTGTTGATTCATAATAAACAAGGCCTTGGACATGGATCCTAGCTATTTGGCTGATTTAGGTTTAGTTGACTGAGTGGACCTCGTGGCCCAATCCATAACAATGTGTATTTTTTAATTGTAATTTTGGTCTTTCAATTATTGAAGGTTGTGCATTATTAACGGTTCCCCAATACTTTTGGGATTAAAAGTGAAAAAAAAATCATGATTTTGAAGGACCAAAAAAGTCGGATATACACCTGACCACCAATAACAAGGTAAGAATTGTTTTTTACTTACCTTATAGTTCTCTAAACATGGTTTCGTTTTCCTTAAATTCAAAATTAGAGGGAGTGCACCCTCAATTCCATTTTGATGTAGGTTGTCACATAAACTAAGAAAAAGTCAATGAATCCACTTTGCGTATTTAACCTCCACTTTACTTTTAAATCTTTAGGCAAAATTACACCAGGGGACCTTTAAGTTATTTATTTGTAACAAGTTAGCCCTTTAAGTTTTTTTTGTAACAAATAGTCAAAATTACACCTAGGGACATATGGTTGCCTAGTGGTGAAGTTGCTGTCTTAAATCAGGGGTCCAATCTCTCCACGGTTAGTGAGCTTATCAATAGTGATCACAATTGGGACGCAGAGAGACTTAGAACTCATTTGAGTCCTGCCTCTGCAATTTCTGCAATGCAAACACCCATTTCGTGGACGAATTCAAATGATGAGCTGTTGTGGCCGTATTCGAAAGATGGTGTTTATAGTGTCAAGACTGGCTATAGAAGAGTTGGGGAAGCAAAACAGAGCAGTGTTAATGCGGTTGTTGCTGCATCCACCTCTAATTGTATTTCTAAAAAAACTTGGATATCCATTTGGGGTGCTAGAGTTCCTCAAAAGAGATCAAACACTTTGTGTGGAGGCTTTGTAACAACGCTCTGGCTGTTAAAAGACAATTTGGCAACTAGAGGAGGATAGCTAGAGATGGTTGCTGCCCAATCTGCTTAAAAGAACCTGAAACTGTTGAACACTTAACTCTTCTATGTCCTTGGACGCGTCCTGTTTGGTTTGGTGCTCAATTATGTCCTGTACCTACTGAGATGAATGCAACCTCCTTCTCTTCTTGGTTGGTAAGTGTTCTGAATCTTTGGAAATCTAATGGCCAAGGGGGTGACCTGATTATATCTCAGATATTTTATCTTCTTTGGCTAATATGGAAAGCTAGAAATGAATTTACACTCAACAATCAGAATCTTAGTCCCATTGCTGTGATAAATTTGGCTAAAACTCAGAGTTTGGAATTTACCCAGGCACTTGAACAAAAGGAAGGATCTAATCCCTCAGCCTCAAATTCTCTGGGTTTCTTGCATTGGAAACCCCCTAGAGCCGATATTATCAAAATAAATACAGATGCAGCCTTTGATGGATCTACTAGCAAAGGCTTCTCAGGGATAATGTGCAGAAACAAAGAAGGAAGGGTACTTACAACTCATTACACCAGATTCTTTGCTGCAAGTGTGATTGTTGCGGAAGCATTAGCGATGCGGGATGCTCTTCAACTCGGTAGAACCATGAATATGTCTCGGGTAATCATCGAGTCAGACAATTTCTCCATTGTTGAAGCATGTAGAAAAGCAAAGGAGATCAGAGAGATCATAACAGATATAGAATTCCTCAAATCAAGCTTCCAATTTCGCGGGTTTACCTCGGTTAAAAGGGATGGCAACCGAGTGGCTCACCAAATAGCTGCTCTAGCGAAATTACAATTGCTTCAAGGTAGCTGGATCTTCAATATGCCAGTTTGCCTGTAGAATTTGCTTGATGAAGATGCTAGAGTAGCGAGATTCAAAGGAGAGAGGATCGAGCTAGGGTTTAACTCCGTTGAAGTTCTCTGTCTCATGGGTTAAGTGTTCGTGTACTTCTCTTTAGTTGAGTTGCTTGTACTTTGTTTGTTTCCATGTACTTTGACCCGTTTGGGTTCGCTGGTTTAGCCATGTTTTTTGACCGTTTGGGTTAGCTAGATTGGGCTCAGCCCATTATGTTTTTGTATTGGTTTGGGCCTCCGCCCTTTTTGATTGAAATCAATGCAAATTTGGACCAAAAAAAATAAATTGGTAGGAGTACTCCCCCTATCCCATTTTGCTTGACGTTTAAGGTTTGGTATATAAACTAAAAATATAATAGTCTAGAATTCATGATAGTTATCTCACACATTCGTAATAGGATCCAATTCCTTCGTAATATTTTGCTCGAGACCGGGGTACCCCCTCGCTAGATTGAAGGCACCTCGAAAAGTGGGACAGCTGACCTAGAGATTTAAAACTGCTCCGTACCCAAGGCAATGATCGAACCCTCGATACTTGGTTAAGGGAGAATGAGCCCCAACCGCTCAACCACAACTTCTGGGTTCAATTCCTTCGTAATAGGCCTCTTTATTATTCCGTTTCTCTGTTAGCTTAATTATTAAGTATTAAAAGAGGAGACTATCTCAATGCTTCAATAGTGATATTAAGTTGAAATTTGGTCAACTATAGCGAAGAAACCACTTGGGTTGTCTTAGATCATAGATCTGTGTTACTGTTAGACTCTTGCAGCTACCAGCTTCTCGGCCCTCTCGATCTTTTTGTATTACACTACGTACATATGTTTATATTGCGGTAAGGTTTCTTGTCGAACCTTAATTTGATGAAAATTATGAAGTTGATTGTTTCATTTTCTGATACTTAACTGAAGCTTAATAATGATATAATTGGTCTGATAAAACACGATGCTGATAATTTCTTTAGCATTCACCCACTGGATTTTAATAGGAACTAGTTATATCTCTAGTTAGTATCTAGTCTAGTTAAACGGAATAAATAATTAGAGTTTTCGCTAGTTGTTAAAATATGTACTGCAACAGATGTTGCTGCTGCTGCGACGCCTGCTTCCCTGGGGCTGGTTATATGGAGTTTGACGAGGTGGATGGTGTGGCTAAGGAACAGATAATGCAAGCAATAAGAGTGAATGATCCAGATGAAAACATAATCGGAGTATGTGGACCAAGTAAAATAGTCAATGATACTTCAAAGATAGTTATAAGACTCGCGGAGAGAGATAAATTGTTCCAAAAGATTGTGACAGCAACTGTGACTAAGAATCTAGATGTTACAAACATTCAAACTCAAATTGGTGCTGCAATAGGTCTGAATTTTGATGATGAGATGGACGCCGCAGCTGGAACTGGTTTTTGCATGTGTTTTGGTGGTAATAAGAAAAGATTGACAAGTGGAGATAGAGCTAGTCGTCTTTGTAGTAAGCTGAAGGAGCTGCAATCAGTCCTTGTGGTACTATATGGTATTCATGGAAGACTTGATTTAGGGAAGGTTGGTATCCCATTTGGTGAAGATCATAAAGGTTGCAAGATATTACTCACTTCTTCAAATGAGCAGGTTTTGTCCAACCAAATGAAGGTTCATAAATTGATACACACAAATTAAGTCCTTAGTCTAATTCCAAATTTCCAACAGTAATACTGTCTTTGTTAATCAAGAGACATTGATATTGTATGTATTTTCACTATATAAATTGACCATAATGAAATTGAGATATTTGTTGAGATTATAAATTTGAGACACTTACATGTGGGAGGTTCTAGAAAACCTCCTTAAAGACAACATCAATGGTAGTGCTTGATGTCTTTCCTTCTTCCTTCATATGTATCAATATTTTCAGTCTACACTCGCAGTGAACCCTTGAAAATGCAACACATAACTTATCATTTTCGAATATAGGTCTAGGTAAGTATAACTCAACACTTGCTAGTGATTGTCATTGAGACTTGTTGATTGTCATGGCGCGTGAGACAATCAAAGGAAATTGTCTTCTATAAGTTTATAAGGCCATGAGTAATATTGAAAATCAATGTGAGGTCAATCTAGCTAGTTCAGTTGCATACTCCATATTAGCCCAAATTTCTCAATACTATTATTGGTGTCCCCCTCTTTAATTGTATCATGTGGTTTGGTACACTTAGCTTCTATTTGGGAGTTTGGAGAGGAGGAGAGGGCATTTGAGGGAATGGAGTAAAGAGAAAACGTACTATAAAAATATTTCACTTTAATTGAGAAAGGATGTAATTGATTTGAAGAATTTTCCTAAGCCCTTCCAAATCCTCCAAAACTCTCAACCAATACTTTTTTTGAGTTCCTCCAAATTAAGGGGTATTTGATTTTATGAAGAAAAATAAACTCTCCTTTGAAGTTAATGGTACATACATCCTTCCTCCCATTTACCTTCATTTTCCCTATTTTTTTAACCTCTCCCCTCCCCTCATTTCCAAACTCTAGTATTCTAAGGGAATTTAAAATTTTGGGGTTTATATCCCTTCAAATCCTAGGTTTTCAACTACGCATGATTTGTCATAGAAAAGCCATAACCACTAGTAGTAGGATATTTTCAATTTAAATTTTTAAGGGAGCTTAAAACAACTAAAATCATTTTTGTGTTGTTAACCATGATAGTGAGAACTTCTCTTCCTCTATGGTTTTGTTAACCATGATAATGAGAGCTTGTTTGGGAGTTTGGAGGAGAGAGAATGCACTACGAAAAAAAGCTAATTAGCGACAAAAATATCTCTCGCTAACACCACAGTTTTTGACGCTATTGCCCGTTTGCGACGACCTATTTCCCTCGCTAACACGTAGCGACAGAAATTTAAATCTGTTGCTAATTTGCGATGGCCTATTCCTTCGCTAATAGCGAGAGAAAATTCAATCGTTAAGGTTTGAAGGAAAAAGATTCGGTGCCTTTAATTTTAGGCGCCTTTGATACCTTTAGGCTTTTTTTGGAGGGAAATAGATGAGAGAGAAAATTGTATAAGATGAAAGAGAATATATTTGAGGAGAGAGATAGACACAAAAGACTAAAGGTATGAGTGCCTTTCCCGCCCTAAAGGCACCCAATCCTTTCCCAAGGTTGAATGACACGTGTAACGTTGAATGTCACGTGTCCTAATTAGCGAGGGAACTTTCTGTAGCTATTGAAAAAAAAGAAGGATGAAAAACAAATGAAAGATGAAAGATGAAAATTTATAATTTTCGAAATTGATAGAATAATAACTTCGCTATAATATAAAGAATATAGTATAAAATTTGAATAAAAACTATTAAGGCCATGTTTTGCAAAAAAATAGTGGATAAGCTAGCTTAAGCGGATGAAATAGCAAATAACCAATAAATTAAATTTAAAATATTTCATAAAATTAGTGTTTGAACCAACTTATAAATATATAATGACACAAATAAACATTTATAATTTGGGTGCTTCAACGGTGATGGATCAATTAATTTCATCACCAAAATTGAGTGTAAAATATTGTATAAAATGCTATGATTAGTTCAATTGAATCAACCGATATCAAATCTTAAATATTGATGAAGTTTTATATTATATCATACAGTCAATTTTGGTGGTTCACCAGTGACAGACTATGTTGATTCCTCACTCTAGAAGCACCTATTGTTTACACCATCAATAAATTAAAATTTGAGACGTCATTACATAAAAAGTCAACTAAATCATGATTTGTTATTTTTTATTACGGTGTTATGGGAACTAATCCATGTCGGAGAACTTGGTTGACATCTAGTAGGATCTTTGTTGGTAATCATGATTTTTTTTTGTATAAATCGGATATCATCTAATACGCGGCAAAACTCTTTCTCAAGAGATTTAATACTACTAAATGCCGAAGCCTAGTTCCGAATCCAGAATATTGGTTAAGCTGGAAGAGACTGCTAAAATTGATCGTAAAATATTGTGTAAAATACTATGAATGGTTAAGAATGAATCAACCAGTATTAAATCCCAGCTGTTGATGAGTTTTTATGCAACATAGTCGTATTTAATAGTTCAACGAGAGATTTGATTTGAGATTTTGAGCATGCACACATCTTTTTAGTAAAAAAAAAGGAATTGATCTCTTTGTATTTATGTTTTATTTTTTTCGCAAAAATCAACCACGCGTTGACCCTTCAATCACCATTCCCTGAAAGTGTTACACAGAAAAGAAAAGCCTGTTGTAGAAAATTATCTACGCGGTTCAACGACGACGAAACGATCTCAATAATTCCAAGCACCAATAATCAGCTAAGAATCCTTTTTCTTTTCTTCCTTCATCATATTAGCTCTCCCTCACTCTCTCATCATCCCTTTTGATGCGAAAAGCTCCAACAAACAACATAGACGCCATTGGTTTTTCCCCTTTTTTATATATTAATTTATTTATTTTCTATTGAATTTAGTTTTTCCAATCATTATTGCTTTACGTGCAAGTTTTCCCACCAAGGAAAAGAAAAATACTACGTTAATTTTGTTCTTTCGACGAGACCACGCTAGTTTTGTTGGGAAAATTGGAACCCATGATACTTTAAGATTCATCCGACCTTTTTGGTAAATATGAAAAGAAAATGAACTTTTCCTTTATGCTTTGTGATTTTGTTGATTTTGTGGGTTATACTTTGATTAGAGGGTTGTGCAGTGTTCTTCTTTGTGATTAGGTATACGGAGTATTGTAATTATTGTCTATTATTAATTTTGCTGTGAGTGGGTTTTTTGGGGTTTCGATACGGTTTGAGATAGGGAAAAACATTTTTTTTTTGTTTTTAATTTCTGGGACCTTCCAGAAAACATTAGGTGATTGAGGGCTTGGCTTGTTTTGAAAGTTTGGGAATTGATTGGTTTTTGGGTTTTGAATTTGGGAAGGTTAGATTTGTGAGTGGGGAATTGGGGTTTTACTGATGGATGAAGCACAAGGAAGTTCAAATTCCTTGCCTCCTTTTCTGGCAAAGACTTATGAGATGGTGGATGATCCTTCCTCGGATACTGTTGTTTCCTGGAGTGCCAGTAACAAAAGTTTCATTGTATGGAATCCACCAGAATTTGCAAGGGATTTGCTCCCTAGATTCTTTAAGCACAATAACTTTTCCAGTTTTATCAGGCAGCTCAACACATATGTAAGTAAATTTGATTTTGGTGTTCTTGATGTGAATGCTTGTTTTGTGTTTAGTTCCTCATTCTGATTCTGTAGTTGCTTGCACTGATTTGTTGTGATTGTTTGATCAGGGATTTAGGAAAATTGATCCAGAACAATGGGAATTTGCCAATGATGATTTTATAAGAGGGAAACCACATCTTATGAAGAATATCCATAGGCGGAAACCGGTTCATAGTCATTCTTTACAGAATCTCCAATCACAAGCCCCTCTGGCGGAATCCGAAAGGCAGGGTTTGAATGATGAAATAGAGAAGCTTAAACACGATAAAGAACAACTCCTCATGGAGTTAAAGAGATATCAACACGAGTGGCAACCATATGAGATTCAAATACATTGCTCGAAAGATAGGTTGGAAAAATTGGAACAGAAGCAACAGAAGATGGTGTCATCTATTTCTCAAGTACTGCAGAAACCCGTGATTGCTTTAAATCTCTTGTCACTGACTGAAACCATGGATAGAAAACGAAGGTTGCCGAGAAGTGGTCACTTCAATAATGAAGCTAACATTGAAGATTCTATTGAAACTTCCCAAATGTTGCCTAGAGGAGAAAATGCAGTGGGTACCTCTGTTTTGACATCAAGCATGGAGCGATTGGATCAGCTTGAGTCATCCATTGTATTTTGGGAGACTATTGTGCACGAAGCTGCTGACGAAGTTGTTCACATTTGTTCAAACATGGATTTAGATGAGTCTACAAGTTGTGCTGATAGTCTCTCCATATCTTGTGTGCAACTAGATGTTGAAGTTCGAGCAAAGTCATCTGGAATTGACATGAACTCTGAACCAGCTGCACCCGCTGTTCCTGAGCCTGAGCCTGAGCCTGTTGCATCGAAAGAACAACCCGTGGGAATCACCAAGGCAGCAGCTGGTGTTAATGATGTATTCTGGGAACAGTTCTTGACAGAGGATCCCGGTGCATCAGAAGCACAGGAAGTGCAGTCAGAAAGAAAGGATTTAATTGGAAGAAAAAATGAAGGAAAGCCTGGTGAACTAGGCAGATTTTGGTGGAATATGCGTAATACAAATAATCTTCCAGAACCGATGGGGCATGTTAGTCAAGTAGAGAAAACTTAGTAGCAATTGATTATTTCTTCTTGCTTGCGATGTTCCACAATCACATGTAATAAATCTAGGTATGAATTGTTTTGTCTGCAATAAATCATTAAATACGTGTTTCATATTTTGGGTGAGATGAATGTTTGCATCCTTCATTGTTTAAGGTTTGAAATTGTGAACCACATCATGGAGAGGTGACTGCTGATTGAGAAGATAATGATTACTTAATTGTAGTTTTTAATAACATAGATGGAGACTGCTGTAAGAAATTTATTTGCATGTAGTGAAAATAAAAATTTCAAGTGGCAGAAGTAGTGGTTTTTGATAGATGAAACTATTGCAAACCAAATTGAATGTCTTCATATGGCAGATTCGTGTATTTGTATATAGTTTGCATTACTGGATAATCATAGCAAAACAATGGTATAACTTGTTTCATTCCTGGATAATCATATTAGGATATTTTTCTTGATTCTTGCTGCTGATTTATTATTAATTAATATGCCAAGTCAGCCCAGTGGACAAGTTTTGGTTGTTGTTATTGTATTTCTTATTCAGTTAAAAAATCACATGTTAAGAAAAAAAGGGGAGGGTGACCGTATTTCAATATTTAAAAAATATTGTCCTGTTTGACAAAGCTCCTCACTGTCAACCCGCATTACTGTTGATCTCAAAAGGGGCATTTTCCTGGCAGATATACCACTAGATGAGTATTATGTATAATTATGCCAGTCCAGTCTACTTCCCTTGTGCTCATTTTGAGCTTGATTTTACTGAGATTAATTGTATGTTAAAAGTGCTTTTTTCCCATCCTGTATAGTATACTAGTACATTTTTGGATAGCAATTGACAGACAAGCAAAAGGCTCCGACCAGTGAGCAGATTCAATGGACCATCTGCATATTGTTCAGTGGAGAAGCACATTGTGTAGTGACCAGTTATGGCTTTAACTTTCTCTAGTTACTGTAGTGCTAGTGAGCACATTGTTTGATGTGCCATTTTGGAAGTTTATTGAAAGCATCTCGTCTATGCAACCCGGGCACATCCTTCATAATATTAAATGCTGAACGGGAAAATAGAAAGTTGATGCATGCGTGCTGCATTAAATTTTGGTGCTAAGCCGGTTGTTACTAAGCAAGTTTGTTAACTGATCACATTCCTATGTTGACATAGGTCTTTTTCCTTTTCTCAGAAGAAGAGAGGGCGGTTTTACTTCCTATTTAGTAATTGAAATGACATAAACTAATCTGAAATTAGCCAAGATAAAAATGCTTCCGACTTGATAGGATTTTATGCCATGCAATAGCTGTTGGACTATGTTGCAGGTCACATGACTTAGATTCTCAGTTGCAATGTCTGAACTATTAATTGCCTTCAATTTTACCACTGGCTTCTGCATTTATATTTATCCTTATTTTAGTTTTAGAAAATCAGCTTTGTAGAAAGGGGATGGCAGAGCATGGTATACTTTTTTTTGAAGCAAGAGCATGGTATACTCTATAATAGAAAAATCATGCTTTGCATTGAAACTTCCGAATATAAGTTGCTGGCTTGCTGCTAAACCATAATTTATGAGTTTAACCCTGATGCAGACAGGGTAAAAACTTTTGCATTGTTATCCAATGATGTATTGTCGTGTCATTTAACAAGTTTGACCATTCATACATTTATTAATTAAGTAAACTCATTAAAGGAAGATCATGATGGGATGGCAAAAAAACCCGGACCCGTGGGTACCCACAAGTAAAACCCGCGACGGGTAGTCAAATGGGTACCCACGGGTCCAATAAACGGATAGTTAAACTACCCGTTAGTAAACGGGGCGGGGCGGGTAGCGAGGTACCCGTACCCGCAGGTACCCGGACCCGTGACAAAATATACCTAAATACCCTCATATATATATATATATATATATATATAGCTAGTAATAGAAACTCTAAAATTTTCCCTCACAGTCACTCACACCACTCAGCCGTCAGACTCTCACTCTCACTTTGGATTTTATCAATTATCAAACACGACATGGTTAGCATTGTTTGTTTTTATTCGTTCCTAAATTTGTTCCTAAACAAAACCACAATTATCAACTACAGCTACAGAGAGTGATTGATTTTCTTTCCCTTTTCCACTTGATTCTTTCATCAACTCAGCCTCTCACCAGCGACCAACCACAACCATTTCCTTAATTTAAAAAAATATTTTTATTAATAAACGGGTACCCGTGGGTACCCGTTAAGAAACAGTACCCATTTAAGACCCGCTAAGCGGGTACCCGTGCGGGTCCGGGTCCCATTTACACTAAACGGGACGGGTAGCGGGTAATTGCTACCCATGCCCGCCCCGCCTCGTTGACATCTCATGCGACAACACATGATTGAACAATAGAATAGAACACTTTTGTAAGTGCATCGGTTTATCAAATTTGTGTTTTACACATCTGTTTGATACTGTGTAAATTGGCTTTGTTGGAATGGTTGCCTAATTATCTGAGATACTGCATGTTCAATATAATGTGCAAGAGGCACATAAAATGCTGTTGACATTGAGTTATGTATACATACATATACATACAAAAAAGTCTTAACTTGTTTAACAAGTAGGTTTTGGTCAAGTCAGATCCTGCTTATTTAATTGTTAATATAAGTCAGATCCTGTTTTAACTTGTGATTCAACATATCAACAGTCTGTCCTGCCGGGCCCAACCCATATTGACACTCTAATTTTAACCTGTTAGAATCCTGAGATAATTACAATTTATTTTTTTCATTTCAGAGAGAAATCAAATCACTTTAAAAGTGTACTTTATCCCAAAAAGAATTGTCCTAGTTTTGCAAATCAAGGCTATAGGGGTATCCAGTATCCACAATTCACGAAAACATGCCATAGAAAACGACTTAAATTATTGATATCTACATCTAGCATGTTCAGTGTATGTTCTGTGGTCAATATATAGAGGCTTCTGTAGAATGGTCGATGTCAAAATAGTAAATGACAAATTTAATTTGCTGATAGAAAGCCTACTTGCCGCTTGGCCAAAGTGGAGCAACCTACTTCTGAGGGCGATGTAACTTTCCTTTCCAAAAAACAGAAAGAAAGAAGGTAAGGTAACTTCATTGCTTCTGCTTTTTGATAGTTATCCCAAGTAACCATCCAGTTGACTTTTACAATTCCTTTGGCCTTATAAGTAACTTGTAACCTGTCACTATTTACTACTATCTTGCATCCGCAAGAGAATAGGATACAAATTCTAGATATAAATATAGTTACCAAATTAATTTAAGTTGATAGCCAGCATAGCATACATTTATTAATTACAGGTTGTTTACCATTTATTTATCATCAATAAATTAGAGGATCAGAAATGGTATGGGCAACCTTATCGAAGACCATACTGATAATGATATGCATAGCATACCAGCAATGTCTTTATTCATGTTTTGTATTGCTAAAAGCCTTTTAATGCTGAATAATAAAGACACTGCTAAAGGCCTATGACTACGGGCATCATAACTTCAACAAGATAACAAGATAACCATCCATGATTTCAATGTAAAGAAATTGGTATCATACAAATTAGTGCAGAGAACAGTGAAATTAAAGACTATAACTAGAACAAAAGGCAACTATTTACAATTCTGTTAAGAAACTAAACAGAAGTAGTTAATAGTTAATCATATCAACAACATTATTTGTCTGATTTAGTACCAAAACTAGATTGGCTCATATATAACCATACCTGTCTGAAAGCTTTGATAATAAGATCATGGTACTCATTGGAATTCAAAGTCAAATAACATGCTAATAACTCTTCCATTTCTTCTGGTTGGCTGATCTGTTTCTCAATGATCATTTCAATCATTGAATCTCTGAAATCTTGTTGTGGATCTAAGGAACACTTCACCACAGCAAAACTATCTAGACCTGCTGTCTCCTCCACAATTTCCTCTTCTTTCTTCATCTTCAGTTTTGCTTTCTTTTTGTCTTCTATTGCCTTTATTTTGCATATTTCAACCTTGGAACCCATCATCCTTGGAGAATGCACTCTTACCTTTGGCTTCCTCCTCTGGAGTTCTCTGCTAACATGCACTGATTGCCTCTTTTTGTTAACCTTTTCTTTCAACTCCTCACTTTCTTTCAAATTCCGCCTCTTCTCTAAGTCCTGGTTACTAGATAATTCACCAGCTTCTCTGATACTTCCAAGGCCAATGCTAAGGCCAGAACTTTTTGAATCTACATTAGAGGAAAACAAATGTGTTCTTGGTGTACAAATTGTTCTAGGAGATTCAAATTGAACCTCATCATCCTTTCCTAAGGATTTACATTTAGTTGATGCAAAATCAGTTTCCTCTGCTGCATTTTCTAATTTCAAGAGTTGTTCATGTAAAACTTTTTGTGCTTTCCTCTCATATATTCTCTTTAAGCATTCAAGTTCCTTTGCACTTTTTGTTTCTTCTCTGAGTCCAATATCCTTCTTCTGCTTGAACTTGAGATTGAGAGTGCCTTCTCTTCTTCCGTGTCTTTTAGCATTTAGTCTAACGCAAGGAAAACTTGAAGGCGAAATGACTTTCACATTCTCAGTCTCAGCATCCAAATTGTGCAGTACTGGTTTGAGAATATCTTCACTTTTCTTATGACCATTACTCTCTTCTTCACCAAATGACAATCTCCAGAAAGCATCATTATCATCCCCTTCATAAAACCTGCCTCTATTCCAACAAGCAAGTTGTGGTGAAGTATCAGATGGGATATTCTTTTTCTGCTTCATCTTTCCATGTTTTGTGTCTGAGTCTGAGTTGATTCTCATTTGCTTGAACTTGGATAGCCATGAAAAAGAAGATACTTGAGAGATGAAGGAAGGCTTAGAAGAAGAAGATGATGAAGAAGGTTTTTTTCCACCCCACTTCATCATTTGCTACTGGTAAGATGATTTTTTTTTTTTTGTGTGTGTTGGATTTTTTGATTTGGTTAAGGTTTGTAAGAGAAGTTGTGGTTGTGGAGACAGACAATGGTAGTGTGTGTGTGAGGAACAAGTAACAGTTAGTGGAACGGTTAGGAAATGTTAAATAGGAACGTGGGGTTTGATTGGTTATTTTTTGTGCTCTGTGTTTTCAAAAGAGATACCCGCCCCAATTTCTGTGACCACTTTACCAGCTTTTTTGGTTTGTATTCGGAAAAAGATAGGGGACCTCTTTGTTTGTTTGGCCCACATAGTTATATAAGCAGTTACCAATTGGCAAATTGGTTTAGAACTTTTTGGAATTAAACTAAGAAAAGTGACCTCCTGAGAAAAAATGTAACAATTTACTCTTTCCGTTAAACTTGTGTTGGGAAGCTAAATTTGTTGATTTTGTGTTGTGGTGATAGAAAGAAATGTAATTTAACATATTTTGAAACAAACAGAACCATATATGAAGGACACTAACATAGAAGAGGTTGTCTGTCTGTAACTTTAATTGTAAAGACAATGATAACTAGAACTGTGTCCCACGACATGTCGTTTTCATAAACAGCTAATTCCTACGTGGCATTGGCCTTGAGCCTGAAGGTTGTAGTTAACTTTAACGGAGGTTAAGACTAGGATTAGGAGGTTAATAGTGCAGTTCATCTGAATATTAACGTTGTTTTCACAAGAATCCGGATGTGTAAAAGGAAATAGACAGTTTGTTTTTGGATTTTATGGTGGATTGACTGGGAATGACTTTCCTTCCGGGCCGGCAAAATCCTTGAATCATCTTTTACTTTTATTTTTGCAGTGTCCTTAACTATCGTATAATCAATTCTTTTCCTCTCATTGGTGGAAACTTGATCACGTTGTCCTACAAACATGCCCAATTAAACCTTCAATTTTGTTCTTAAATATCACCTTCCTTCTTATTTACTCCTTACACTATGAAAATTTATTAAATAACACGTATAATTTATTCTTGTCCATCAATTAAGTCTCTAAGCACCAAGGCTTATGGACTAAATTGATATATCACACATCACTTTTAAGTAGAAGCCAGAAAGGAATCAAACTATTTTGGTTCAGTTCAACTGGCCTAGTATTTTAGTCTGTATTGACCTATAGATAACTATCTCAATATGACAGCTTTATGTGCCATATTCATATAGGAAGGCACATGCCGAGTGTAACCTCCTCGCCACATGACCTCAAAGAGAAATCCAAGTATAACACGATGAGTCTTCATAGATTTTTTCTTTTTTTGCTCAACGTTGCATGATTCATTAAACAATAGGCATGGTCTAAACCATTTTTTTGTTAGAATGTTTTTGGTGCACAATTTCCACCGGCTTTGTCGATGACTAATCTACGTCGGGAGTCTGACTGGCCACGAGTAGAGCTGGCAAAACGGGCTACCCGGCCCACATCGGGCTGGCCCGCATCGGGCTCGGACTTCTACGGTCTGGGCTAAAAAACCCGGGTGTCAATTCGGGCTCAACCTTTTCAGCCCAAGCCCAGCCCTATGCGGGCTGCGGGCTTTTCGGACTAGCCTGCATTGTGCGCCAATTCTTTTTCTATTTCTCTATAACACACTGAACTATAGAACGAACCGAGTACACTTAATTAACTATCACCACTTTTCAATCTTTTATCATTATTGTTTTTAAAAAAAATAATATTTGATGAGAGTATTAATACTAAAATCCAACATTTGGATTAGCCATGTAATGAACGATCTGGCCATGAGAAGATAAAATTCAATCCTTTGCAAATTTTATGTAACAGATTATCAACAAGTGCAACATAAATAAGAAGAGGAGGATATTTATAATAGGCTTATTCTCTTTATAAAAAAAGAGAACCAATATTTTGATAATGAGAGGAGAAGAATAATAAAAGTAAATAAATCTTGCAAGTGTAGACATTAAAAAGTCAGTAGCTGAAACAATAAAATCCAGCAGCAGAAATACTAAATTTCAGCAGCAAAAGACATCCTAAAATCTCAAAATCAGTAACAAATGAGGTGGTGAGCAGTGGTGTGTGACCTTGCCGGCTTGTATGCGAGTTCTTCCTTGTTGACTTGCTTTGCTTGAGGTGGAGAAGCTCTGTTCGATTGTGCTGCGTCTTCGTAAGTGATAAAGGTGGAGAAGCTCTGTTCAAGCAGCAACGGAGTGTGGGGGTGAGGGATGAGAGTGTAGGGGTTTTATAATTTGGTGGAAGAGAGTCTCTAATTGAGTAATTGCTGCTTGAATTTGGTTGGTAAATTGGAATTGGATTGGGAAAATGCCATTTTGGGAGCGTGGGTATTAATTTGTTTTTTGGTGTTGATGATGATTGATGAGTATTAATATGTTTTTGGTCAATAGGAATGGATGGTATTACCGAAAGAACAATGAAGAGACGCTCCCAAATTAATACTAACTTTGGGTTATTATTTGTTGTTTTAATCACGGGCTTGCGGGCTACCCATGGCCCGATCGGATTAGCCCGGCACGGGCTCAGGCTTTGTATTGTAGGGCCGGGCTACCCATGGCTAAGAAGGGTTTATCTAACTTTAAGTTATTCGATGAAGTTCTTTAACATGATCTATTTGATTTGATAAGAACTTTTAATTTGTATTGATGAAATTTAATGTAATGATTGAGAGAATCCCTGGCCAGTCAAATATAAATAGAATTCAGAAATTCCATTACAGAACAAAGTCACAAAGTTAAAAAATCAAACGAAGAAAGAAACAGAACAAAAAGAAACCCATAATACATGCAACACAATTGATCTACACACAAAAGCAGAAGCAGAAAATAGAAGACAGCATCATTCTCACAAAGAACAGAACCTCAATGCAAAAATCATCGAATCCCTCATAGGAAAGCACCACCCATCAAACCCATTCCAACAACAACATTCATCCACAAACTCACATACCCTGCTTCAGAAACATGACTTGCAGGCAAATCTTTCCCATCATCAGCACCATCATCACCACCAGCAGCACTACTATCATCCACAGCCGACGAGTTCGTTTTTCCCGCCTTAGGCAAACCCTTCTTAGCCAGTTCCGGTCCAGGTGCCGGCGCCTTAGCAGGAAGAACAAGATCAAGAGGAAGAAGCACCTTATCAACCTGATAAATCGCAAGCTTAGTGTCCGAATAAACAGTACCAGTAATAGTGGCATTAACTGCACCGGTAGCCATGTTAACTTGGCTGCCACCGTAAGTTGTAACGTTAAGCTGAAGTCTTTTATCATCACCAGCTTGGGTTTGAACTGGATTAGTTAGAGTATCAAAGTTAGAGATAGCAACGAAGGAAGAAAGTGTGTGGAACTGTAAAAGCTCTACTTTTTGTCTGTCACTGAGAGAGTTAAGGAACCCTGCTTTGAGTTTTGAGAAGGAAGTGTCTTCTGGTGCAAAAAGGGTTAACCCTCCTGAACTTGAAGTTACTAGCTGTGAGTTTAGTTGGTTGAGTAACTGTGTGGATTTTAGAAGGCGGATTAGAACTGAGAATCTTTTGGCTTTTCGAAGAATATTGATTATGTCAATGGTGGGGCCTTTTGGGATTGTGGCTGCTGGTGTTGGTGCGCCACTTGGTGTTACTGGGACTAGTGGAACTGTGTTTAGTCCTGGTGCTGGTGCTGTTGCTGGTGGTGATGCTAATGCCGGAGTTGGCGGGGAAGGTTGTGGTAAGGGTGGTGATGGGGGAGATGATGTTGTTGTTGGGGGTTGAATTGGTGAGAGTTGAGCTGAAGTGAAGATAATTGTTAGAAGAAGGACTAATGTGGAAATGAGAGATTGTTGCATGATCTTCATTTTTGGGTTGAACTTGAAGTTGGAAATGGAGGGAATGGGATGTTTGAGAATTGAGCTTGTTATTGCTTGGTGTTGCTGTGATGGAAGAGGGAGAGTGGATTGCCTTTTATATAATTTGGGGGATGGAAGAGAATGATTTGTTAATTAGGTGGAATGTTTTGTAAGAAAGATATATTCTTAAAAAGCTCTAACTTTCTGATGACAAATTACAAATCCGCTTTACCTGTCATGGAAAGGTGGTGCATCATAGTATGATAATAATCGGGAGAGATTTGAGTGATAGGAGAGTTGGAACCCGAAAGTGCTTTAAGATTGTGAGTGCATGAAACTATTTGCTTTCATATTATTCATTGGTACAATCAGTTGGATGCATGTAGTACTGTGAAAATGTGGTTAGAAATGGGATGATTTGTCTATATGCAGGTTAAGTATTTCCATCAAGTAGGAGGATAATAAACCCAATATATTTTATCTCCATTGGTTACATTGTGTGATAGAGAGATCTATATAGAAAAAGGGTGGAGGGCCTATTCCTGTACTGGAGATTTAACATGTGATCTAAATAAAGGTTAGATCGATTGGTTGTCACCAAATTTGTATGGAACTGGATTTATGTTTTCTGTTTCTGATATTGGTGTATTAATCCTTTATTTTGTATTGTAAACATTATGTCTTCTTTTGCAATAACTTTGTACATGAGTTGAAGTGTACTCCTTTCAAAGACTCCTTACTTTCCATAGTTTTCTATGTTTTAACCTGTTGCTTTGTTCCAAAACTATTGATATTTTAGAATTTTTAATGTCTAATTTATGACTGCATTTAAATATGGACCCTAAAAAAGAGATGTAAAAGTGGATCTTATAGAATTACTATCTGCTATGATAAGTAGCACTATTTATGTTGACTTGTTTTTTCAAGTGTTTAATACAACAGGTCAACCAAGAAACTACACAAATTTTTTGTTTGATTTTAATCCCCTCAAATATAACATTTCTTGCTTTTGGTCCTTGCTTGTTTTGTTTCAGTCCTTATAATTGTAATATTTGTGAACCATATTGATTATAATCATTATATGAACCGTATTTTAGAGGCCAAAATCAACAGGGTTCACGTATCAAGAACATACTCTATATGAGCATGGTACAAAGACTAAAACGAAATAATAATAACCAAAAACAAAATTTTCAGTATTTTAAACACAAAATAACAAACAAACAATTTACAATGACTAAAAGTTGTGGTGGATAGCTTTCAGACCAATGTCTGGAGCCACTGAATTGGGAGATATCATAGAAGATTGTAGGCGTTTGTGGTTCTTTTTCTCTAAAAACTCCTATGTAGATTTCTCTAAGAGACGGGCTAATAAGGCTGCTCATTGTCTTGCTAAGACGGTCATTAACAATGCTTCCTCCCATTCTTTCTCTAATGTTCTTTGGTGTATTGAACACTTGATTTTTAATGAAATGAATTAAATGTATTTCCAAAAAAAGGTATATTTAATCCTTTATACTATTACTATTATGTGAAGCAAAAAAGAGTTTTATTGTCAACTTGTCTAAGTCATACTCCCTCCGGTCTCTATTATAAGAAAATTTTGCAGTTTTAGTTCAATGAACCTAAAATTGCAAAATTTTCCTATAATAGGGACCGAAGAGAGTATCAAATATTGATAAAAAAAAGATTATGTTTGATTGGAGTTACAGCAATGTGCAAACTTAATAACAATAGAATTTCCATTCTTTTGTTTTCCTTATATTTATCAAAGAAACATGTCTATACATGATATTTCCCCAGGTAATGTCTATACATGATATTTATTTAAGCAACAATTTAAATAATGCCATCAACTTCATATAAATAGTACAATATTACAAACATTTTTTTAGTTATTTGATTGTTAAGTAATAAGTGGCGATCGTTCGGAGTGATATGCTTCTCAAATTGATCTATGGTACTCACAGAAGGGGGAGATTTTAAACAATGTAGATAATTAAAACCATAGAATTAAACACATCAATTAAATATTCTTTTTGTCTTCCAAATGAAACAATCATATAACTTTTTCAATGACCAAACAAGAATAGAATGCAAGGGTTACAAACAACACTTAGCAACATTAAACAGAACCCCACAACAACAGCGTGATCGTTCTGAAAACATAGAAACAGCTTGCAAATGGACAATATTCTTCAACTTCAACATGACACTGTTGTTGCTGCAGCTACAAGCAGAGCAACTCCAAGAGACACCAACGCTTTCCCACCATCCATGCTAATGAAACTGAAGGCATCAGAACTATTCTTAGTTGCCTGACCCTGATCATCATCTTCAGCAGATGAATTTTCTTTATCAGCCTTAGGTGCCTTCGCAAGAGCTGGTGCAGGAGCTAAAGCCTTAGGCTTAATAAAATCCAAAGGAATAAGCACTTTATTCACATGATATATAGCAAGTGTCTTATCAGTATACACAATACCAGTAATAGTAACATCAACAACCCCAGTTGAAATATTCACACTATTACCATATGCTGTCACATTTATTTGAAACCCTGTGGGACTATCACTAGCAAGTGTCAACACAGGATTACTGAGAGCATCAAAGTTTGAACTTGATACATAAGAAGGAATAACATGATACTGAATGAGTTCTTTTTGTTGCCTCTCTCCTAAGGAATTGAAGTAACCTGCCTTAAGTTGTGAAAATGCACCATCATCTGGTGCTAGAATTGTTAGGCCACCATTTTTTGTAGTTACTAGTTGTGCACTTACTTGGTTGATGATTTGTGTGGTTTTTAGTAAGCGTACTAGTGTGTTGAATGATTTGGCTTTTCTAAGAATCTTGATGACATCTTGATTGCCTGAGGAATCAGGATTTACCATTGGTGATTGAGGTAATGCTGGGACTAACGGTTTTGCTGGTGCTGCAGATGGTGGAGTGGGGGAAGGTTTTGTAGGAGATGGTTTTGTTGGTGCTTTTGGTGCTGCTGCTGCTGCTGCTGCTTTTGGTGCTGCAGCTGGTGATGATTGAGCTAGTATTGTGATTGAAAAAATGGGAGCAAGTAGTAGGAGTGAGAAGAATAAGAGAGTTTGCTTCATCTTTTAGATTGCTTTGCAGCTTTTGAGAAAAAAATTTGAAGTGAATGAGTAGTTGTTATTAGAAGGAGTGTTTTGATGTGTGGAAAATGTAATGGGGCAAAGTGCTTTTATAGATGCTATGTGAAGTGAAGTTAGGTAATGAGGTTTAGTTATGAAACATGTTATAGATGTATTTTTGTGAGGGGATGTCTTATCTTTAGGGAGGTTAATTAAGGTGGTGTATCAAGGTAGATGAAGTTGATTGAGAAGTGGATTTGTGTTGGAAATGTAGGGAAAATTGAGTGAGAAGTAAGAACTAAATTGGTTGTAAGGTGATAAAAGATACACATTAATTAATTAATTAATGCAACAAAAGGGAAGCACCTCTCTTATCATTTGGGTAAGCCGGATGTGAAATCAAATCAGTCATTGTTAAGCAAGCTGTAATAACTGTTTCTTGAAAAGCTATTTTTTATCCTTTGCTTCAATAAGTAGTCCAAAAGCTAAGAGGAAAAAAAAGAAGCTAAAAGTGCTTCCATTCTCAATGTTCATTTGGTTGGAAAGTACTTCCAGACCACGAGATATCAAAACTATTTTAAAACTCTTACGATCATGTTCACAACACCCCCACCCGTTCTAATGGAACACCTTCTGGAATTGCAGTTGTGCCCAGCCCAGAGGTCCTCAGACAAATATCTAACTATCCTGCATCGCCCTGGAACGGTCACGGAGAGAGCCGATGGTGTTTTTTTAAGTCTCGCGATAACATCTTCTGTAGGTTGGATAAAGATATAACATTCAATCAGTTGAAGGAAAAGGCAGAGAGGAAGACACATGGCGAGTGGTGTAAAGACATATTTCGTATACGTTACCGCAAGTGTTGTTGCCGAGATGACTGCACTCTCCGCTATGAAGCTATGGATATTTGGAGCGACAATGATGTTCGCGCAATGTTGGAACATCATCGTAATGTTCCATTGGGACGTCAAATCACTGAGCTGTTTGTCGAAACAATGCGCACTCCGGAAGAGGTCATTTATATTATGGAGTAGGGACTCGCCAAGCATCGCTAGTTTCTTAGTTGTTTTTTAGTTGTTTCGTTGTCCTTTCTTTATATTGTTTTTTATCGTTTTGATGTATTTCATGTTTCTTGTACGGTTACGCTTTATAATATTAAAATTATTGTTTAATTACTGTACTGTAAACCGAAATATAAATAATGAAATAGTTATTCATCACTAAATCAGTTTTGAGATTACAATAACGAAACAACAGTAAAAAAAAAACTACAAATGGGTAACAACAGAGTCACTCCCAGCATCACTCCCAGAATCATTCCCAACATCACTCCCAAAGTCACTCCCAGCATCACTCTCATCATAGTCATCCAGGAATGCCCTGTAATCTGAATCAGTCGAGTCAGAACCGGCATTGTCTTACTGGGTCATAATCCTGGCAACATCGAAGCTCCCGGTCTGAGTGTATGTTAAGGAGGCTTCCACACTCTCAACACCCTCATACGCTTGGCAGATGGCATGCGTATCAATAAAGATGTTGTCATAGCGCCTGTTGTTGACACCACGAATAACAGGGCCAACATCCAAGCAAAAATAAAATTCTTTAGGCAATTCTAGTCTCCAAATGTCATCTGGAATGGAAATCCTCCCAACATTTATTTCAATGAGGGTAACAAATTGAATCATACCTGCAACCGAACGTATCAAAACAACACAATCAATATCAGCATGATTCGGTTGACCTCAACCGAATGGGTTCGTTTTTCTTCGTCCCCAGAACCATTCGGTTGAGGGCAACCGAATCTGTCGCATGTGAACCAGATTTCAGAAAACGAATAAACAGAAACTTTAAAACATGAAAAATAACAGAGGAAAGTGAGGGAGGGAGTACCTGCTTGCGAAATTGAGGTTGGGACTTCGAAATCAACGATTGAGAGGGAGAGGAGGGAGAGGGAGGCAGAGTACTCTAGGGAGAGGGTTTTGGTTGGGGTGTGTTTGGGTGAGTGTGAGAAGGGGTGTGAGGGAGGGAGAGGGAAAAATGGTCTTTTTTAGTGAAGGGTATTTTGGGGATTAAAGGGGTTAGAGGGTGTGGGGTGAGTAGGGTGGGGTGTGGGATAAGCCAAGGCCTCTATTTAAGTTAATTCAAGTCCAAATATCAACTACAATGACAAGAATCCTCTGCTCTTTCTTTATCCTATTATTATAAATATCATAGTCACGTAATTCTTCTAACATCTGAAGAACCGCGAATTGGTTCGCGCGAACCGGTTCGCAATACTTTGGCGAATTGATTCTTCAGAAATTCTTCCGAATTCGCCTAAATTGAAGAACCCAAAAAAACTCAAGATTAATTAGAAAAACACTAAATATTTATTTGGTAAGAATTCTTTGAAGGAGATTGCCTTCAAATTACTCCAACCGTATCAGTAAAACTACTCCAACTTCCCAAAAGCTTAAAGTCATTTTCCTTCTTATCTCTTCCCAAAAGCTAGCAAAGTCACTATTTATTATATTGAAAGTTGAAAACTACCCAAGGTTCCCAACCATCTAGTCTTGTGCCTTTTTATTTCCCTTCTTCTCTCTTGTTTTTTATTAATAGCGTTCCGATTAGTATATTGGAACGTACCACGAACCGAAATAGCCTACCGAAGATGTATACCCCCACGTACCTAATTCTTCGAGAGTTGCGTACCGCGTAGCCGAACCCGTACCACATACGGAAAAGAATTCGAAATAGGTGACTATGATAAAGATACTCAGCTCTTCAAACCACAATCTTCACAACACTTGCATCAAACAACTTATATCTCTAGTCTTCTTGATATTTTTTTCAAGAAAAGTGATTAAAATGTTAATGATGAGGTTTGCTAGACTAGATTACACACTGAGTTTATTAAACAAGCCTCAACAATTGAAAATTGTTGCCTGCTTTTGATGTATGAAACACGTGAGAAGTATACAATCCACTCTTTGCTTTACTTGAGATTCTATATTGTGCTTTTCCTTGTAGTTAAAAAAGAGGTGACATAGTTGCTTCCGAACTGGGTGTTTCATAAATTATCTAACAATTGCAAGAGCTGTCCCCATCTTCATCTCTGAATTTCATTATCTAACAATTACTCTTTATATAAAACACAACAATTATATAACATGAGCACATGCCTTTTATCAGTTAGATGTGTGTCATCTATATGAATCATGATCAAGGGACATCATATGACAATATGATCAAGATCTGAGAAGAATGATCATAAATTAAGGAAGTGTTCAAAAGATAAGATGCAACTACCATTTTCTAAAATAAAATTCCTTCACTTCGTTTTCTTATGGTGGGTGTGACTAATATCGTGTATTCGTGTCTTCTGATAACAAACTCACATTTTAAATTTTATATGGGCATTTGTCTGGTTGTGGTTGATCAACATATTTTCTTCCGATGACAAACTCACACTGTAAATTTTATTTGGGCATTTGTCTAGTTGATCAACATATTTTGAGTCTCCGATATTAACAAAATTTGCAACCCTTGTGATTACTTCCAAGGGTGTTCCTATTTTACCTATAAAACGAGGAAGAATGTTTGAGTTTGCATCTTAACGTTTTAACTAGCTTCATACATTTCTTTGCCCAAGAAAACTCTCTTAGATAACCAAACAATGATACAACATGAACCGACACAAACGAAAATCTTTGATGAGTTAGATTTTGTGTCTTCTAAATGATCAAGCAACATTTTTTTTTTTGACGTGGATTGATCAAGCAACATTACAATACAACATAATGCAGAATTAGGAAGAATAAACATAAAAGAAAGCTCGTAAAAGATAAGATGAAACTACCATCATCTAAAATAAAATTACTTCACTGTCACTTGATTTCTTTATTCCTGGTGGATGGTAACTAACTAATATCTCGGGCAGGCTGATTAAAGACTCACACTGTAAATTTTATTTGGGCATTTGTTTGGTTAGACAACACATTTTGAGTCTCGGATATTAGCAAAATTTTGCAGCCGTGGTGATTATTTCCAAAGGGTATTCCTATCTGATTCAAGTTGATTTCGCCCCAAACATCATCTAGGATGATAAGAATCCTCCCGGTCATCTTAATCCTACCACACAAATGACGAGCTCTTTCTTCTAGAGTTTTCTCATGGATTTGCAAACCCAACATGTTCCCTATTTCTCCTTGAATTCTTTTCAGGTCCGGCTTTTTCGTCACACTTGCTCTCACAATCAAGTCAAAAAGATTGTCTCTCTTAACCCTTCGGGTTATTTTCAAGACCACACTGTCGTTTTTTGCATTACTTGATCCGTACACCCCAAGCATGATAATATTTGGCTGTGTCAGAGTCCCTGTAATTTGGTTCAAAGTTGTAGTTATGTCATTAGAGACCGAGCGGCCATTGATTCTTCCTGCAGTAGTTCGAATTTCATCCTCTGCAAACAATAAGGAAGGTAAGGAGAGAGAATAGAGAGTAAGAAAGAGATAAAAGAGGAGAAAGATAGAGAGGATGGAGAGGATTGGAAAGAGAGCATACATACCCCAAATATCATCTTCAATGGGAAGCGCTGGAGTTGCTCTAATACCCGTTATATTCTTAAGGATTTTGGTAATAAAGGAACGACACGTCATTAGGCATGAAAATATAGCTTCCATTTTTCTTTTTTTTGCTGGTCTGGTTTTCTTTTCAAGCTGCATGATGAAACACTGCATCAGAAACAAACCCATTCATAAATCGGATCACAGTATTAAAAAGAGGTTTTGTTACCTTAATTAACCACAAAGATGAAGAAAGTAAGAGTACAAGTACAAGTACAAGTGGAAGAAGCTATGGAAAAGCTTCAGAGCAATGAATGAAGAAAAGACTCAAGTAATAGACTGTATGTATAATGTCTCTACATTTACATCCTGAGGTCAGGAGTCTCCAAATGGGCCCTCCATCTCCCTTTGGAGCCAAATTTCCAATGTTTTAAAAACCGGACCGGAGATTGAACCGGAGAGAGCTCCGGGTCATGGTTCAATCGGTTCACTCGGTTGAACCATGGTTGAACCGGATGAGTAATAATTAAATAAAAAATAAGAAAGGTATTAAATTTTGGAGAAAAAGTCAATAAAAAAGTCAAAAAAAGCATTCCGGGCGGTTCAACCCCGGGTCAATTGGCGGTTCAAAGCGGTTGAACCGTGGTTCAGTCCGGTCCAAACCGGTTCTAAGCGGTTCAACGTGCCTACGGTTTAAATGGGGTTGAACCAACCGCCCGAGTGCCCGGTTCCCGGTCCAACCGGTTGAACCGGCCGGTTCGGTCCGGTTTTTAAAACATTGCAAATTTCCCATTGTAATTTTTTTGCATTCTGTCTCCTAATAATCATTATTGCTCCTGCACCATTAGCCTCATTATTGTCCTGCTTTGAGGTTTATATTATATTTAAGGTGATTACTCCCGTACCCATTCTATAATAGAGGGGTATCATACCTTCTTTATTTGTCCTAATTTAATTGGGTCAAGTGTCACTTGTATTTCATGTCACTTTCAAGATGTAATTTTTAAAATATACCCAAATCTTTAGAGTAATTATGTTAGACCCTAATTCTTCATACAAATCACACCAAAACCCTATTTGTTTCAAAATCAAGTTTTGCGACCCATTAAGATAGAACCGTCTCTTTCAACGTCTATCTTCTTCTTTCTCTCCCTCTTTTCTCGCTGCGTCTCTCTTCTTCTTTTCTTTTTCTCTCTTTTGAGAGTTGTGTTGTGGCTGAAAACAGTCTTGCAAAAAACAATCTTTCATCATCTCTTTGAATAAGTTCTCCGTCGCGCCGTCACGCCGCTGCGCCGCCGTCACCGTGCAAAATGAAAATCAAATGCCAACTCCGAAAACGAAATCTAACCTTGAAAAGAAGTAGTGGCCGATGACGAAAGGGCGGTGACGGCGGCGCAGCAGCATGACGGCGCGACGGTGCGACGGAGAACCCTATTCAAAGAGATGATAAAAGATTGTTTTTTGCAAGACTGTTTTCAGCCACAACACAACTCTCAAAAGAGCGAAACAGAAAAGGAGAAGAGAGACGCAGGGAGAAAAGAGGGAGAGAAAGAAGATTTGGGTATATTTTAAAAATTACATCTTAAAAGTAATATGGAATACAAGTGACACATGACCCAATTAAATTAGACAAGTAAAGAAGGTATGATACCCCTCCATTATAAAATAGGTATTGAAGAATTTACCTATTTATTATATTATACTGTACATTGCTAAGTTTGTTTATAGGTATTACTTTGAGGAGGGGAGTATGGCAGGCTGACAATACATGTGATATTTTGTATTTATCTTTCCTTTTCATAGTAGCTATGATAGAGCCTATAACAAAGCTGCAGAGTAGGCCTGGACAAAAATGGTAAACCGATCCAAAAAACCGAAGGAAATGGGCTGCAACGGGTGGGTCCTGATGGTTAAATGGGTCAATGGGTTAAAAATCGAGTACAAGTGAGTTACATTGGGCAGGTGCAGTTGTTAATTGGAGACCCATCAGTACCCACACCCGTCCGAATCAGAGCATAGAACCATTGAATTGACATACTCTGTCATGGAGCTGTGATCTGTCCCATCAATATGTAGCGTAAAGCAAATGCAAGTTAGACTGTTACACCCATGTTTTGATAAAAGTATTAGTATTTTATTACTTTATTTTTGATAAGGTAGTATTATTTTATTTTGTAACCCGTATTGGATTATTACTTCTGCCCATTTATGTGGTAGGCCACTGATGCATTTGTTACCCACTTGCACAACTTCGATTGCGATCCACGCTTCTCATGTGCGGACAAGATTAATTGTCAACAACAACAGCTTTCGCACCACTTTCCACTTTCTTCCCCTTTACCCAAACCACAAACACACCGTACAAAGATAAAATTGAGAACCAACAAGAACATGGAATGAGAGAAGAGGGAAGAACGAGAACCAACAACAACAAAAAAAATCAAATAAAACCCAGAAAATCAAAATATAGTTTTTTCATACTTAAAAAGTTAAAATAAAATACAAATAAAATTATGTGTACTAAATTAGAACCATTCATCTTCCACTGGTCTAGATCTGAGAAAAGATGAAGAACAAAAGTTTCATTCGATATTGCTGTGTTGAGGAGCATGCAGTGACAGTGACAGAAGAAAAATGAGGAAAAATAAAATGGAGGAGATGGAACCGCCGTCGCCGTTTTATCCGCCACCGCCGCCGCAAATCGCTCATGTCGCTGTTTGCATGTGCAGTAGAAAAAGAGACATTAACCACTCACTATTGTTGTTCTCACAAATCTTCCCTATTGTTGCTGACAAGTTAAAAGAGAAGAGAGGAAGGTGAAGACGGTGAGGGTGTACGAAGGGGAGAGGTTTGAGGGTTGTGAGAAATGAAGAAGAGGTTGAGAGAAAATAGGGAGAATGGAGAGATTGATTGTTAGAGAAATCGGTGGGGTTTGGGGAATGATGAGAGAGTGTGTGTGTGGTTGAGAGGAATCGGTGGGGTTTGGCTGTTTGGGGAATGATGAGAGAGAGTGTGTGTGTGTGTGTGTGGTTGAGAGAAATTAGGTAGTGGGTTTGGGAAAAATAAAAATTGGGAATGGGTTTGAACAATTAGTAAGAATATTTTAAAGATTTCATTTTGCTTTTTAATTAGTAAGAAAAAATTAAAGATGTCATTTTGCTCTGCAAACGTTTCTTGCTCTTTCAATAAACTAGTATGTTTTACCCGTACGCTGTACGGGTCGACGTTTTTGAATGGACTAATAGTTGGCATTTGTTGACGAAATTCATTGACCAATAATGTGTCGTAAGAAGGTTTTTTTTTTTATTGAAACCTAAGCTGTTCACCATTTTATATTCAATTTCAGTGACCAATAATGTGTCGTAATTAGATTTTTTTTATGGTGAAAATTAGGCTGCTATTTTACACGTTTCCCAATGTCATCCAATTTACTGTAACCAATTATATACGTGGATAAGTAAGTAAGTATGTTTTCATATACATATATATCTCTATATAAATATGTAGTAGTTTGTTTGACGTGTTTAAATTCTTTTTTGACGGCAAGGCTGGCGTGAGACACAAAAATTATAAGTCAAGAGTTCGAAATATGATTGTTGGGACATAAGAAAAATGTGAATTTTGTTAAGTCACGTTATTAAAATTTAGTATGAGCTACAAACTTAGTTATGTTTAATAAAATAACAAATCTTAGTCATAATGAAGAGATCAAAATTGAATTGTTGGGGCATAATAAAAGGGGAATTTGGTATATATTAACAAAATAGAGTATAAGCAAAAGCAGCGAACACATGGGGAGGGTTATTTTTGGTTTTCGTAAAATGGTAGGGGTAAATTATTTAAACCCATCAGAACTTAGACTCTACTTTCCTTTTCGTGAACACTCAGAGACGGAGAATAAGGTCCCCGCCCAATCCTAAATTGATACGATTAAATAATGCTTCTCTAAATCTATTATATTTAAATACTTTATTGGATGCCTATCATTTAAATAATTTACAAATTATTATAATTAGATTTATTTATTTTTAAGTTATTTCATATTTTATTTAGTTATAAAATTTATAAAATCATTACATACTTTCCTATTTCTAAATTTAATTTATAGAGAAACACGTTTAATTACAAAACGAAAGTTACCGAATTATTCATTTCATGCAATCAATACATTAAACTTTTGTTTGAAGAACAATAATATTAGGGGTAAAAAAGTGAAAAGAACAAAGTATACCTGAATATCCTCCTCCTTAATATTTAAAAAATAAAAAACTAAGAGTTTGAGATAGAAAATCATGTCAAATGATTTCATCATGTCAAATAGGCCTGATTGTTGATAAACTTGAAACCCGGGCCATGGAGAATAGAGAAATTAAGAATAATTTTGGATTTAATTTTACATATAGGTATAATGTTGTGGAGGCGTAAATTAGCCCACCTATTTAGGGATTCTATTTATTGCTCATTATTGATTAAATCTTTGACATTAATCATTTGGCTGTAATAGGACACACTGTAACCGTTGATTATAAGGTAAATATCTAATTATTCAATCGCATCCGTTGATTCCATAGCCGCAATTTTACTCTACGTGAACCGTTGATCAAGTCCGTGTGTGTGGGGTGATGAATGGAAGCCGTCGGATATAACATGGTGGCTGATTTGTGCGCTGATAGGTCAGCTTGTGCTGACATGGATTTCGAACAATCTGATGTCATTAATCAGATTATCTGACGTGGACGCCAGTATAAACCTATCTATGGTTTATTATAATAAAGATAAAGATATTTGTTATGCATTAAATTTATTCATCGAATGAGTGAATGCAATAAAAAATAACAAATACCAAATGGTAATATTTTTTTGCTCTGCAAATTCACGTGCGATGAACACTCACATGTTAAGTACCTATCAAATTGAGTGGAAAGATAATATAAAAATCATTTTTTTTACGTTTCCCTATCTGTATATATTAAATTAGTGGCGGATCCAGGATCCCAAGGTCGGGATTGTCAAATTTTTTAAATAAACAATTTGATAAAAATTTAACTATTTGATGACATTGTTCAAACACACTATTAATATTAATTAGAATTAAGCTAATACTAATTGGAGACTAATACACACTATTAACTTAACTATTTTTTTTTTTAAAAGTTTTCTAAAACAAGTTAAAAAACTAAACAAAGAGTAAAACAACTTGTTGTTCAAACATTGATCATATTAATAAATTCCAGGTTTAAATTATATACTAATATTTTTAACAAAATATTGATATTTAAAAAGGCAATGCCATTGTCAACGGCACGAAGGTTCGTATATCCTTCATCATATCCTACTGGTAGAGAACATATTTTAAAATTAAAATTAAAAGTCACAAAGAAGAAATTAAGCAATTAAACAATTATGGTTACCAATTTCCCCAAATCAGAAATTAAACAATTAGGGTTTTCAATTTCCCCAAATCAAAAATTAAACAATTAGGGTTTTCAATCAAAGAATTAAACAATCACTTCAGTAGATTAGACTAGAAAAGAGAAGAAATCCAACTTGTTTTAGTGTTTTTGAGAGTTCAATGGAAAAGAGAAAGTTGCAGCTGTGAGAGAAGAACAGAGAAGCTGTGAGACTGAGTGAGAGAGAGAGAACAGAGAAGCCGAGTTTGTGAGAGAGAGAGAACAGAGAATCCACCGCCCACCGTGAAAAGAGAGTTGAGTGAGAAAGCTCGTAGAGAACGTGAGAGTCTGTAAGAGAGTTGTGCGTGCGTGAAACAGTGACTGTATTGTGTTTTGGGTGAATTAAATTTGGGTCTTTGGTGCAAATGGGTGCAAAAATTAGGCTATTGGTGCAATTTAAAATATTCAAGTGTGTCAAAAAAATATTTCTATAGGATGGTAAGTCAAAAAAAATTGGGGGGTTCAACTGAACCCCCTCAAATCTATGTGACTCGGGCACTGATATTAATTATCAATTACATTTGTCTAAAATATATTAGTGTTGTTAATAGCAACTTCAAAAAAATACGTTATATTTATCAATAGGACTATAAACTTATAAACGCGTATAATTAATATAGGGACTAATATTACATTTTTAATACTTCATCCAAAATTCAACTACTAATATCACATCCTATAGATTAAAGTTTACAATCTTTAGTGTTTGTTTTTGTACTTCTGTACAGTATGCTAAAATTTGCTGTACTTCAAATTGGTGAATTGATTATGTTCCAACTTCCAACTTTATAGTCAAACCAAACACTTGACTTCATTTTGGTCATTTCGTACCAACGGGTATTTGAAGCATACTTAGATTACTGTTTATATTCAATTGTAAATAGTATTTATGTAATACATAGAAGATGACAAACATTGTTTTTTTTGTTCTGTTTGTTTGGTTCAACTTAAATTCAGTCTTACCAGCACATATGAACAACATAAATTTTTTCGTGTCTTCTCTTTCATAATTTGACTAGAAATCTAATTGACATTAACGCGTGCAACACGCACCTTTACTGATTTTACAGATTGTTATTAATTTCAACGATCAGGTCGAAAGTTCCACGAGAACTTCAATCACTTTTACAGTAGAACATCCTTCATATTCTTTTTAATTTAATGAGTCAGTCAAATTAAACTTCACAATTCTCAAGTTGAATTTTTAGTCTTTGAAGTACAACTTTAAAAAAAGAAACTTAATCCCAAGGATTGTTGTTCAATCAAGTAAGCAAATTTGGTTTGAGTTGGTAGTTAAAAACGTGACTGCATTAACATTTTTGTTTTGAAAATTTAATACAAATGCTTCTAAATAAAATTAATACTAGCACTAAAGTTTATGAAAGTGCTGCATAAAATTAACTTTTTAAAAAGTTTTTTAAAATTCATCTAAGCTATTTTTAAAAACCTTCTAAAAAAATTATGAGTGCTTCTAGGGTGAGAGAGCAAATCAAATCCCCACGGGTGAACCATTAAATATGACCATCGGATATAATATAAAAATTCATCAATAGTTGAGATTTAATACTGGTTGATTCAATCTTAACCACTCATAACATTTTTCACAATATCCTACGGTCAATTTTAGTGGTTCACCGGTGAGGGATTTGATTTGTTCTCTCACCCTAGAAGCACCCAAAAAATATTATACTTTTATTATTTACTAAGTATAAAAAAATACTGGACCTTTGTTTTTTTTTTGCATAGTTTTTCTTAGTATAAACAAATTCAAATAGGAAAATGATGTTCGGTACGAATACGAAACCTCAGAAAACCACTTGAAGCTTTTTAATCACCTCTATGTGTGTTGTGTGATGCTTCCCTTTTTAAAAAAGCACTTAGTATGTTTCTTACCCATACTATTTAGCAGTGTTGATTTAAATAACTAACACGGTTGGTTTAGTGGTTTAATCTACTTAGATTCGGTTCTCGAGGTGAGCAAACGCGGTATTGGCCAGTGCGAAGTTTGATTCCTGCAATAGTCAGAACAAATAAAATTAAATGAATTTCTTTAGTTTTTATTCATGTTTTAATAATTGTTTTACCCAATAAAAAAGTATTTAATGAAGTATTATTATTTTTCACGAAAAAATTATTTTACAAACATAAATTTAAATAATTGAGACCCTATTATTATATTTCATTCTAATCTTCTTATATTTAGTATTATTTACATATCCACTTATATTTATTTTTTGTTATTACTCGCCCCAACCCCCACCCCCTTTATTTCTTTAACGAGTACTCCAACGGACCCCTTTTTATGACATTTATTTCGGTCATTTTGCATCAGCAGGTATTGCAAACATACTTAAATTAGTATTTGTATTTTTATTTTAGTATTTCTTTTTAGTATTTGATTTAAATATCTATTTACAAAATCAATTTCGTTTTACACTTATTCTCTTTGTTAATGTTTCTTTTTAATTTTATAATCTTCTTATTTAATTTATAGTTATAAATAATTTTTATTCACGGGAACATTGGCTGCAATTACAATAGAATCTCACATCATATTCATTCAACTTTGTATAGGTGTTTCTATTTTATCGGTGGTTTTCATCCAACCCTAGATGATACCACTTGCTTCACCTTCTATTTGTGTTGTTTTTTTTAATTTGATCACTTCGCACCAACCAGTATTAAAACAATATTGAAATTGGTGTTTATAATTTTATCTTTATTTAAAGAATTGTGTTGCAGCATTTACTCTCGCGGGAACTTGCAGCATTTACTTCTGCGGGAACTTCAGCCATATTTATCCCATCATTTTCTTTCAACTTTGCATAAGTGGGTCTATTTTGTTATTGGTTTTTATTCAACCCTACATGATACCCATGTATTTCACTTTCTAATTGGGTTGTCTTATTTGCATTTAAATCATGGGTTAACCTACAGGAACTTCAATCATATTTACAATAGAACCCCATCGTTTTCTTCAACTTCGTATAAATGCTTCTATTTTATTGGTTGGTTTTCATTCTACCATGCATGATACCCACGTATTTTACTTTTTTTTTGTACATGTTTCACTTTCTATTTGTGTTTTTGTTATTTTGCACCAACGGGTATTAGACCATACTTAAACTGGTGAGTATATTTTTATTTTTCTTTTATATTTAAGTACCATGCATGTTACAACGTTTTCTCCCACGAGGATTTGAGCTACATTAATACCCACGGGTTTCAATTTATATTTATGTTGTCTTATATTTCAATCTTGCTTTTGGGTTAAGGCTATTTACTTTAATATGTTTATATCGTACTCACATGTTCATAATTTATTCCTTTAATTAATGTATTAATGTAATTAACTTATAGGTTATTCCTTTGATAAAAGTATTAGTATTTTATTACTTTATTTTTGATAAGGTAGTACTCCCTCCGTCTCAATTTAAGTGTCCTCTTTGCTACTTTTTATTGTCTCAAATTATTTGTCACTTTAGAATCCCAATGCAACCTTTATTACTTTTTTCCAACAATACCCTTACTTTTATTTGTATTTCCAACTTTTCCATTCCTCTCTCCTCATAATACCATAAGGGTACTTTAGTCATTCCATACTTTTTAAACATAAAAAATAACATCTCCAATCATTTTCTTAATACCCGCGCATAACCTTAAACGACAATTAAATTGAGACGGAGGGAGTATTGTTTTATTTTAGTAATTACATAGTTTCAAAATGTAATGTCAGAAAGGAGAGAGAAAAATGCACAATTGTTGAATTGTAAATACCGAGGCCTTTTCTTGCATTTCTCTCTCTTGTAAGCAATAATAATAACAATAGTATATTGCTTACCCTTCGTCTTCCTCACTGCGTCCTCTGCTCTGGTTTTTTTATTAATATTTAATAAAAATTACATATTAAAAAATTTATAACTTTAAATATAAGGTATATCTATAATAAAAATATTTATGTAATATATCCGGGGGCGGAGCGGGGGATATGAACCCCGTCCCAATCCCCAAGTTGACTGCGGGAGAATTTTATTCCCCATCCACCTCCCCACGGGGAAAAACTCTCCGCCTTCAGGGCCCCAAACGGGACACTCCCCGCGGAGATCCCCACTAGCGGGTAGAAATTGCCACCCCTAGATTTAAACATCTCCTACGAGTTCATAAAGTCTGTTTGGACAAAATACAATAAATTACTTTTTGACAAAAAATACAATAATTTCTGTGATAAATAGAATTTTGAACGTGGTAAAAATACATATTTTAATGTGTAAAGAGTATTTTTTTATCAAATTTGTCCAACTTAAAGCACACAGTTTAACTTTATTTTCCCTGATTCGAAACTCATAATTTTGAATTTAAACCTCATCTAGGTGATCATAAAGTTTGTTTGGACAAAATTGGATTAATTTTATGAAAAAGAGCTCCAAAGATGGTAAAAAATATATTTTAATACGTAAAAATTGCTTTTTTAATCAAAATTGTCCAAACTCGGTTCATTGGTGCACATCGAAGTTGTTGCTAGTTCGTCAACGTTACACAAGGACAAACAACCACCTACCACTGCCCTTGCTTTTATTGTACAACTATTGTAACCGTCTACATTAATTGAATTGTCCAATTTGTAACCGTCAATATTAATTGAACTGCCCAAAGCCAGTGGAAACTACCCTTGAATAAGACAGTAACAAAAAAAGAAATTAACACAATAATAATAATTTATTATATGAGTTATTTAAATTATTTATTACATTAATTTCGTTTTTTAAAAAAGAAAAATAAAAAATTAGGTGAGAATTTGTTTTGATTGGAGCCGATTTCACAACCAACAAATAAAAGAAAAAAGAAAAAATTATTTCTTTTATAACCAGTAGTTTTGAGGCAAAAAAAGGTCCCAGCACAAAAAAATAAAAAAATTTCTAAAATAACACACTTTTTTTATTATTTACCAATCTAGCACACATTTTTTAGTTGAGAAGTCGTCACCCCCAAACCGACTTCTCAACGTGATTTTTAAAAAAAATTGATTTTTTCAGTTGAGAAGTCATCACCCTCCAAACCGACTTCTCAACGTGATTTTAAAAAAAATTAGATTTTTTCAGTTGAGAAGTCGTCACCCCGCAAACCGACTTCTCAACGTGATTTTTCAAAAATTTGGTTTTTTTCAGTTGAGAAGTCGTCACCCCCCATAACGACTTCTCAACGTGTTTTTTTAAAAAATTGATTTTTTTCAGTTGAGAAGTCGTCACCCCCAAAACCGACTTCTCAACGTGATTTTTCAAAAAGTTGGTTTTTTTCAGTTGAGAAGTCGTCACCCCCCATAACGACTTCTCAACGTGTTTTTTTAAAACAATTATATATTAATAATAATACCAATTATAATTTATAATTTATTTTAATAATAATACCAATTTATATAAAATGAAAATTAATTAAAATTTTCGTATTTATTTTAATAATTTGCAACATATTTATTTATTAAAAAAATAAATATGTAACACTAAATATAATTGAAACATTTATTTTAATTGATCAAATAAACTCATTTATTAAATTATATATTACAAATGATTACAAGAGTTGTACAATTAAATTGAAAGACAAAGTTTTATTGTCCTAGATGGTGCCCAGTCCCACAACGTGGCGGTCGACGGTTACGATGTGGACGTCGTGCTGGTATTTATTGTTCAGTGGGGGCAGGTGCAGGGTCAGGTGGTTGTTCATATTGGTACCCTGTTGATGAACTAGGTCCTGCCTGGTCGGGGTTCCATGTTGGTCCAGATTCCAAAATAGATTGATAATATCTATATGGTTCCGGCATATTATAATCGGGACTAAGCAAAGGACCTAAAAAATCCTGGTCATAAGAAGCCACAGAATACCTATGATGATCTTGGACTGGCGTGTATTCTACTGACTGGTTGGCCGCCTCATAATGTTGATATGTTGGTGGGAAGGAGACGGAGTGGCGGTGAGGCATAGGCTCTTCGCTCTGTTCAAAGGTTGGCCGAGTAGGTGTTGCATGTCGACTACGGCTGCGATGTTGAGATTGACTTGTTTGCCTAGTTGGTGCTTCTTCTCGATCATTCACTGCACCACTACCACGTGGGTCCATTAGTTGTTGGTTGATAGAAAGATATAACCTAGAATTTGTTGTTAGCCACATCATATATTCTTGTGTGTTGATGGGCTTTCCCTGTAATTACTGGCCAATAAGAACTCCTTGTTCTTTATCATTCCAGGATTGAATAAATCGACCATGCCTTACTAGCCAGTTTTCATCCGCATTTCCTCGCATGTCGAGGTCATGCAATTTGTCCAAATTCTCGGGTCGAATGGGTATATCTTGCACGAGGCCAAACTGCATTTTCACTCTATCTATTTGGTGCCATTCTACAATTTGGAAACAGACCAACGCCGTTTTTGCACTCCATAATGTACTGTCTTGGAATGCGGTTGATGGCAGATTGAGTTGAATTTCCTGATACGGCAACCACTTAAACTGGAAAAAAATTAAGTGAGTAACGAGCTATTATGCATTGTTTACAAAATTTGACATAACGAAAATTAATTATACGTACATCAGCTAGTGTCATCTGGTCTATCCTTGACCTGATGTCAACAAGGGTACAGGGAGTATTGGTGAAGTTTAGACCCCTTTGAACCCATCTATAGAAACAATAAAACGTTATTCACTTAATTTTTACGGTAAAAATAATAAACACGTGTCAAAAAAATTTAAACTACGGTAAAAATACTAAACACGTGTCAAAAAAATTTAAACTACCTTAAAAATACTAAACACGTGTCAAAAAAATTTAAACTACGGTAAAAATACTAAACACGTGTCAAAAAAGTTTAAACTACCTTAAAAATACTAAACACGTGTCAAAAAAATTTAAACTACGGTAAAAGTACTAAACACGTGTCAAAAAAATTTAAACTACCTTAAAAATACTAAACACGTGTCAAAAAATTTTAAACTACGGTAAAAATACTAAACACGTGTCAAAAAAATTTAAACTACCTTAAAAATACTAAACACGTGTCAAAAAAATTTAAACTACGGTAAAAATACTAAACACGTGTCAAAAAAATTTAAACTACCTTAAAAATACTAAACACGTATCAAAAAAATTTAAACTACGGTAAAAAAACTTAAACTACGGTAAAAATACTAAAGACGTGTCAAAAAAAGTTAAACTACGGTAAAAATACTAAACACGTGTCAAAAAAATTTAAACTACGGTAAAAATATTAAAGACGTGTCAAAAAAATTTAAACTACGGTAAAAATACTAAACACGTGTCAAAAAAATTTAAACTACCTTAAAAATACTAAACACGTGTCAAAAAAATTTAAACTACGGTAAAAATACTAAACACGTGTCAAAAATTAAAATAGTTAGTATTCATAAAATTACCACAACACTTTGTTTACCTTTTTGCTAGTGGATACTCAACAACACGGCTTACTTGTGGGGCTAGAAACGGCATGCGATACCAAACCCATGATTGTAAAAGCAAAGTACATCCACCCATGGAATTTGAGGACGGTGCAGAAGCTCTACACATTATAGCAGAGTTACAGAACTACGGTTTCATGTTTTGAATTAGTACTTACGGACTTAAATTACACGTGTACAAGAATCGAAACAATGACTAAAAACAGTTTTTTCTAAGTCTAAAAAATGAATTTTTTACCATGTTTAGATCTATTTTTACCATGTCTAAAAAATGACTTAAATTTAAAGAACAGTTTTTTTAATTATAAATTCAAAACAAATTATATGACATTCTGTCAGTGCAATCTAGGCCTTTAAAACTGTCGGTGCAATCTGGGCCTTTAAAACTGTCGGTGCAATCTGGGCCTTTAAAATTGTCGGTGCAATCTGGGCCTTTAAAACTGTTGGTGCAATCTGGCCCGTCAAAATTGTCGGTGCAATCTGGGCCTTTAAAACTGTCGGTGCAATCTGGGCCTTTAAAACTGTCGGTGCAATCTGGACCTTTAACATGTGTATAAAAATGCATCCTACACCCCAGTAACTCACCACTCTTCCTTCTTCAAACACCTCTTCCACTCTTCCTTCTTCAAACACCTGCTGTTATGGCTCTTGTTTTTATCACAGTCTATTACAATGGACATGTTGATAAAACAACCACTGAAGGTGTTGTCTTTAGATGTGATAACTCGTGCTTAGTCAAACTTCGGTCAAAATTCAAACTAGAGGAGCTAAAACAAACAATCCAAAATAAATTCTCTTCAACTCATCCAAAGATGGTGGTTAGACTTATATACCGTTACCCTACAACTCTTGCAGCTGGCCATAAATTCTACGAGGAGTTGCATCTATGTTCCGATGATTATGTGGATATGATGTTAGGTGTGTTCAAGGAATGTAAACACCTAGGTCTCTCCACACCTGAAGTGTATGCAGATTTGATGGATGCTCCTCCTTACGAAACTCAAACACAAAATCCATTTTCACAAAACAACATTTCTTACGAAACCCAAACACAAAATCCAATTTCAGAAAACATTTCTTACGAAACCCAAACACCAGCTTCATACCCTCAATTCATTCCATCATCTTTCCAAACCCACTTACCTTATGCTGAAGAAACGCCATATGTAAACCCTCAATCCATTCCATCATCTTCAGTAAACCCCATTGACCTGAACATAAGTAACCCTCTAGACAGCCAAACTGATACCCAACCTATTAGTATTATTGCAGGTGTTCATAATGAAGAAGTTGGGGAATTTAGTGAGGATGAAGATGATATTCTTGAGCGCCATGACGAGGAGGAACCTATTGTAGCAAGCCCACATACGACTGTCTCTTTCCATGACCCTCCACCACACTTTCGCAACATCACACATGACAACATCCAACATCATGATGATGAGTTTGGCCATTCTATAGATAGGAACCGAGAGTGCACCATTGAAGACCGTAACAACCTCCGGAAGAAAATGAGATTCCCAACTAAAGAAATGGCCCAACATTTTATCCAAACATACCACCTAAACCAGTGTCTAGACTTCAAAGTCGATTATTCGAATACAGAAAGATGGATGGTTAGTTGTGTGCACGTAAACTGTCTATGGAAGTGTACAGTGAGGCTCGGCAAAATATCTCAAGTTTGGGAGATTACACAATTACAAGGGCCACACACATGTACATCAGGGACTCTTTCACAAGATAACCGTCAACTCACCGCGAACTTGATCACTACAAGAAAAACTGGATTTTCCGGCGACCAAAATCCACCGGAAATGACCAAAATCCGCCGAAAATGTGGACTTTCCGGCGGATTTTTGGCGCCGGAAAAACCCTCGTCGCAAACAGTTTCCGGCGGATTTTCCGCCGGTAATTTCCGGCGGATTTTCCGCCGGTAATTTCCGGCGGATTTTTGGTAGTTTCCGGCGGATTTTCCGCCGGTAATTTCCGGCGGATTTTTGGTAGTTTCCGGCGGATTTTTTGGTAATTTCCGGCGGATTTTAATTTTTTTTTGGAAAATCCGCCGGAAACTACCAAAAATCCGCCGGAAATTTTTTTTTTTTAAAAAAAATTTCCGGCGGATTTTTGGTAATTTCCGGCGGATTTTCCAATTTTTTTTTTTTTTTTTAAAAATCCGAAATTTTTTAAATTTTTTTTGAATTTTATAACTTAATATATGTTTTAAATAAAAGTCAAAAAACAAAAGTAAAATCAAATGTTGAATGGTATTTTTGAAAAAGGAAAGAATAAAAGAGAATATGAGAAGAAATGATATATGAGAGAATAAGAATAAGGAATTATGAAGAAATAAGAATAAAATAGTGAGATGAAGAAGGAATAAGAATAAAGAAGTGAGAATGAAGAAGAAAGGAGAATTATAGAAGAGAGATATGTAGAGAAATTTTTGAAGATTAGAGAGTATGAGAAAGAAGAAAAAAGATAAGATAGAGAAAATGTAGAAGAGAATAAGAAGGAAAGAAAGAGATAAATGAGAGAATGAGATGAGTGTAGGAGAAAGTTGTATTTATAGACGAATTTTTTTCCCTCTGAATTTTTCCGGCGGATTTTTAAAATTTCCGGCGGATTTTTTTCCCTCCAAAATTTTCCGGCGGATTTTTTGAAATTTTCGGCGGATTTTTGAAAAAAAAAAAAAAAAAATTTGAAAAATCCGCCGGAAAGTCCAAAAAATCCGCCGGAAATTTCCGGCGGATTTTTGGTATTTTCCGGCGGATTTTTGAAAAAAAAAAAAAAAAAATTTCGAAAATCCGCCGGAAAGTCCAAAAATCCGCTGGAAATGACCAAAAATCCGCCGGAAATTTCCGGCGGATTTTTGGTATTTTGCGGCGGATTTTTGCAAAAAAATAAAAAAAAAAAAATTATAAATCCGCCGGAAAGTCCAAAAAATCCGCCGGAAATTACCAAAAATCCGCCGGAAATTTCCGGCGGATTTTTGCCAAAAAAAAAAAAAAAAAATTATAAATCCGCCGGAAAGTCCTAAAAATCCGCCGGAAAGTCCAAAAAATCCGCCGGAAACTACCGTGGGATCAAATCCGCCGGAAATCTATCAAATCCGCCGGAAAGTTTCCGACGGATTTATATCCGTCGGAAAGTTTTCGACAGTAAATCCACTATTTCTTGTAGTGGATGTGTGACAGTATCATTCAACTCGTAAGATCTGATCCGACAATATCAGTCTCAGTGTTGATTGCACACATAAGGGAAAAGTACACGTACACAAGTACTTACAGTAAGGCGTGGATTGCAAAACAGAAGGCCATCGAGAGGATTTACGGTAATTGGGAGGGGTCATACAACCAGGTAACAAAGTGGCTCTTAGCTTTAAGTTACTACATTCCAGATACTAAGATCGACTTTGAATGGCTACCCTTTATTGAGGCTGGCCAACAAATTGCTGGTAAGGGTGTCTTCCGCCGTATCTTTTGGAGCTTTGGGCCGTGCATCAAGGGATTTCATTATTGCAAGCCTGTTGTGTCTGTTGATGGAACATGGTTGTACGGTAGGTACAAAGGAACACTACTAATGGCAATCGCTCAAGATGGAAGAAGCAACTGCTTCCCAATAGCATATGCTGTTGTCGAGGGTGAGACAGCTGATGCATGGTATTTCTTCCTATCTCGTTTAAGAGAGTGGGTCACACCCCAAGATGGTCTCTGTTTGATATCAGATAGACATGAGGCTATCAAAAGTGCGGTTAGACGTCTAAACAGCAATTTGAAGCATGCGTTCTGCATTCGACACATAGCTCAAAACTTCATGAGACATTTCAAAAATGCGACTGCCAGGAAACATGTGATCAACATGGGTAATCATTTTTTAATATAATAAGTCTTAATATGACCTTCATTTTATATTAAGCCCTTAACAAAGTTAAATTTTGTTGCTTTAGGATACTCAATGAATGAATATAGCGCTGAACTGTACAAAAGGAAAGTCCATAGGGAAGCAGGTGAGGAGGCCGTGGCGTGGGTTGATGATATAGAAAAAGAACAGTGGCTACAATGGTGTGATGGAGGGCACCGTTGGGGCCACATGACAACAAACCTTGCCGAGTGCATCAACAAGGTCTTAAAGGGCCTGCGCAATCTCCCAATACGTTCGTTGGTAGAGTCAACCTATTATAGGTTGACTGATACTTTTGTCCAAAGGGGGGGGGGGGGGGGGGAGGCACAGACAATGTTGCATTCTGGTCAAGTTTACTCAGAAAAATTATTGGAACATATTGAAAGAAATAGAGCAGTGTCTAACACACATAGCGTTTCAATTCACAATCGAGCCCAAAGTGTGTTCAGAGTCGAAGAACTTGTCCGACCACAAAGCGGTAGACCTGCACAGACATTTAAGGTGGACTTCAGAGCACGCATGTGTGATTGTGGGGAATTTCAGGCGTTGCACTATCCTTGTTCACATGTCATTGCAGCATCTTCAAAAATCCATTATGACCACATGCTCTTTGTGCCTCCACAATATAAACTGGATTATGTTTTCAATACATACTTTGTGGAGTTTCCAGCATTACCAATTGAGTTGTCCTGGCCAGATTTCAATGGAATTGAATTGCAACATGATCCAAATATGCGGAGAGAAAAAAAGGGTCGCCCAAAGTCTTCCAGTATTCGTACTGAGATGGATCAAACAGAAAGGAGTAATCGCACTAAGAGATGTGGTCTTTGTAGAAATGAGGGGCACAACCGAAACAATTGCCCTAACCGGAATGTAGATCAATGGGATAATTAAGTATTATATTCATACTGAGTTTTTGTAATTTTGTAATCCGGTCTTCAATCAATGTTATCCGCTTTTTAATCAATGAAAATAAATGTTTCAATTATATTTAATAAATGTGTTTATTTTTTCTATAAATAAATATGTTAGAAAATTTAAAAATAAATAGGATTTCTTTAATTATTTTTCAATTTATATAAATTAGTATTATTATTAAAATTGAATTTTTTTTAAAAAAACCTGTTGAGAAGTCGTCACTCGTTATTGGGGGTGACGACTTCTCAACTGAAAAAAACCAAATTTTTGAAAAAACACATTGAGAAGTCGTTACACGGGGTAGCGACTTCTCAACTGCAAAAGTTAGATTTTTAAAAAAAACATGTTTAGAAGTCGTTTTTGGGGGAGACGACTTCTAAACTGAAAAAAATCAAATTTTTGAAAAAACACGTTGAGAAGTCGTTACACGGGGAAGCGACTTCTCAACTGCAAAAGTTAGATTTTTAAAAAAAACATGTTTAGAAGTCGTTTTTGGGGGAGACGACTTCTAAACGTGAAAAAATTAAATTTTCCAAAAACCATGTTGAGAAGTCGTTTCCTGGGGTAGCGACTTCTCAACAGAAAAAAAAGTGTGCTAGTTTGGTAAATAATTAAAAAACTGTGTTATTTTGGATTTTTTTTTTAAATGTGCTATGACCCGTTTTTTGCCTAGTTTTGAGGAGGGAGTATGGTAGGCTGACAACCCATGTGATCTTTTGTATTTATCTTTCTTTTTCATAGTAGCTATGATAGAGTATATGACAAAGCTGCATAGTACTACTATTTATTGTGTAAAAGTGAAATATTGTGTGATATTGATATATGGGCATTAGTTTGGCTCTATTTGGAAATGTTCATTCGTTAGCTTAAAGCGAATCTGTTAATTGTAAGTGTTTGACACAATTAACTTTTAGCTTTTCATTAGCTTATAGTATTTTCTGAAATGCTACTTGAAGTAGCGTTTAGCTTACGTTTCATTTTTTTCTCCCAACTTTACCCTCATTACTTTATTTAAATTCCTCACTTATCCTCTATTAAATGAATTTCTCTCTCATTTTTTTAGCATTAATTACAAATATCTATTTACGTAATTTTATTTTTATAAGTTACTTAAACCTTTAATTTAACCAAACACTTTAAATTCAATCAGCTACCTCATCTGCTATTTGATTTGCTATAAACTAGCTTATTTACTATCCGCTACTTTTTGCCAAACAGAGCCTTAAAGTAAAATGTTTTTACTTTAATTACCAAAGTAGCACTCTTTTACTATACCATACTAGTGAGAAGTTGTCTTCCAACCAAAAGATTTCTCAACTGAAATTTTGCTTTTTTATTTTATTTTTTGTTGATAAATACCAAAACAAATCCTCACCTATTTTTTTCTTTATTAAAAAACGAAATTAATGTAATAAATTATTTAAATAACTCATAGATAATTCTCAATCTAATATATAACACACAAGATAATGAAACATCAACTCTAAATTCGACAATAATTGGACTTACTAAGCCTTTGAGGAGTCATTATCTTGCTGTAGTACTTGCAAAACAGAACAAACGGATTGAATTAAAGAGAGAATAAGGAGTAAAATTCCAGCTGTAGAAGCAGCAGTTTGCCAAGCACTGTTGCAATAATCACGCCTCAGAGTGGCGCTCAACTTACGACAAGGATCTTCACAAAAATCATTCAAGTCTTCACAGATAATAGAGTAATCAGAATTGAAATCCAAATGTGTAATATTTTTCCAAAGACCATTAAACAAGTTAGCCGCAGAATTACTATCCCCCATCCAATTAACAAGAACTCCTTTCTTTACCAGTATATCAACATCTCTTCCTGTGTTTATAAGGAAATCCAAAACAGCAACATAGTCAGTAATGTAGGATTCATTAGGGTAGTGACACTGCTCCAAAGCTATCATATTGCGGAACAAAATCTCAGTCCAATCCTCCACTTTCAACTGAGGAATTTCAAGAACTCTTCCTGAAAACCTCAAGTCAAGTAAGCAACCACTTCTAGTGTTCCCTTTAAACCTCACTCCTGCTTCCAGCAACTGAGTGGCACTCGGAATATGTTTCGCCGGTTGGTCTAACCTGCTCGGCCGCCGTCTTCCCAAGTAAAAAATTCTAATTAGATCAGTGAAATGCCTAATACTGATATTACTAGAAGCCAACTCTGATGTATTGTAATAAGCAAAATGTTGAGTTGAACGCCCGATTTGGGTTCAACCTCTAATACCTGAAACGACGAAACAACGATCACAGCGCCTATTTGGAATTCCCAATTGAAATAAGAATCGTACACTAATCTTAAAGCGGAAATCGGATCAATCGAAAAACCAATTTGCAAATTCGAAGAACATAAAACATAAAGCGAATTAAATGAAATTACGAAAAGAAATAACGGGATAAAGGGAGAAAAAAACACCAAGGATTTGGTAACCCAGTTCGGATTGCTCCTACGTCTGGGGGTCTGAATCCGAGCGAAAACTTCACTATGATGATAAACCGATTACAATGAATCAACCCTCTTCTTCTTCACTATTACAATCTCTGATTTTCGCTCACTTTCACTCTCTATTGAAACGAACGAACAGGGAAGAAGAAGAGAAAAATACAGGAATGAATTCTCAGAGATTAACTCTCTAATCTCACTCAACGCTATCTTATATACAAGCTGTAATTAAACTGAATTAACAACAGCAAAACAACTTCCAACAAACTGAATATCAGCACCATAAATCGTTAACAACCTTGCAACAACCTGACTTGCGATACTTGGCTGGAATTGAATGCGAAATGCTTGGTTGAGATTAGAGGAGAGAAATGCGCGAATTCATGGCCAGAAACGAAGAGGAAAAATCGCTGATTTTGTTGCTGCAAATTGATGGTGATTTCACGCAGCTTCTCTGCTGGAAGAAGGAAAAACCAGACCCGGTTATGCTCCAATCCAACACACATGGGCTTGATCCAGAAACGAAATAACAGGCCCACAAACAACTATAAGCCCAATGGCTTATTTTAATAATTGCACCACCTTTAATTACTTATTTGCACCACTTCACACAAAATAATCAAAACTAAGTTTAAGAAAAGAAGGGTGTTGATCACCACTAAAGGAAAGATTGTAGAGATTTTCAAGAACAAAAAAGGGAAGCTGATTTTCAAGTAATAACAAATATAATCTTATATTAGAAGCTAACCAAGATTTCAAAAGAAAAGCATCATCAACTGACCATTCATCATAATAGGAATTCAAAAAGAGTTCAAGTATGAAACATGAATCAACTAATATAAGCTTAACAAGTTCCTCTTTGGTAGGTTTTAGGGTTTCAGAGTAACATCGACGGAAATTAGGTTCGATTTGTTCTATGTAGGGAATTAAGTTTTCTAAAGTTGGTTCAGGTCGTTGGAGAAATGCTTTGCAGTATATAAGTTTGTGTCTTTCCATGCTTTGGAAACGGGGATCGGTGGAGTGGTGAAAAGGGCCAATAGAAAGAACCTTTGGAGTGTAAGCATCTGTGTTGAGTCTGCGAATAACAAAGGGTGCCATGTAGATGCAACATTCAACGGTTATCGGTGGTTCTGCTCCGTTGAGCATCGCGTTTATATCGTTGACCACATCGTTGAGGTTCATCGTTGTTATCTGATGAATAATTGAAATTTGAAATGAAGAAGTTACGAGTGAAAAGAGACTGGGCAAGAAAATGAAGAAAAAATCTGTTGGTAGAGAAGACTTCAAGTCGTCTTGTAGTGAAACTTGTTGCTCTTGTCTTAGACTAGTGTTGGAGATTGTCATAGGGTGGGCCCCCACAATCAACTTTTTCCCACAAAATATCTCCTAGATTCTCTTAATTTATTTTTACGTAATTGATAGGTCCGCCGGACCTGGTCCACTATATTTTATTTGTAACGAATAAGTTTCTTATGTTTTAAAATCAATGTTTCTCCTTTTTTGATATTTTTCGTTGAACTCTGTTATAAAAATGGTTATATGAGCTGTTAAATGTGAATGCTTCTATGGTAATGTCCTTGAAAAGTGGGTACCGGTACTGGTTGTCATTCCAACCAATAGTGTGTGTTTCTGAAACCATTTCAGTGTCTCATTTATCCACCTCATTGTTTAATATAGGGACGACACATCATCAGACATGAAAAGATAGCTCCATTTTTTTCTTTTTGAATTTCTCGAGTCGTTAGCGCATCCACAATGGAGTACTCCACTTTTTATTCCTTAAGTGGAACCTACGTGTACACATCACTCATTTATACTTTTTTAATGTTATTCTTAATAAGAACTTAATGTCTCCAACCCAACACCCCAAAAAGTGTACTAAATGGACCTCACTATAATCTTATGTCATTTCACTTCAATAATAATTAATTTATTAAGTTATACGTATCTTATTTATGAAATATCAAAAGTAAATTATAAAAATTGTAATATTTATTTGCACAATTTTTTTTTCAATTTTTTAATAACTTGAAAATTCATAAATAATTTCTTGGTCGGTTCTTCTTCTTCTTCATCAAGTGTAATACTCCCTCCGTTCCTGATCTTTGATACTTTTGGCCTTTTATTTTTGTTCCAAAACAATGGTACTTTTAAAAACCCAATGTACAATTCACCTAATTTTTCCTAATATACCCTCTATATTTATTTATCCTTTTAGAGTTCCAACGCATGAATTAATTGTCCCAAGACTATTTTACTTTAACTTCAATTATCCCAATACAACTACAAGTGGGGCATTTTAGTACTTAAACAACACAAATTAATGGTACCTTAATATGTGTGTAACAAGCCAAAAGTACCAAAGATTAGGAACGGAGGGAGTACTATCCAACCCGACTTGTGGGGAAAATGATGGAGTTTGAAATTCTAGAGCTAATTTGGATGTCGTTTCTTGCTCTTCAGAAAATTGCCCAGTACTGGAACCCACAGAATCCCCTTGATCAAAGGTGGGGTTAGTTGGTAGTGACTGAAATCTTTATTATACTAAACCATGGAAAAGTCCATGTGTCTGTCCACGTCAATAATGACATCATAAAACACGCCAGCAATCACAAACTCCACATCAGCAAGTTCCCTGTTTAGATATCTCACGTCAGCTACGATTTTTTATCCAACGGTTCACATTTGCTCAGGGCTACACCTATACATGATCAACGCCTGTCATTTAATTATCTCTTTGATCAAAGGTGTTTAAAGTTTCTATTTAACATATATTGTACGAAAGTCCCTTGACACAAGATGTTTAAAGAAACGTATCGGTAGACCTCTTGGGTAATTCCGATCCCAGCCATATTGGAGCCCAGCAGCAGTGTACATAACTACACGAATATGATTTTTAGAAAGGTACTTGAACTGAATTGTATATTTTGTAGCTTTGCCTAAAGCGTTCCCACCCATCAGCCAATCAGATGTTTCCATTACGCCACTCGACTTTTATTGACCACCATTGTCCATCTTTTGTGTCCAGAAACACTGTTTGGTCAATTTCAGACCCCCGCCTTTCAGTGAACCTGCGAGGAAACTTCTGTAACCAGTGCATTATAATTTACATCAGTGAACCAGCAATATCAGTAAGCAATAAACCACTGATCATGGAGATGAGGATAGTGTGACTCACAATTCGATCCCCAGTTTTTGGTGGATATGTAATAACAAACATCCGCAATTCGTTGTCCTGTAGAGCAATTCATCATACAATTTCATTGATAGATTAACATTTGACTTATATAGCTTCAGGTTCGAATCCCAAATTAACAATATCGGTATTTTCACGTTTTTCAGTAGTCGATTTAGGAGAAGTAGACATGCATTTTATGTCTCTAAAAAAATAGAATACAGAGAAACAATTGAAACCAAATCGAAGCAACCATTTTATCAGACGCTTGATATCTTCAGATGAATCATAAATTATACCTTCCACTGACTGATACATTACCCATTTTTATAAGAACTATCAATCTCTAGCAACATGCGAATTGATGATTGAGGATGCGATTGGTTATTAAAAAAATAACAAGTATGAAATTACTTTCTACAGGGACACACTAAATCTTTCTCAGAGCATATGGTTGCTCTGAAGGGATTGTCCAAAAATTTTCAGATCAAACCCTAAATGATTTGCTATAGTTATTACCAAATATGTTAATTCAGAACTAAAAACAACAACGAAAATCCTTTTCAGGATGTCACCCAACAAAATACACTAACAATATTCTTGAGAAGAGGGAGTTACGACGACAAGGAAATCACCTGATTCTCTTCTGTCATTGGGTTTCCCCTGAAAGCATTCGCAAAACCTTTCTCTATGACCCGGCGTGATGAAGATGATCCACCTTTCGTAGCCATTCTTCGTGGAGGTTGCGATATGGACGGTGGGAGAGGAAGACGAAACTGTGTACGGGGAAGTCTGGAGGGTGAGGGTTCAAGAAAAGGAAAGTGGAGTCTAACTTATGAAAGTAAGACGCATTTACCCCTATCCTTTTTCTGAAATCCAAAAATACCCATTCCTATGTGTTGGCTGCTTTTGGTTATACTATATTTTGTTAGTATATTTCAAATCCCCCTTTTATTATGGACAAATCAATTTTGACATCTCCAATTTTACTAATATTTTGTATTTTATCAAACGTAAATCAAATAAAACACTACACTAATTTTCTACATGTCCTTACCAAAATACCATTTTTTAGTATGTCCCCACAATCATCTTTCGAACTCTCCAACAGTAATTTTTCAATGTCATGGCAGCCTCGCAGTCAAAAAAGAATTCGAACAATTCCAACAAACTACTACATATATACATAGATATATGTATATGAAGACATACTTAAATACTTATCAACAAATATAATTGGTTACAGTCACTTGGATGGAGTTGGGAAAAGTATAAACTAGGAGCCTAAGTTTCTCCATAAAAAAATGGTTCATACCACACATTATTGGTCACTGAATTTGAATATAAAATGGTGAATAGATTAGGATTTCGAAAAACAGCTTAAGTTACAATAATAGAAAACCTTTTTACGCGACATTATAGGTCAATGAATTTCGTCAACACATGTCAACTATTAGTCCATTCGTAAACGTCAACCCGTGCATCGCACGGGTGAGGCAGACTAGTATAGGATATTGAAAAATTTGGGTTTGGAAAAAAATGGGAATTTTGAAAATTTGGAGGATTGTTTTGAAAATTTGGATCAGTAGAGGATGGATAACTTGGAGGATTGTTTTATTATTTACTCTAACCTATCTATTAAAACTATTAAGATCAATCAATTTAACCACTTTAGTTCATGGCAATTGTCAGTCTGACCATTAGACAAAAAAAAATCAATTTAACCACTAAGAATTGTAAAAAGAAAAACTTTAGCCACTACCAAATATTACAAAATAACCTACTTATAATTAAACAAATATGATTTAATTAATATTGAATCATATAGAAAAATATGAGTTAACATGTTGCAACGGAAGCGACAACGAGAGATTGGCAATGGGAGCTGCAACAGGAGTCGCAACGGGAGAGGCAATGGGGTGGCAACGAGAGAGGTAACGAGAGCGTCAACAGGAGGGCCAATGAGGATGCAAATGGGAGGGCCAACGGGGATGCATATTTTACCTCTAACTAATGTCCAAATACATTATTATGGATTCATATAATTCTGATTGTCAATCTCCTTTAATTTCTTCGACTCAATATAATTTGCATTTGTATATTATATGATATCTCTTTCCACTTTGAATTTCAATTTTCAAATAATATATTTTGGACATTGTTCACAACTTATGAATATCTTCCAAATTACTATTACGACTTCATGGCAATACACCGACCATACAGTATCACCCTGTTTACCTGGGATTTTGGTAAACACCGCTGGTCTCCAATTTGGTTAACTTGCAGGATCAACCAGTGAATCCTAAGACCATTTGTGCTTAGAGTTTATAGTTTATTACGATGTTCTTGAGTTGTTTCACGTTTTAACCAGAAAAGAAGGAGGAAATAACTGATTCCTTCGCGCGAAGTTGTCAGAGTATTTCAGAGAAGAAGAACTTGAATGATAAAAACAAGTAGAATGAAAGAAAACAAATTAAAATTGCATTAAAGTTAAAGGAATTGGTGCACAAATTCATACATTGTTTCTCTGACTCGTTTTTCTCTTGAATGCGGAAGTTAGAGCGCGAGAAGTAAAATATGAGTTTTTGTGACCCTTGTTTCTTCTCAGAAACTACTATTTATACAAGGAGGGAAAAACTAAAACTAACTAACTGCATAGAAAATTTTAAAAAAGAAACTGCTCCGCCTTTCGACCAGAACCACCATTTAAACTTCGACCTTAGATATTTCCGTTGACTTGATCGAATCCCACCTTCTTTTCTGTCGAAACTATTACACCTCTATTCTTTGCGAAGTCTAAGGCCATATCCACTCTATCCATTTTTTTGATGTAGTCCTTAGGTGTCAAAATTAACACCTCTTTTCTGCAAAAATCAAAGTTAAACTTCTTTGACTGCATTTAATTTAGCCTGTCGAAATTATAGGCTAACAAATTGCCCCCTCAAAAAATGTCTTTTTTCGACGAGAACCCTGAGTGGCAGAAAAAAGATCATTTTTTGAAAACCCTTTTCAACTGCTATGATGACATCACCTACATCACATTGCAGTATTGATGAGACGTTCCAGGGCAAAAAACAGCTTTTGGTGCCTCCGTTTCATATTTAGTGGGCCACGTTTCACCTTGGAACTTCCCACTACTCATTGTGAGTAACTGCTTATTAAGAGGGAAATTCAGAAATTTTTTGATTCACCACACTTCTCCACGGTTATAAAAACCCTTCTTCACCTCTTTCACTTCTTTCTTCGCTCTTCAAGCTTTCCATCTTCTTCTTTCCAAAAACCATCTCTGCAAATCACCATCAAACAGTTTCTTTTAGGCGTGGCTCTTGCATCATTTTCCTTAATCATCACCATCAAACCTTCTTGAACCACTTTTTACGCATCACTCTCTATTTTACGCCTTTTCTTGCATTTCTTGGAGGTTTCTTGGTTCACGTTCTTCGCCTTTCAACACTGTTTCTTCAATGGCAGGTTCTTCGCGTCAACCTTCTTCTTCTTTTGATTACCATCTTGTACTAGTGGATCCTAAGGGTTTAACAGATGAGGAAACCAAGATTTTGGAGTCACAGGTATTGATTCCTTTCCCTCTTCCTTCAAAGTATGCTTATCTTGGCCCTGTTGCTCACCAATTTGACAAAACTGACAAAGTTAAGGAGGTCTTCCCTAGCTACTATCAGTATAGTCCTAGGATTTTTCAAAAAGGACCTTATGTAATGGACTTTATGAGCAACCCTAATAGAGTTTTTAGATCAAATCCCCCTACTGGTGACAATCATCAATCCTTCCTGAACTGGTTAGCTAAGATTGAGTCGAAAAAGGCTCACATTTGGAAAAAACAGGGCATCTTCGACCTCATTCAGTTATCTAAGTATGGGATTAAGTATCAGGCACCCATGTTAATAGTTGCACTTCACTTCTGGGACACTACCACTAATAGCCTCCACCTTAAATGTGGCATGCTTTCTCCCACTCTTTTGGATGTTGCTGCCATCACTAGTTTAAAACCCATGGCCATTTGTTTCGACCCTTCTATTACTGGTAATGCACACTCTTTCAATTTTGATACTAAAAGAGCCACTCACCAGAACTACATCAAAGATCACCACGTTGTCGAAACTGATGATGTTTCTGACAAGGAACACATTGCTTTCCTCACATTGTGGCTTTCTTACTATGTTTTCTGTTCCTCTTCCCTTCAAGTGGCTAAGATGTATATTAACTTAGCAATCCAACTACATGAAGGCAAGAATGTCAACCTTAGCCACCTCCTCTTGGCAACTCTATATGAAGGTCTTCAACAAGGTACTCAGATTTTGAAGAAATTGACTCCTGAAGATGTCAAAGACATCACGAATTTTTCTGTCTCTGGGCCTATTTGGCTTCTTCAATTGTGGCTTTCTGCCACTTTTGAGTCAGAATTTGACCTCTTTGTCCCTGACCTCTACTCTTCTTTGGTCGAAACAAGAACCAATGAGGGAATTCGACTTGCTCTCCTAAGGCCCAGGGAAATTAACCTTCCATCTCATGAACTATTTGAAAGAGCTTTCAAAGTTTTTAAGGGTTGTGTCGAATTCATCCCTTCTATGGCACCTTTTGCTACAAGGACTTGTGGACCAACTTGGTTAACGGAACCACTTTCCCCCAATCCCTCTGTCGAAGAGATCATTCCTATTTGGCAGCAATATCTGACCTCCAAATACTTGTCCACTAGAATAGCTTCAGGCAAATCGAAGACCATGTTTGGTGTTTTCTCTTATCACCCAAGCCTATTAGCTAGGCAATTTGGCTTATGCCAACTTCGACCTAGTGCTTTCTACAGATCTAGGAAGGACTTCATCAAACCTGATAATGAAAAAGATTGGAAAGAATGTGTTGCTTGCTTCGACGCAGTTCCTTCTCACTTCATCCCTGTCATTTATGATTTAACTTTTTCCTACACCAAAGAATTTTTTGAGTTGTGGGATTCTTATTACATTCAAAAATCCAAAGACGTTGATCAAGCTACTTTGTTGGCCACTCTAATTTCTGCTATTCCTCTTGCGCAGAAAAAGAAGACGAAGTCGAAAGGTACACATATTCAAGAGATCACAGCATTCCAAAAATATTTTGAAACAGTATATAACCCGTTTAACCTTCGACGAACTATTTATCAAGCTGCTCAAATGTTAAAAACAAAACTTCTTGGAAAACTTCCAACAATGACTTTTCCAATTTATGTTTCCGACAAATATTCTTTTGCACTTAGGCATGATAAACTTAGATTTCCACCTTTGCCAACTAGTGAAAAACCTTTGGCATTTCGACCACCATTTCCAAAGTGGTTTATATGTGGCTCTGATATTAAAAATCTTTTTGCTACAAACTCTTCTATGCTTGATAAAGTAGTTTGGGCTAAACAGTATTTATACTCTTTCGATGGCTTTTTGCATCTAGAACTGCAACATGTTCGAGAAATACTTCTTGTACCAGAAGGTGATGCTTTCGACATGTTTTAGGTTCTATTTCCTTCATTTCATGTTTTATATATTAACATATTTATGTCGAATTGTGCAGCTATTCCAATCTCTCCTTCTGCTAGTGAGTCTTCTCACGCCACCAAAACTACCACAACAACCAACAAGGCCCCAACCAAATCTAAAGGTGTCGAAAACAGGCCTCTAGTGATAAAAGAAAAACCAACACCATCAAAACAAGATGTATCAAAGAAAATGCCTAGTGTTTCGGCTACCCCTAATCCTCCAGTTAAAAAGGCAAAGAAAACATCAGTCGAAGTTTTCAGTGAAGAAACAGAGGTCGAATTTCTCCCCTTTTTTTATTTTTTATTTTAACTTAGCTCATCTTGCTAAATTTTCTAACATTGTTGTTGCATGCAGTCTGATGAGGTTCCTCTGTTGAAAAAGAAGAAAAGTATTGTTTTGAAGAGAAAACCAAAAGATCCTGCTAGCGAGCATTCTCGCGTCGAAGGGGATACAATAAAGGTAAACAAACCTCCTTACTCTGACCTCCTTTATTTCTTCAAATTTTCTCTATTTTTCTCTAAGTCTTATTTTACTTTGTTCTTCTTCTAGGCCCCTGAAACAACGCCTACAACAACGTCACAAACAGTTGTTCCCGTTTCGACCATTCAGGCTGCTCCAATCACTTCTCCAAAATCTGCTTCAACTCCAGCTCCTACTACTGCAGGAACTTCGACACCCATTGTGCCAGAACACGAAAATGTAGAAGTAGTTATGGAGGATGTGTCTACGGGCGTCGAAATAAGGGAACAAAGTCTGCCTTCTCCCATTAATCCAACTGAACAAGAGCAAGAAGAAGAGGAAGATGCTTCCTTCTCTGATGATGAAGAAGAAGATGAAATAGCTGAAGGAGATCTTTCTGAACATGAAGATGAGTCTCCCCCTAAAGACGGAACTTCGACAGGCATTGTGTTATCTTCTGGTGCAAGCCTTAGTATCCAAGAATGGGAAGAAATGAAAAAGAGCAATCCAGCTGAAGCTTTAGAAGCAAGACTTGGTAGTAGAGCTTCAAGTGGCAGCAAACAAAGTGTTTCGACACTTTCTGCAGGAGTTAACACTTCAGCCACTTCGACGGAGGCTCTCCTCAAAGCACTGCGCACCCAAATCCTTGATGGGGATGTCTTCCAAACCATTGAAGCTAATCCTCCACTTGCTTTTCAGATTAAAGATTTACTCCACAAATTGGCTGAACTTGATGTTGATGGGGTCCTTGATGAATCTGTTAGTGACTTTGTCCTAGCTGTCCAGCCTCTTTTCGAGCAACTTGCTCAAGATATACAGAAAAAGAGGAATCAAGACATTCTTCTAGAGCGTGAGTCGAAACGCAAGGCAGAAATGACAGCACTTGTTGATGCCACTCATGCTAGCTTTGCTTCTCTGAGGACTAAGTCGGAAGCTGAAATGAAGGCTGTCGAAGATTGCTGTGCTGAGATCAAGACACATCAAGAGAATATAGCCAGATTGCAGTCGAAAATTCAAGAATTGGAAAAGAAGAAAGAAACCCTCTTGGGGTCTTTGACTTCTGCAGAAATGATTAAGGACCAGATTGACAAAGAAGCCACCATTTGCCTTAAACACTTAGAAGCACTTGAACATTGCAATGTCACTGTCGAAAAGCTAACCAAAGATGGCAATTTCCTCAGCAGGAAGATCTCCAAAGCTAAAACTTTGTTCAATGACTTGAAATCAAAAGTCATTTTGTAATAACTTAGATTCATTTTCCTGTCGTAATACTTTGACAATTTTGACAATGGTTTACGTTTTGCTTGTAATTCTGACAATGCCCATATGGCAATCACAATTTCCTTTTGAATGCCATGTACCTATGCTTTCTTTATCTTTATTCCCACGTTATTTTAACTTCTTGCAATGTTGGCTTATACTTTTTTAAGTATTTGCCATTTATACGCAAAATTCTTTCATCAACGCCAATCTCTTCGACTTCATATGCGCCGTTTGAATAGACTTGTAAAATTTTAAATGGTCCTTCCCAACTTGGGGACCATTTACCTAGGACTTTATCTTTTCTATCCATAGGTAAGATAACTTTCCAAACTAAATCTTCCACGTTGAAAGTTTTCAATTTGACTCTTTTGTTATAGGCCTTAGCCACTCTTTCTTTTTGTCTTGTGAGCATATCTAATGCACTTAGCCTATCTTCATCTAAATCAACTAATTCATCTAGCATCATATTCCAATAATGATCAGATGGGATTTCAAATTGTCTTTGAATCCTAGTTGATTGGAGACATATCTCTGCTGGCAATATTGCATCATGCCCAAAAACAAGTTTAAAAGGAGTACTATTGATTGACTCTTTGGGAGATGTTCGACATGCCCATAAAATTTGGTTAAGTGTCTTATGCCAATTCTTGGGTTTTTGCCCAACATGTTTTTTGATCAAACTAATAATAATTTTATTGGCTGCTTCAACTTGACCATTTGCCTGAGCATAATATGGCGTCGAACTTAACAATTTATAACCATTTTCGGCAGCAAATTCGACCATTTTCTGACCAATAAACACTGAACCTTGGTCTGTGGTGATAGTTTCAGGCACACCAAATCTATATAATATATGGTCTTGAATAAAATTAATCACTGCTTCTTGATTTACATTGTTTAAAGGAGCAGCTTCCACCCATTTAGTGAAATAATCTATCCCTACCAATATGAAACGATGGCCTTTCGACGAGTTTGGCTTAATTTCACCAATTATATCCAAAGCCCATCCCCTGAATGGCCAAGGTTTTACAATAGAATGCAATTCATTTGCAGGTACATGTTGTATTCCTGCATGCCTTTGACATTCTTGGCATCCTTTGGCAAACTCTATGCAATCTTTTAACATAGTCGGCCAATAGACACCTTGTCGAAATAGGAGCCATTTCAATTTATGGCCTACTTGGTGAGCTCCACAAGTTCCACTGTGAGTATTTGATATTGCCAAGTATGCCTCATTTTCACTAAGACACTTGAGTAAAACTCCTTCAGGGGTTTTCTTGAACAACTCATTTCCCATGATCACGTAACTTAAGGCTCTATACTTGGTTTTTCTATTAGTTATCCCTGTTGGATTTTCCAAGTAGTTAACAATTTGTCTTCGCCAATCATCATTTGACATATTGTCAATGGCAAAAACTTCAAAAACATTGTCACAATAACCTTTATCGAAAATATCATCATTAAAATTTTCAATAAAATTTTCACTTGGACGTAAATGACTTAAGACTAAAGGGTAGTTCTCTGCCCCCTCTAGTTTTTGCCTTGACAAGGTTTCTTGTGTCATTGCTGTCGAAATTAACTTGTTTTTAATTTCGATTAGCTCTGTTAAATTTTCTTTAGAAATTTTATAACCAGAAGCTATTTGTGCCAGTTCATTGGCCTCTTGATTTGCAATACGAGGCACGTGTTGAATATCAACGTTGTCGAAACGTTTCAATAAAGTACTGGCAGCAATAAAGTAAGTAATCAAATTTTCTTTAATGCACTTGTATTCTTTAGTTAGTTGTTTGATTACTAATTCAGAATCACCTTTAATTGACCTGTTTTGCCCCCAAGTTTAACAGAATTTCAAGTCCCGCTACTAAGGCTTCATATTCAGCCTCCTTATTGGAGCAACTTTCTTTGATTTTATACCTGTATTTAGTTGGAATCTTTTTCGGTGAGATGATTAACATCCCAACACCGGACCCATTTTTATGGCCGGAGCCATCGAAGTACAATTTCCAAGGTCGAAGGTGCACAAAGTTATTTTCTGATTCGACTACTGAATGATCAGCAATGAAATCCGCAACGACTTGGCCTTTGATAGCCTTTAGAGGTTGGAATGTTAATGAATACTCAGATAAAGCTAAAGCCCATTTGCCTATTCTACTATGTAGGATTGGTTTTGACAGCATATGTTTAATAATATCAAAATGAGAATAAACATACACATCAACAGACTTAATATATTGTTTTAACTTAGTACAAGAGAAATACAAGCATAAACACAATTTTTCAATAGGGTGATATCTAGTTTCAGAATCATTTAAAACCCTACTGAGGTAATATATGGCTCTTTCTACACCATTTTCATCCTCTTGTGCTAACATACTTCCTATTGACAATTCTGATGCTGCTATATACAATTTCATTGTCTTATTTCTAATAGGAGGCAATAAAATAGGAGGCTTCATCAGATATATCTTGATCTCGTCGAAAGCTACTTGATGTTCGACATCCCACTTGAAAACATCTTCCTTCTTCAGTCGAAGTAATGGCGAGAATATTTGAGTCTTGCCACTTAGATTTGATATGAATCTTCTAAGGAAATTGACCTTTCCTAATAACGACTGTAATTCTTTCTTTGTTGTAGGAGGTTGTGTTTCCATGATAGCTTTCGTTTTGTTTTGATTTATTTCGATGCCTTTTTTGTGCACAACAAAGCCCAAGAAATCACCTGCACTTACACAAAAGGCACATTTGAGTAGATTCATTTTCAATCCATATTTTCTCATTCTTTCGAATGATAGTCGAAGATGATCTAAATGACCATTTTCTGATGAAGACTTGACAACTATGTCATCTATATAGACTTGCATAAAATTATCTATAAAATCATGGAACATAGTGTTCATAGCTCTTTGATATGTGGCACCGGCATTTTTTAAACCAAATGGCATCACTACCCATTCATAAACACCTAATGCCCCTGGGCATCGAAATGCAGTTTTTGAAATGTCTTCTTCAGCAATAAAAATTTGGTTATAACCGGAATATCCATCAAGCATGCTTAAATATTCATAACCAGCCGCTGAATCAACCAACATTTCTGCCACAGGCATTGGGTATTGATCTTTGGGAGTAGCATTATTTAGATCTCTAAAATCTATGCAAACCCTAAGTGTACCATTTTTCTTAATTACAGGAACTATATTAGCCAGCCAATCAACATACCTGGCAGTTCTGATGAACTTACACTTCAATAGCCTTTCGATTTCCGCTTTGATCTTCGACATGATTTCTGGTGCAAATCTTCTTGGTGTTTACTTCACAGGCCTCTTCTCTGGTTGAATAGGCAACTTCATCTCAACCACCTCTCTTTTCAGCCCTGGCATCTCATTGTAATCCCAAGCAAAGCAATCTTTGTATTCCTTTAGCAATTTGACAATCTGCACTCTGAAATCTTTGTTGATCTTTGCACTTATATATGTTGGTCTTCTTGTTGAACCATCTCACAAATCAATTTCTTCTAAGGGATCTTGTGCCTGTATTTTCTTGGTCGAACCCATTGGATCTTTCTCAAATCCTAATGGTTCATCATCATAGACACCATCAAGTCTCTGTGTTTCGACCATGATTTCTTTGTTATTATCTTCTGTGGTTAAAGCAACCATTTGATGTAACTCAGTTTCTAGAATAGCTTTCTCTTTGTTTTCGGCCACATAGGCCGTAATTCTTTCCCATGCATTGGGCCTTATAATCATTTCAAGGTCCATCCCAGCCAGTAAGCTTAACAAAGCCTCTTGGTCCATTCTCCTCATCAATGATTTCCCTTTCCCAAATGAAACCATAATTTGGGTGAAGGCTGACAGAGGAGAAGACATTGTCTTGCTCAATGAACCCAGCACTGGAAGAAGAGCACGGAGAGATATTTGCCAGTTGCTTGTCGAAGGTCTTCTTGGTGATCGTATTGACTTCAGCCTTGAAATAACTTTGGTCACCTTCAATGTTTTCAACCAGCCCATCCTCTCTCCAAATAATGAGCCTTTGGTGCACAGTCGAGGGGATTGCCCCCACTCCATGTATCCATTCTCTTCCAAGCAGCAAGTTGTAGTTTGCCTTTGAGGGTACTACCAAAAACAAAGTTGGCCTTTTGATGCTACCTACTGCTAATTCGACTTCAATGGCCCCAAGTGAATGGCCAGTTTTGCCTTCATAATTAGTGAGAACCACATTATGTGGCCTCAAATCAGTGTCACATTTGCCAATTCTTCTTAGCAAATGTTGAGGCATCAAGTTCACAGCAGCACCACCATCAACAAGGACCTTGTTGATTCCCACATTGTTGACCTTGGCTTGGATGAACAGTGGCTTGAGGTGATTCATCATGCCACAATCTGGCCTTTCAAAGATAGCATGTTGCTCTTCAATGCAGCCATTCTTCAACACATAATAGCATATGGGTTTATATGCAGTTTCTTCGTCGAAATCTTCTTCGACATCATTAACCTCAGATACCACATCATACTCAATTGGTAAAATTGAGATGACCCCACATAGCACGTCATATTCTGACCCAGAATCAGCAAAGGAAGAATCTAACTCCTCTTCTAAATTATGGTCTTCTGTTTTGAAGCCTTTCTTAATTTCAGAAAGAGAAGGGAAAATTCTCTCAGTGGCTGGTTTCCTAACCACTTCAGTCGAAGGTAAGATTACCTCTTTACCTTTCCCTTTGTTTGAGGTTGTTGCTTTACCTGCAGCAAGAGCATCAGCCTTCTTTTGGCATTGAAACCTTCGCCATTGAGTCCTCGTCATAGGATTTTTCCCTTTGTAGTTGTTACTATAGGCATACTTCTTGATTTCAGTTGCCTTGTTTTGGTTAACATCACTTGTGTTACCTTCGACCAGCTTAGGTGGCCTAATTCGATGGATAGCATTGCCCCCAGTGTGGTATATGGCTTTGCCTCTTCCACCAGAATGTACCCACTTTTCGACAGGAGTACCAGAAGGAGGAACATAAGTACTCAGCTTTCCTCTTCCAGGAGTTTTGGTCGAAGTAACCATGTAGGGAATTCTCCTATCAGCAAAATCAAACTTGGGCCTTTTATCCACCCATTTACCTTTGCGCTTCATTTGAGGCTTGAACTCTTCAAGTTCTTTAGCAGCCTCCTTGTCAAAAACAGCACTGCACCTTGGGCACAACATCACTTCTGAGTTGCTCAGCTTGCAACGATTGAGGAAATCAACCAATTCCTCTTCAGCTTTTGGGTACACTGCTTTCATTCTGTCATCTTCTTGGCCTTCAGTGACCATTTCGACATCCATCTTTGAACTTATGGTAGTTCTCTTCATATTGGCCTTTCCAGGTACAGTTTCAGAGGCTTCGACCATGTTGATGCTCACCTCAGTATACATTGCCTCAGCATCAGGCAAAGGATCAGCATCAATCTTCATTGGTGCCTTTGGTTTATCACCATATTTCAGCCTTCCTTCGTTGAGTGCCTTTTGCACCAAATCCCTGAAAAGAACACAACGAGAAGTATTATGACCCAAAAAATTATGGTATTTGCAAAAACCTCTTTTTTGCTTTTGTTCTAATGGTGGTGTTTTTAGTCCCTTAGGAACCAAAATATGACCATCCTTAACTAACAAATCAAATATTTCCTCGCATTTAGTAACATCAAAAGTATATGTTTTTGCAACGAATTTGTCGTTTTTAGGTTCGACAGGATTTTTACCATTTGAAGGTTTTAGCAATGTACAAGTATATGGAGGTCCAGGTTTTAACTCAGCAACATTGACCTCTTCTTCGACCTCCTCATAGGAGATGTCGAATTCTTGTCCTTCATCTTTAATTTCGACATAGGCAACTTTGTCTTTTTTATTATGAAACCTATTAGTTCTAGATTTCTCAGCTTTCAAACTTTCGACTTGCCTAACTCTATCAGCCAATTGAGCCATGTCTCTCAAATGTTGAGTGTCTAGCTTTTTCCTGATGGAATAATCCAAACCACCAGCAGCCATTTCGACTAGCTCATGTTCAGGCACTTGAGTGAAACACCTTGCTTTGAGCAGTCTAAACCTGTTGAGATAATCATCCACAGATTCAGCCATTCTGCGTCGAACACTGGCCAACTCTTTGAGACTAATTTTACTTTGTCCCATGTAGAATTGCTTGTGGAAAGCTTTCTCTAATTGGTTCCAATTAAACATGGAATGTGGGGGTAAAGTAGTGAACCAAGTGAAAGCATTCTTTGTTAGAGAATTAGGGAAAAATTTCATTCTTAAATTCTCATTGTGGGCTAAGTCTCCAGCCTCGGTTAAATAATGAGCGATATGTTCGACAGTGGATTCACTGGTTTCCCCAGCAAATTTAGTGAACTTAGGGATTTTCCAACCCCTTGGCAATTCACTTTGTAAAACATATTCAGACAAAGGAGAAACAAAATTTGGCCTATGCATACCTAAGTTAAAACCATTTTGGGCTAAAATTGTTTCGACAAGATTAGCTATGTTATTTTGTGCTCCAAAATTATTTTGTTGTACTTGTCTGACTACCTCGTCAGCATTTTGATTTCTATTTACCAACATTACATCAGGTGCATTTTCGACCAACCTTTGTATGGGTTGTTCGACAGCTTGTGTTTGCCCTTGATTTCTAGGCAATTCAATATTAGGCCTTTCTAAAGGAATTTCGATAGGCCTCACAGGTTGCGCTTGGGGCATTGGCTGATTCTGTATTCTAGGGGTGCCAAAGAAATCAGCAATTCGACCCATTTGAGTTGCCAATGCTTGATAACTAATATTGGTATCATGTATCAAAGGATTGAACACTGTACCAATTTGCTGGGTTAACATATGAACCATATCATGATTAGCATCATCTATTTGTTGTCTCAAGGCCAACAAAGATGCTGTGGTTAATGAGGGTTGGGCATTTCGTCCATAAATGCCCTCTGGAGAAGTATGCGTAGGGGAAAACCCACTACTCATCACATTATCTGCATACGTTGATGAATTCGTTTGTAAACCTACCATCATGGCAGTTGGCATGCCATAAGGGAAATTTCGGCCAACCATGGGCATGCTAAATGGCATGTGCCCACTATTCATATAAGGGCTAGACATTCCCATTGTTTGTGGCATAGATACCATTTCATTAGGCTGTGTGGTCACTGTGGTGGCCATTGTTGATAAAGTGTTGTGCACAGGAGATATTACAGCAGCCATGCCTGTCGAAGGCAATGGAGCAATTACTCCCACGGCGGTTACTGGATTAGCATCATTGGCAGACGCATTTTCAGGCCCACTTTGTGCATTTGAAGAACTTGCACTAGAACGTGTCATCTCTGACAGAGATTTACCACTTCTTAAGCGCATGCACCGTTAACTTCAAAGGATTATATTGAACTATTACTCTAATACTTGACACAAATATCCCACCGGGCGTGCCAATTTGTTTACCTGGGATTTTGGTAAACACCGCTGGTCTCCAATTTGGTTAACTTGCAGGATCAACGAGTGAATCCTAAGACCATTTGTGCTTAGAGTTTATAGTTTATTACGATGTTCTTGAGTTGTTTCACGTTTTAACCAGAAAAGAAGGAGGAAATAACTGATTCCTTCGCGCGAAGTTGTCAGAGTATTTCAGAGAAGAAGAACTTGAATGATAAAAACAAGTAGAATGAAAGGGAGTTGGAGTCTCCCTAAGATTTATATTCTTAAGATTTATAAATAACATAAATGCATGTCTGTAATTAATATTTAAAATCGAGGGAATATTTATTTAATAGAGAATAAATGAAGAATTTAATTAAAGTGGCAAGGGAAAAAATGGGAGGATAAATGAAATGTTATAAGTTATTATAAGTTCATATACTACTTTGTGTAGCATTTCAGAAAATACTATAAGTTTGTCATTCAAAACACTTACAAAAAGTTTTTTTGCTATAAATTATTCGTTATAAACTAGAAAATTGACATTGCCAAACATAACCCAACTGAAAACTTGTTTTAATACATTTTTCTTTTAGCATGTTTTAATACTTTCTTAGCTTAATTATCCCTAATTTTGACAATTTCTTAAATGTTGACCAATTCTAAAATTGACATTGTCACAGCCCACAATGAGGTGTGTCAAGTAAAAAAGCTGATATGGCTTTGCAAATGTGTGTTTCTTTAATTATTTAGCAATTACAAGAGCTGCTCTGATCTTCCTCTTCTTCTATGTATCATGTATGTCCATTCTCATTGTTATTATGAATGACATTAAACTTTATTTACATCATAATTACTCTTCATATAATAACGGAACAAATGATATAACATGAACGCACACCTTTTATCAGTTAGATATGTGTTATCTGTATGATAAAAGATTAGGCAAAGTTATAACTATAAAGAAAGTGTGCAAAAGAAGAAGAAAAAAAATATGCAACCTGCATTATCTAATTAAATTAAATTCCTTCACTTTGACCTGATTTCTTTATTCTTGCTAGATGGTGACTAATATCTAGAGTCACCCGTCACCTGAAGAAATAGGCTTACACCGTAAATTGTATTTGGGCATTTGTTTGGTTGGACAAGACATTCTGAGTCTCAGATATTAGCAAAATTTTGCAGCCGCTGTGATTATTTCCAAAGGGCACTCCAGTCTTATTGTAATGATCCAAGAAGAATCAAGCCGAAAGGAAAGAAAGTTAGGCCCATATATCTTATGTTGTCCTAGAAGAGAATTATTTAGATATTTTATTTCAAGAGAACATAGAATGTTCTTTAGTTAGGTGAGTCACCCTTTTTTAGCATCTATATATGTACCCTCAATCAAGGTAATCAAAACCGGACCGGACATTGAACCTGAAGAGGTAGCGATTCAAGGGTTCTTGGGTTCAACCGGTTGAATCGGGGTTCAACCAGAATTAATTAAATAGATTATTTAATATATATTTTACAATATATAAAGGATAAAAAACAAAAAAAAATCATAATATGACATAATAAAACTATAATATTCAATAATCATAGATAATTAGATACTATAATGTAAATACTCTCATAGTAATATTAGTGTACACATTTGTTTTTTAATTATTTATTTATTTATTACATCAATTTAATTATAAAAAATGATAAAAAATATCTGATATACCAAAAATCAACATCATTTATCATTTTTTTTTCCAAAAATCAACTTGGTATACCATTTTTTAAGGAAAATAAACCAAATCCGGTTTTCTGCACGGTTCCCCGGTTTTTGGCCGGTTTCCTGTCCGGTTCTCGGTTTTCAGCCGGTTATCCAGTTCAATTCCCGGTTTTCGCCCCAGGCGATTCTGGGGTTCATTTGGACCGGATAGGGGTCCGGTTCCCGGTTCAACCGGTTGGACCAGCCGGTCTGGTTTTGACAACCTTGCCCTCAATCATTTGAATGAGATCATCAATCAAATCAAAAGAAATGTTTAGAGTCTTTTTAATTTCTTAAAGGAGGCGCTCTCCCCTCGAAAGGAGCTTTTATTTTCCGTTATTGTGTTTTGAAGGTTCACCCATTTTTGGGTACCTTACATTGGTGCTTTCATTGCCATGGATTCACCTTCCCACATTGTTTCAGTCTCAAAGATGGCACTATCAAATTTTAATGGTGACGAAGATGCCTATTGGTGGCTACTTTGCACCGAGAAGCACTTCAAGGCTATCGGCACATCACAAGAGGCCATGCTACCGGCAATGGTTTCGACATTTACAGGTTGTGCTCGCCGCTGGTTGCTTTGGTGGTATGAACGTCATCCATCAGCAACTTGGGAAACATTCACTGCTGCTTTCCTTTGGCGTTTCAAGCCGGAGTTTCGAGCCGTTCTGCCACTCTCAAATGACGAAATGGAACCAGCTGAGTTTAGTGGTGACACTGATAAGAAGATTGATCTCCCTTTGGCCATTTCGTCCAATGTTTCAGCCGAACCACCCAAAGGCCATCTTCTTTCACTTGACTCTGTTCCCATCGTTACCATGGCTACAAGCGATTCATCTTGTTACACCTTCCAATCTGTAATTTCTATTGATAAACCACCAGATCTACAAGCGATTCATCCAGATCTCATGTTACCACCTCCACCGAAACCACCAGATCGAGTCTCACGACCACCACCGCCGCAACCGTCGAAACCACCAGATCGAGTCCCACTACCACCGCCGCCGTCGAAACCACCGGATCGGTACTCACCTTCACACTTGCATATGGCTTGTAAGGTACAATCTGGAACTTTCATTTCGCGTTTGGTGCAAGCTGAGCGTTTGCATATTCATGCTCTTCATTGTGCTAAGCATGTTAATGCATTGGTATTTGATTTCTTTGGTGCTACTGAAATTTATGATTGTGGAACAAAACCAGTACCTCCTCCAAAACCACCAGATTTATATTTTGAAGGAGTTCACTCAACCCAATCACCGCCACCTTTCCTACAACCACCGCCTTTGCCGTCACCAAAACCACCAAACCTGTGTGTCCAGCGATTGCCGAGGGAGTTTCAACCTGTCAATACTGGTATGTTTCCAGCTAACCTCATCCCAACCATACAGAATCATTCTCCACCATATGATTTTCAACCCGTTAGAAAAAAAGAATCACAACCATCCACAACAAACACATTAATTGTAAGATACTGTGAGCATATTGTTGTTAGCCACGTGTTATCATCTGCCCACTCAATTACAGCATATTTGATGCCAGCTGTCCCTCCAACTAGTTCACACGTTTTATATAGTATGATGTGAATACACCCTGTTATCACTACAGCTGTTAGCAATTCACTCTCTCATTCATTTAATGGTTTATTCCCTTTTGACCAGGTGCCATCAAAACCACTCCACTTTATTTCTCAATTGCCTTTTGAACCCCATGTTATTATTCACAGTTATATTGTGCCTATTTTCAACATTTTACATTGGCATGTCACACCAAATTTCACCGCAGCTTCTTTCAAATAGAGTGTTGTTGATATTATTTTTTTTTGCAAGTCTCAATCAGTATCACCATTCAAGTTATACTTCCAAGTTCTTGCTAGGTGTTTTCCTTGTAATAATGCTTGTGATTCTGAAATGCTTGACAAGTACTACTCAGGAGATCAACAATTTCCAATGAAGATGTTAGTTACTTATTTTTTTTCCAAAATTTGTGATAAATTGTGTGAACCTTAGCCAACATGAAAATATGATCAAGGGGCATAGTGCACTTGGTATTGATGCACCAAAGTTGTCGAGGATAAAGCCAAGAAATGTTTTCAAGTCCATTAAAAGTTTTGACTTCATCGATCAGAGCACCTTGGAGAGAAAATTTACATTCTTTGATTACACAGATTTTTGTCAAGCTTTTTATGAAGAACTTGTGTTCTCAGTAACCAAAGAAATAAACAATAGCAAAGAACTTGAGCTTGTTTATTTAGTTGTTATTGTAATAGCAAAGAACACAGTTGAGGGAGTGGAGTTGGTCTTCATATTGCCTCTCCAATGCTTATCTTTTGTTTTTGATCCATCATTCATCCAAAAGACACAGAGGCACTGCATGCTGAATTCTTTAGTAAGAATTGCAATGGAAAACTGGGATCCAGGTGGAGCTAGCTACTTTCCACATTTCAATGGTACCTTCCACTTTACACAGTGGGATCCAGGAGGTGTTATCTTGTTCGAGGTGAAGGTCTACTTGAATGTGAACTTATTTGGGTTTATGAAGGTCTATCTCAAACACAACCTTGAGGGCAAGGTTGTTTTTGAAGAGGAATGGAGTCTACTGAGGGTAATTAATGGTGCAGCTAATTATGCACTTCTTCCACAGAGAGCCTCCTTTTTCACTAAGATTTGGAAGGCGGCGACAATGGGATCCTGGTGAACAATCTTGGACGTCTCCGATGGCTAAGTTTTCTCAATTCAAGCAATGGGATCCTGGTGGAAACTTTTTTACATCTACAATGATTGGGTATTGTCGGTTCAAGCAATGGGATCCAGGAAAATTTGTAATTATATCCATTTTTCTTCAACCTTGAGGACAAGGTTGTTGTGAAGGGGAATGGAATGTAATGATCCAAGAAGAATCAAGCCCAAAGGAAAGAAAGTTAGGCCCATATATCTTATGTTGCCCTAGAAGAGAATTATTTAGATATTTTATTTCAAGAGAACCTAGAATGTTCTTTAGTTAGGTGAGTCACCCTTTTTTAGCATCTATATATGTACCCTCAATCATTTGAATGAGATCATCAATCAAATCAAAAGAAATGTTTAGAGTCTTTTTAATTTCTTAAATGAGGCGCTCTCCCCTCGAAAGGAGCTTTTATTTTCCGTTATTGTGTTTTGAAGGTTCACCCATTTTTAGGTACCTTACACTTATCCAAGTTAATTTCTCCACAAACATCATCTAAGATGATAAGAATCTTCATGGTCATCTTAATTCTATCACACAAAAGGCGAGCTCTTCCTTCAAGAGTTTTCTCGTGGAGTTGCAAACCCATATTGTTCCCTAGTTCGTCTTGAATTTTTTTCAAGTCAGGCCTATTCGTCACACTTGCCCTCACAATCAAGTCAAACAGATTATCTCTCTTAACCCTTCTAGTGATTCTCTCCACCACATCGCCCATTTTCACATTACTTGATCCATACACACCAAGCATGATAATATCTGGCCGTGTCAAAGCCATTGTAATTTCATTCAAAGTTAAGGTTATGTAATTAGAGACCACATAACCATTGGGCATGCATCCGTGTGCTTGCGTTATAATTTTGGATGCTTCTGTATCTTGGTCCCAAACATGGTTGTGTTTCCCATATCATTTCGGATGCTTCTGTAGCTTGGTCCCAATTGGGCACTAATACTTCTTCTATAGCTTGGTACCTTTCGGGCATGCCATCGATCTTTTTCATTTTGTTTTGGCTGAAAAATATAGGAGGACAACAAATGGAGATACTAGCTCCTATTTTTGGTTCTGAAAAGTAATACAACTATGATGAAATAATAATGAATCAGAAAACAATCCATTCATAAATTGAGTAAATAGAGTACCAATCGTTGAAACAAGATTCAGAGTACCTTCCATACTACTTCATAATTTTTGCGTATTCAATAGACACGCTTTTGTTTACCTTTTCCAACCGCTACATAACCAGTTTCATGGAAACTCACTAACGCGCGTGGTAAGGTAAACAAGTAATTGAATAGAATGACTTCTCACTTCTTCCCTTTATTTCTTTTCTTCTTGTTTGATTAATTTCTTCCCTTGATTTCTATTTTCACGCGTCAATTGTGATGGATTGCAGGCTTGCAGCTAATCAAAAGTTATCACTACGGACCGGATAAGTTACTATGGTAATGTGACTCTCTTTGGTACTACAAAATGATGGATTACTCATAACGGATAACTTAATTGATGATGAATAAATTAGTTTATAATCGATGAATTCATGGCTGATAATTGATACTTGATAACAGATAAGCTAACAGATTGAACTTAAAATATTTGGCAAAATAACTGTTAAACTGACTTATAAATATAAATGACATAAATGCATGTCTATAATTAATATTTAAAATTGAGAGAGTATCCATTGAATAGAGGATAAATGGAGAATTTAATTAAAGTGACAAGGGAAAAAATGAGAGTAAAAATAAAATGTTATAAATCATTATAAGCTCAAATGCTACTTCAAGAAGCATTTCATAAAATGTTATAAGCTAGCCAAAAAATGCCATAAGTTTGTCATTCCAAACACTTGCAAAAAGTTTTTCTACTATAAGTTACTTGTTATAAACTAGCAGAATGACATTGTCAATCATAGCTCAACTGAACACTTGTTTTAATAGATTTTTCTTTTAGCATGTTTTTAATACTTTCTTAGCTTAATTGTCCTTAATTTTGACAATTTCTTAAGTGTTGACAAATTTTAAAATTGACTTTGTCACAGTGAGACGTCTCAAGTATAAAAGCTTATATGGCGTTGCAATTTGCGTGCTTCTTAAATTATTTAGCAATTACAAGAGTTGTGATATGATCTTAGAGGTCAATGAAATAATCTCTTTTAGTTTATTCTAGAAAGGGTTTTTTATGCATATTCTCTTACTAGTTTGTTAGGTAGCATGTTATTGTGTGGATGAAGTAACCACCTGATAGTGTGTATCCACAGTTTATATAAACATTGTATTAACCTCATAGAGCAAATATCAAAATCCTTGGATCGTCGCTTGGCAAGGGCTTCTACCGAAGTCCCACAACCACAACCACCGGTCGTCATTGATGAAGATGTTGTTGTTGGGTTATCTCTTCTTGGTGATGCATTCCACTTCTTCACCATTGATGCACTCCACTTCTTCTCAGTAATTTCTTCCCTTGAAGCTAATCAAAAGCTATCAATAATACTATGGCCGGTAACCAGACCTCAAAGAGATATATTATAGGGATAATTACACCAGAGATCTTTTAAGTTATTTAATTGTAACAAGTTGGTCCTTTAAGTTTTTTTCGTACTACTTAAGTCCTTTAAGTTATTTAATTGTAAGAAGTTGGTCCTTTAAGTTTTTTTTCGTAACACTTAGATCCATTAAGTTATTCAATTGTAACAAGTTGGTTCTTTAAGTTATTTAATTGTAACTTTTAAAGGCCAAATAACTTACATTTTTCAGCCTCATATTGTTACAATTAAATAACTTAGAGGACCTAAGTTGTACAAAAAAAAACTTAAAGGACCAACTTGTTACAATAAAATAAATTAAAGGAACAAAGTGAAACGAAAAAAACTTAAATGACCAACTTGTTACAATTAAATAACTTAAAGGACCTCTTGTATAATTTAGTCTATATTATGACATGCTACGGTAATATGATTCTCTTTCGTACAAATTAAAGGATAAGTTAGCCGACAATCGATAAGCTAGTATAATTAATTGATGAATCAATGACTGATAATGAGGATAATGAATATATGATAGGGGATAAGCCAACAATTTGAACTTAAAATGTTTCACAAAATAAACGAATGAAATGACTTATAAATTTAAAATGACATAAATGCATGTGTGTAATTAATATTTAAAATTGAGAGAGAATATTCTTTTAATTAAGGATAACTTGGGAATTTAATTAACGTGACAAGCAAAAAAATGAGAGAAAATGTGAAATGTTATAAGTTATTATAAACTCAAATGCTAGTTTCAGTAACATTTCAGAACATACTATAAGCTAGCCAAAAAGCTATAAGCCATCCAAAAACGCTTTAAACTAATCATATCAAACACTTACAAAGAGCTTATTCACAATAAGTTATATGTTATAATCTAGCAAATTGCCAAACATATCCCAACTAAATTCAATTTGTATTTTACAACACTTGTTTTTAATAGATTTTCTGATTAGCATGTTTTAATACTTTCTTGGTTTAATTTCACTTTGTATCCTCTATCCGCTCTTTTTTACCAAACAGACTCCCAATTACTTGTTTACCTTACCAACCGCTACATAACTAGGTTCATGGAAAGTTACTTGTTGGTGTTGCTGATTAGTGATTTGTAATAGATTAATGATGCCATTTCGGGGTACTCTTTTTTCTCATTGGGTCTTTTTTCCACTGGGTTTTGGCCTTTGGAGATTTTAACGAAACCCCCTTGTAATTTGTACGGGATTACGGTACCCCTTGTACTCCCCGTTAATAAAATATTTTGCTTATAAAAAAGTAGTAGCACATTGACACTTCTCTCATTTGAGCCAAAAAAAATGGCGCTTCTGCCTACGTGTGATCGTTAATGGTATGTGTTTTTATTTTGTTTTTTAAACAAACAAGCAACTTGTCCGAATTTATTAAATAAAAGAGAAAGACAACAGAGAATAGCACAATGGGGGACTAGACCAAAACCCTTGACATTAAAGGAACTGAAGTCAAAACGGTAATAGGAATCCCCCAACAAGGACCCCTAAACAAATCAACCAAGAAACTAAAGTAAAAGAGCAAGCTAACAAAAGTTAGATAAACAGAGAACCCACCAAACTCTGGCCAAAAGCTGATTTTCTAAGAAATCTAGGACCCGCTATTAAGATCAGATCAAAAAGAAATAGAGACAGAATTAGTCTTATAAGAGCGAGTGTTATAGCCTGTTGTTTTCTGGACCAGTTTTTTTGTATTTTTTTTGGGCTGAGGACACCACTGGTTTGGACTTTTCAACAACAATTCCATGGGTCTTAGGATCATAATGTGACACATCACCCCAAAGATTCCCTGATATTCTCATGTTAGAAGCTACCATGTCAAATTCTGAGGCAAACAGCGAATCCGACTGGGTGGTGGGAGGTTGAGTGGAATCACTACCATCCCGACTAGCTTCAGAGGTGCTAGGGGTAGAAGCAATTGGAAACTTCTGGATCAAAGCAATCTCTTGCGTCTGCAAAACCACAGGTGACAGATGCTTACCATTATCTGAAGCAACCAAGTCATGAGCATTTGAATCATCATTAGATTGCTTTTCTCTAATCTCATTCGGTGAAGCTTCCCCTTGTTGTTGATGTATCTCAATAGGTTGTTGAGAAACTTTGTGCTTGTAATTCACAATATTAGTAGCTTGAGGCTTAGAGATATAAACTTGATTTGCCTGATGCATCATTCCTTTGCAAGCACTAATGGAGGGAAGATTTTCATAATCAATATCCACTGAGAAAGCATAACCTGGTCTCTCAACTAGAATTTGATCTCTAAGCTCTGATTTCAGATCTATATCAACCAAGACGCGAGCAAAATGACCAAAAGATCTATCAAATGAACACTTGTTGTATCATCTAGTCTAATTGGTATTTCAACACAGCTAGCAATAGCAAAAAGGATTTTGGGTCTCCAATATTCTTGAGCCAGACCGGTAATTGTATATCATATTCATGACCTCTCACTTCTTCCCTTCATTTCTTTTCCTTTTATTTGATTAACGTCTTTCGATCCCTTGATTTCTATTTCCACGCGTGAATTGTGATGCACTTGCAGCTTTGATCAAAAGCTATCAATATGGACCGGCATCTCGTGATTGATAAGTTATATGAGTCTCTTTAGTACAAAATAAGGATAACTGATAATTGATAAGTTAGTTTATAATTGATGAATGCATGATGGATAACCGATATCTGATAGCAGAAAAGCTAATAGATTGAAATTAAAATGTATGGTAAAATTAAAAGTTAAACCGGCTATTAAATAAATGACATAAATGCATGTCTGTAATTAAGATTTAAAAATGAGAGAATATTCATTTAATAGATGATGAATAAGGAATTTAATTAAAATGACAAGAGAAAAAATGAAATGTTATAAGCTATTACTAGAATAATTGACCCGTGCCAAGCACGGGTTGAGAAATTTGATGTGAAAATAAAATTACTATATTTAACAAATTTTATATAAAAATTATTAAGCTTATATATTTTAGATATATGGAGAATATTCATTTTTATTGCTTTAATATTTTAATTTTATTTTTTCGTGTCCATAATATGAATTATTAAATGTAAATTTATTTATTTTTGTCAAAAAAAATTTAAAATTAAATATTATATTCGAGTAATTGTCTAAAGCAATTTTTTTGACAACGTTTAAACCAAAATATTAGACATTGTCAATTCACAATGTTTAACACTTATTTTTCGTTTTAAGTCGGAAAAAATATTATTTTTTATTTGATGAATGAAATGGTTTTTAAAAATTTATGGCTTGACTATTTGAATTATAATTTTTGAAGAGAAATTATAATTATTAGAGAAATATATTAAGAATAGAATTTATTATTTATGCATATTTCTTTTAATTGTTGAATATATAATTTTAATATTCATCTTTTACTTTTCAATTCATTAAAAAATAAATATAAATTATTTATTTCATTCGTATTCATGCTTAGAGTAAGAAACAAAATTATAATAAAAAAATAAATTATTGAATTACTTTATAATTTTTATATATAACTTATATTTGAATATAAAACTTAATTGAATCACGTGATTGTTTTTTAGCTACATTTGCTATGGTGATTGATTACGATATTTCATATAGATAATTATATTTACATTTGAATGGTAAAAAAGGAAAAAGTAGATAAAATATTTAAACGAAAACACAAAATAAATCTTGAAATAACATAGATAAGAATTGAGAATTAATAGATAAGAGTTTCATAGTAGGGAATGTAGGTGTAGGAGACTTTTGACGAAATCGCTGAAAAAAAAACTAAAAGAATTGAGAATTAATAGATAAGAGTTTCACTTTAATATTATATCCATCAACATAATTAAAAAAACTTGGAAAAGAAAAAAGAATCACAGTTACTTCGTTTATCTTGAATTACTGCATTCAATCTCTTTTTCAGCTCTAGCAGCATGCTCATACATGGAGATATATGGAAAAAATGAAATAAGAAGACATGAAATCAAGAATGAGATAACCGAGAAAAAAGCTGAAGAATAAGAAATTTGAAGAGCGGTGTTCATGTTTGATAGTAGGGAATGTAGGTTTAGGAGACTCTTTAACGAAATCACTGGAAAAAAAACTAAAAGAATTGAGGATCAATAGATAAGAGTTTCACTTCAATATTTTATCCACAAACATTATAAATAAAAAACTTGGGAAAGGAAAAAGAATCGGTGCTACTTTGTTTATCTTGAATCACTAACTTCACTCTCTTTTTCAGCTCTAGCAAAAAGCTGAAGAATAAGAAATTTGAAGATGCCATGATATCTTAAGTTGTAATTAGTTATTTAAATATTAATTCACTATTTAAATGCATATTGGAAAAATCGATTTTTAGATTGAAATCATGTCATGTATGTTCATACCTATCAAATGACAACTTATAAAGAAGTATTTTTACTACATTTGGTGAGAAATTTTTTAAATTTGAATTTTTTTGGTTACTTTTAAATTTGAAATTGTTAAAACTTGACAGAATGCAATTAGTTTTAATTGTAAATAGTGTAACTATAATTTGTTTTTCCATTTTTTAATTTTCTTTTGACAAATTCCATTTTTAATTGTTGAATATCATGTTTTGTTGAATTTCCTAATATAAATGTAATTAATGCATTCCTTGCATAAAAGTGTGGGACCAAAATATGTAATATGTAATAAATAACAAATGCGTGATAAGATGACATATGTCAGAACATTAATTGAGATGCATTCTCAATTGTTATAAGTATAGATAAGCTTAAATGCTACTTTGAGTAGCATTTCAAAAAATATTATACGCTAGTCAAAAAATACTATAAGTTTGTCATTCCAAACACTTACAAAAAGTTTTTTTTTGCTACAAGTTATTCGTGTTTCGTGCTAAACTAACATATTGACATTGTGGAACATAACCCAACTAAACACTTGTTTTAATACATTTTTCTTTTAGCATGTTTTAATACTTTCTTAGCTTTTTTTGACAATAATACTTTTTTAGCTTAATTGTCCCTAATTTTGAAAATTTTATAAATGTTGACCAATTTTAAAATTGACTTTGTCACAGTGAGACGTGTCAAGTAAAAAGCTGATATGGCTTTGCAAACTTGGTGTTTCTTAAATTATTTAGCAATTACAAGAGCTGCTCTGATCTTCCTCTTCCTCTATGTATGTCCATTCTCATTTTTATTATGAATGACATTAAACTTTAATTAAATCATAATTACTCTTCATATAATAACGAAACAATGATATAACATGAACGCACACCTTTTATCAGTTAGATGTGTGTTATCTATATATGATAAAAGATTAGGCATATAGTAACTATAAAGAAAGTGTGCAAAAAGAAGAAGAAAAAAATATGCAACTAGCATTATCTAAATTAAATTCCTTCACTTCACTTTGACCTGATTTGAGGATTTCTTTATTCTTGCTAGATGGTGACTAATATCTAGAGTCACCGGTCACTTGAAGACACAGGCTCACATTGTAAATTTTATTTGGAGATTTGTTTGGTTGGACAACACATTTTGAGTCTCAGATATTAGCAAAATTTTGCAACCGTTGTGATCATTTCCAAAGGGCACTCCAATCTTATCCAAGTTAATTTCTCCACAAACATCATCTAAGATGATAAGAATCTTCATGGTCATCTTAATTCTATCACACAAAAGGCGAGCTCTTCCTTCAAGAGTTTTCTCGTGGAGTTGCAAACCCATATTGTTCCCTAGTTCGTCTTGAATTTTTTTCAAGTCAGGCCTATTCGTCACACTTGCCCTCACAATCAAGTCAAACAGATTATCTCTCTTAACCCTTCTAGTGATTCTCTCCACCACATCGCCCATTTTCACATTACTTGATCCATACACACCAAGCATGGTAATATCTGGTCGTGTCAAAGCCATTGTAATTTCATTCAAAGTTAAGGTTATGTAATTAGAGACCACATAACCATTGGGCATGCATGCTCCGTCAAGTTGTTGGTCTCTTTTGACCACAGACGCTCCCGTAGTTTGAGCCCTTCTGGGTTCTGATGCTTCTATAGTTTGGCTCCTTTCTGGCATGCCATCTATCTTTTTCATTTCATTTTGGCTGAAGAAGATAGAGACACAAGCTCCCATTTTTCGTTCTGAAAAGTAATACATAATGAAATATTGCATTAGAAAACAATCCATTTGTAAACTGAGCAGGGCCGGCCCAAGCGACCAAAGCAAGGGCTTGGGGCCCCCAATAAAAAAGAAGAAAAAGGGGCCCCCAAAAAATTAATTAAGCCCAAAAGAATACATTATATATTAACGTTTCCTTCATTGTTGCATAGCGTCTAGTGGCCTTACGGTTAAAAGCAGCCTCCTTTATGGATAGGAGCTGCGTTCGAATCTCATTGTGGTATGCTAGTTTTTTGCATTTTCATATTTTAAAGTGCAACAATGCCTACAAAACTTTTCAAGCAGCATGACAATAACATACCCTTGCACTTGTCAAAAAAACATACCCTTGCAATAAAGAAAAACCAATCTGCACTACTCTTAAAATAAAGATTTTATATATATATATATATATAATTGTTAAAAAAATATTTAGGGGCCTCAAAAAATATATATACCAAATATTTAAAGACTCTATTTAAAATTTGCTTTGGGCCTCAACATGTGTTGGGCCGGCCCTGAAACTGAGTAAATAGAGTTTTTATGATTACCTTAGTCTTGAATATGAATGGAGTACTGTAACGTTTTTTTGTCTGTTCGTCGATGAGGAGCAAGTAAAGAAGGTAGGACTTATAGTAAGAGTACAATTACAAGTGGTACAAATTAACTTAGGCTAAGCAATGAAGAAAAGAAATACTCACGCAATCGACTATATAATGTTTTTCTAAGCATGTCATGTAATAGACTTCAACCATTAATTAACAATATTAGAAAGACTCGTGTGTGGCCTCAAAGAAGATTCATGGAAAGTAGTATGTAGCAGTCACTAACGTTATTGGAAATGTATTGTCAAAAACAAAAAAGCAGTCAAAAGAAGGCATGACACGCTACATACGCAAATTAACGTTAGTGACTGCTTTTTTTGTTTTTGACAATACATTTCCAACTGCTACATACGCAATTTTCATGGAAAGTCACTAACGTGTTTCACTGTTTTGTTTGCCTTTAGAAATTTTGGGTATTCAATAGAATGGCACTTCTGAGTTGAACAAAAAAAATTAGCGCATCTGCCTACGTGTGAACGGTAATGGTATATCACGACCTCTCACTTCTTCCCTTGGTTTCTTTTCTTTTTGTTAGGTAAATTTCTTCCCTTGATTTCTATTTCCACGTGTGATGTATTTGCAGCTAATCAAAAGCTATCAGTAATACTATGGTAGTATGATTCTCTTTTTGTACAAAATAATGGATAAAGGATAAGTTAGGTGATAATAGATAAATTAGTTTAATTGATGAATCAATGACGGATAATGAATATCTGATAGGGGACAAGCCAACGGATTGAACTTAAAATGTTTCGTAAAATTAACGAATGAACGGATTTATAAATATAAAATGACATAAATGCATGTCTGTAAATAATATTTAAAATTGAGAAAGAATATTCATTTAATTAAGAATAAATGGGGAATTTAAATAACGTGACAAGCAAAAAAATGAGAGAAAATTTGAAAGGTTTTAAGTTATTATAAACTCAAATGTTACTTCGAGTAACATTTTAGAAAATACAATAAGTTAGTCAAAAAATGCTCTAAACTAGTCATACCAAATACTTAGAAAAAGCTTATTCACAATAAGTTATCTGTTATAAGCTAACAAATTTTACATCGCCAAAACATAGCCTTACAAAATTCAATTTGTATGTTACAACCCTTGCTTTTAATACATTTTTCGTTTAGCATGTTTTAATACTTTCTTGGTTTAATTTCACTTTTTATCTCTCTATTATAATCCATCCCTTATTTATCTCCTATTTTCCCCGCAATTTCAGTCTCCAAATTTGACAATTTCTTAAACTACTACTACAAAAAAAGCGGTTATTAGCATAGTTAAAACCGTGGCAAAAGGACACTAAATAGTCTTTTCTTATTGGGCTTTTAATAAAAGCTTTTTATTAATCTACATTTTGGGCAACCAATCCTCTAAGGGTTTGCATTATTTTATTATCTCATGGGTCTCACTTCAGAGTGAGCTTTAGGCTTTCGTAGATGTTGGCCCGGCCCTGCCCTCTATCTAATATTAGTTTCGAAACTATACAAATATCATAAATAGTCTTTAAACTATTCTATATCCATCAAATTAGTCCCTCAATTATTTCCTATATAGGAGAGAGGAAGGATAGTTCAGGGACAAAATCGATGAATTTAACTAGTTTAGAAACTATTTATTATATTTTTATAGTTAATGGACTAAATTGGAGAGAGGATGATAATTGATAGATCAATTTAAGGGTTTACTCTAAGAGAATTATACCTTCTACCTGGTGCAAAAAAAGATCAATTCAAAAAGACAAGGCCGTCCATGGGCCTGTGCGGGCAGTGCTTCCGCACAGGGCCCAGCCCAATGTCTTTTTTATAGGGCCCCCAATAAATTGTTATGTATATATAAAGCTATAAAAATAAAATTTGATACGTCTATAACGAATAGCAGCTCTAGCCTAGTGGTATTTGTGCGTCCAGCAACAGCTAGTGCAAATACCACTAGGCTAGATTCGAACCTGTCACAAGTTACTCGCGATGAGTCAATCAATACCATTGCATCAAGAAAGAACTTGTTAAAATATTGAAACTTATTAATGTATTAATTATTCCCTTTCATTTCAATATAGAAACAAACCATTAGACAATTTTTTTAGGAAAGCACAATACCAATTTTTGGTACTTTCGTTGCCCATTATATTCATTTTTTTATATAAAAATATACTCAAGTTTAAAGTGTATTTAGTGTCATTTAAAATTTAAATAAAGTAGTTTGAGGTTTTGGCGATTTATTTGATAAAAGTATAATAAAGGGCCCAATTTTGAAAAGTTAAACAGGGCCTCACGCTGTGTTCTTTGTCGCGATGAGGAGGAGTCAGCCACTCATCCTTTTCTTCACTGTGACGTCACGAAATCTGTGTGGCTAAACGTGTTCTCTTGGATGGGCGTTGCAGCAGTGATCGAGGACAAATTATCGTCTCATTTTGTGGGCTTCGGGAAATTGATAAAAGGGAAGAAACAAAGAAGAGTCAAGCACTTAATTTGGTTGGCGGTTATATGGAGCATGTGGCTGAAAAGAAATAAAGCTATTTTTGAAGGGGAGGATGTCTCAATTCCGGTTCTAATTGCGAGTATCAAAGATTGTGCGTGGGGATGGTTTAAGGCTAGGCAAGGAAGAGCTTATGGGGTAGGGTGGTCGGATTGGTATAATTGCCTGTTGGGTTGTCTCTCATCTTTGTAATTTTTATTTGCAAGACTTTGTAATATGTAACGTAGTCGGGGTACTCTTTTTCCCTCCCTGGGTCTTTTTCCCAATGGGTTTTGGCCCTCGGAGGTTTTAACGAGGCCCCTAAGTGTAAGAGGTTGGTGCACCCCTTGTGCGCCCCTTAATACAAAATTGCTTATCTAAAAAAAAGGGTCTCCAAATTGTTTACGACGGCCTTGCAAAAAGATATCAAAATTATCTACTAATTGCTAGTAACATTTGCTTCCTCTACAAACAGGCAGACACCTTTTATAGTTAGATTTTGTGTCATCTCAATGATCAAGAAACATCACAATACAATATAATCAAAAATTAGGAAAAATAATTATAAAGATAGCTTGTAAAAGATAAGATGGAACTACCATTATCTATAAAAAAAAATTCCTTCACTTTGATTTCTTTATTCTTTATGGGCAGTGACTAATATTTGGGGTCTTCTGAATAGAGCCTCAAACTGTCAATTTAATTTGGGCATTGGTTTGGCTAAACAACACATTTTGAGTCTCAGATATTAGCAAAATTTTGCAGCCATTGTGATTATTTCCAAAGGGTATTCCTATCTGACTCAAGTTGATTTGACCCCAAACATCATCTAAGATGATAAGAATCTTCATGGTCATCTTAATCCTATCACACAAAAGACGAGCTCTTCCTTCTAGAGTTTTCTCACGGATTTGTAAACCCAACATGTTCCCTAGTTCTCCTTGAATTCTTTTCAGGTCCGGCTTTTTCATAGCGCTTGCCCTCACAATCAAGTCAAAGAGATTGTCTCTATTAACCCTCCTTATTATTTTCTTCACCACAGAGTCCTTTTTCGCATTACTTGATCCGTACACTCCGAGTTTGATAATATTTGGCTGTGTCAAAGCCATTGTAATTTCGTTCAACCTTGAAGTTATGTCATTAGAGACCAAGTAACCATTGGGCATGCATGCTCCAGCTTCCTCCATGTGTGGAGGCAGTGGAGCCTTTTCTGCAAACAACAAAGAAGGTTAGGTATATAAGGGGAGAGAATACAGAGTAAAAAAGAGATGAAAGAGGATGGAGAGGATTGGAAAGAGAGCATACATACCAGGAGTGTGCGTCAGATTTTTTCTAAAACAGGGAAGACATGGCACCAGCCATGAAAACTTGGCTCCCATTTTTCTTTTTGAAATTCCCGACTTGCTACTGGTTTTTCTTGTCAAACTGACAGTGAAACACTGCTGCATCAGAAGCAAATACATTCGTAAATCGGATCAGTGTAGTTAAATAGAGGTTTTGTTATGTTACCTTAATTAGCTACTAAGATGAATGCGTGGACTCTTCCGTTGCTTGCTTTTCTCTCCTAGTTAGCTACTTGAAAAATAAGAAGGTAAGAGTACAAGAAAAGACATGAGAGTATGAATAAGAAAAGACTCAATAATAAATACTGTTTTTTCCTAAGTATTTCAATGGACTTGCTATAGGAAGCATTCAGACCGGTATTCATGACTTGCTATGAAACTAGCTAGATGGCGAGAATTCAGGAAGCATGTGCCTAAACAGTTTATTAATATAAGTGCTTTTTTAACTTACTACGTTAGCTAGTTGCAAGTGGGCTTCAAATCAATCAATCAACAACTTAATATTCCATCGCTGACTATATGAACTAATTAAATATCAGCACTTGATCCCCTATTCTAAAAACCAAAGTTGAAGTTTGTGATCACTCCTTAATCAATTGCGTTTATGCCTAGATAGTGACCGTATCTTTCTTTTCTTGGCGGCTTGCTCGTGGTTGTGGCGAGCAAGGAACAAAGTATGTCTTCCGAATGAGATGGTGTCACCTTACACGTTAAGATTTCTGACGGTTAATTATGCTAACCTGCTTTGTAGTTGTTTTCCCCACCAAAAATATTTCCTCCTCCACAAGACAGATAACTTAGAATGCAGCTAAGAGGAACAACATGATCCTGGATGTAGATGGTAGCAGCATTGGCAATCCGTGTGTTTCTGGCTTTGGCGGCCTTATTAGAAATTCGAATGGCACGTGAATCGTCGGTTTTGCTAGCAATACAGTTTACTCCAATATCCTGTATGCTGAGTTGTTAGCTTTATATCATGATGTGAAAATATTGTAGAATAATAAAAAAAGATTTTCACACAAATTAATTTTTTTTTAATTTATAGATTATCCAGAATTAAAAAAAAATTGTGGGGGTAATAGCATAATCTACAATTTTTTCACACAAAAAAATATAATAAACATTACCCAAAAACGCAATCTCAGAAAAATCCAAATCTCATGCTCTATAGTAATCGAAAAAATTCTCTGTTTTAAGTTTAAATTTAAATTAAACACATAGGACAATGAGATTTGTTTGAGTTTTTAAATAGTCTAAGGGGTTGCTAAGTGGTGGGTGAAGGAGATTAAGAGCCTCTTTGATGACCTTTATAAGAAGATATGATATAATAAGATATGATAAATTAATCATGCCATTTTATCATATTCCGCCACAGAATTTGCATTTCTTATCAAGTGGACATCAAATACATGATATTATTGTGTTTAACTTGTCTCTACCTTATCTCGTCAAATCTTTATCCAATTACATATCATATCATGTCTCTATTCTATCTTGAAACACCGATTAAAAAGGTAAAATAAAGCATTATTTGTTTATTTGTAAAATAATTTCATATATAGCATATTCTTTTTTTTACCAAAAGCAATTCAATTCATTCCATTAAAATAACTTGTCATAGTACAACTTGGAACAAACATGGAGCTAGCATAAGATCTAGAAGCCCGACTTGGACTCTCTCCTTCCTACTCACTCTATAACCCCCTCCATTTTCTCTATCTCTCTCATCATTATTTATAATTTTTTAATCCTTTTCTTTCTCCTCTCCCCCTTATATATTGTGATGGAGAGGAAGGAAGAAAGAAAAGGATCCAAACACGTTGGTTGAGATGTAGTCCTATACTTATTTTTTTATTTTATTTTGTTTTTTCCTTTTTTTTTTGGTATCGGACCTTCGCGGGCGACCTACGCAGTATCCCAACGCTGTCAACGAATGACTAATCTGCACTCGCTACTTGGAGCTCTTAATCATTTCGCTGGCCAACACCCTATTTGACGTAGGCGGGAATCGAACCCTGGAGCAAACCGGATCGACCCCCACCACGTCCCAGCAGAAGCCTGAACCACTGAGCTAGGAGTGTTGGTTGTTTTGTTTTTTCCTTTTCTTATATACCAAAAGAAATATTAATTTTTTGAAAATAATATATTTATATATGTTCTTTTAGTCAAGACCAGGGTATCCATTGCCGAACGCAGTGACTAATCCCTTAGCTGAATTGGAGGCACCTTAAAGGGTGGAACAGCTGATACAGAGATTTAAAGTTACTTCATACCCAAAACGATGATCGAATATACATGTTTTTAAAAAAAATGATAATTTAATATTTTTTTGGTTGAAATGACAATTAAGTTGCGGTCTTTAAAAAAAGCGGTGGGCGAGTGCCACCTCAACTCCTTCCTTTGCTTGCTCACTGTACTTTACCAAACAAAACAACACGATCAAAAAATAATAATAAAAATAAAAAATAAAAGAAAAATAAAACAATTGGGAATGGGAGGTTCCATTTTTGATTCCATTGCGTCGCGTGCGTTTTTCAGTTCCCTTCTCCTTCCTCTTCTTTGCATTCTCCTGTTCTGTTTCTCTCTCTAGGGCAAAGGCCAAAACCTCGTTCGCCATTCATCGACGGAACAATGAACATCTTCAGGCTCGCCGGTGACATGACCCATCTTCTCAGCATTATCGTTCTCCTCCTCAAAATCTACGCTACAAAATCATGTTCAGGTAATAATTAACATCTCCAATTCCTTTTTTTCTCTCCTTTTTGATTTGTCATTATCACTGCGTTTGTTAGGTCACATTCATTCGGCAATTAGTAAAGTGATGAATAATTAGTGATAATCTGTTAGTTTGGTGTGTAAAAAAGGATCAATTGGGGTTGATTTTTTTGTTTGTTTCAGGGGTATCGCGCAAAACTCAAGAGCTATACGCAATCGTGTTTTTGGCACGTTATTTGGATCTGTTCACAGACTTTATCTCCGTTTACAACACCGTGATGAAAATGGTGTTCATTGCGAGTTCCTTAGCCATTGTTTGGTGCATGCGTGTTCACCCTATGGTCAGAAGAAGTTATGATAAAGACCTCGACACATTTCGCCATTATTTTCTTATTGCGGCCAGCTTTGTTTTGGGACTTGTCTTGCACGAGAAGTTCACCTTTCAGGAGGTCCATTGCTTTTTTAACTCTTACATATTCTCTATCTTAGCAATAAACATGGTGTTATTTTCTAATAATTCTTCATTTGAATATTAGCTTTCTTTTCTCTTTTTTTTAAAGTATTTTGCAGTGTATGTGTCTAATCTGAGCAGTGTTCTGCCAATGGGTTGGTTGGATACTTGGATTGTTGGTTATGCATTATTGATTATCCTGCTGCCTTCTCCTGGATTGTAATTTGTTTGAGTGGTGGGACTTTATTGTTTTTCATTTGTTTATTGTGTTTATTTATTTTGATTGTTGAGCATTTCTTTTACTGCTTGTTTTCATGTCAATTTATGCTACCAGCTCTCAGTTAATTTTGAGAGAGCCATCGGAAGATGTGTTTTGTTGTTTGTGCATTGCAATCATATTTGGGCTCTGTGACAGTGACTAGAAGACTGATTATTTGTCTGGAATAAACAGGAAATAGATGGTTGTAAACTCTTGATCCAAGGTTGACCTAGTTTTTTTCGTCATAATCATGGGGATCTCCAATTTTCCACTGTTTTTTGCTGCTTTGAATTGTTTTATAATCTCTTTGAGCATTTTGTTGCTAGAAATGGTTTTTTATCTGTGGATCCTCATTTTCTTAGCTTGTATTTAGTTTGGTTTCTGTTTTTGCTTTTCAGTTTCACCTCACAAGATTTTAATAAGAATTACAAAAAGTGGCACATTGTTTTCATTTTGCGCCCTTTTTTTCAGGATTTTGTGAATGAAATCGTGAATGCAAAATAAGGTAGCATTTTGTAATTATTAGTCAACATTAGCCGAAAATGAATATGAAATGCTGTGAATAAGTCTAGTTGATTTGTTTTCTGTTTTCATTAATAATTACCGAAACGCCGCATTCTTTTCTCGTTATTTCCTTGTTTATACCAGGTCGCAAATATTTAAAAACAGAAAATAAGCTAAAAATACGGTTGAATATTTGTAACTACGGATAAAAAGTTAAAAGCACATTAAATTAAAATGGTATGCACCCAACAATTTTCACTCCTCGTTTTGGTATTCAATGTTGTGGACTTTTATGTAATTTTTTTATTTCTTTTGCCCGAGTTGCTACTATGTATTGCTTCAGTTTTATTTGTCCTGTTTCCCTAATTTGAAAATGCTTTGACCTATTTGGTATGTAACATTTTTCTGTTATCAAATGCAGATTTGAGTAATTCTTAAAGAGCTTTCTTCATTTTTAAAGTTGAAATGGACCAAATGGTTGTTTTTCACTTGAAATTAAAACTGGGGATTTGTGTGTGGACAATTTATTACCTTTGATTTGAATATCAACACCACCGCCAGAAAAAGCCTTACAGTGATAGGATTATTATTTATTAGTGAAGGATTATTACCATTTGCATTTGGCCCAACTTGAGGATACCTAGTAGGACATTGGACCTTACATGTTCCGGTGTTCCCCATTAAATTATGATATTGCTTTAGATTCAGTTTAGGATTTGATTTTAATCATCTCCTTCCTTCCTTTGCATAATTATCTTTAAAAGACTATGGATTAATTTCATAATTTTTTTGTATATAGTGTTTAGAAAGGTTCATTAGATTACACTCCACTCAAGTTTTCAATATCGCATTGAAGACTTTAATATTCTATCGAAAGTGTTGAATCTGACAATATTGCCAAACCTCTCCAAGAGAAGCAATGGTTACAGTTCAGTTGAGTTTCAATTATGTACTCTATTTATTTATCACTGCTAGTATAGTCGATAAATGAGTAACTTTCAGGTGAGATTTATATGGTTCATATAATTCAATGTAGTGATTAAACTAATGATCAATGTTTGCTGTGTGAGACACACACACACACACACACACTATTGATAGAATATACTTTTTGTCATTTCAACTGTTAAATTATAACTATCGTTATCTAGGCTGTTTGTGTAAAATCTGGTAAAATTTAAACAAAACCAGGTTTATAGTAAATTCTTCTTCTTTATATGTATTTCAAAAGTGTATATGATCTTTGACATATCTCATTGACATTAAATAATTTTGCAATTTTTTAAATATGGTATATATGAAAGTGAACTTTAATCTGATGGTTGATTTTGAAATAGAATTCTGAGAGGATCTATGTTGCCTTTGGACTTTTGTACCAGAGTGATGCTAGGGAATGTTGTTCTTCCTTACCCAGTTTATCTCCTGCTTTGTTATACAACTTGCGTTATGTAGTCTCTACAAAAATTCATTTCACGTCTCAACTTATGTGAACCCTTTTTTATTTAACCTTTTTTGCTGCTTTTTCCATGAATATTGTTAGTTGAGTTCACGAACAGTAACCCATTGCCATGCCCCACACCTCTTTTGCCTTATTGGAATGAAAATGTTTCAACTTTTTGGTTCTTATTTATAATTTATAACAAAGGTTAGAATACATATTGTGGCCTGATGATCATGTAAGTTTATTGACAATGAGTTGTTAAGTTGACACTTTATCTAAAAAACCGCCCATTAGTATAAATGTTGTTTGATTGCTTCTTTTCTAGATTGGCCATATAGATTAATCGGCTTCCAAGAGCAAAGTAGTATCTTAAGTGAAATTATAAAAAACTGAAAGGACAGCCAATCATCCAATTTAACTCAACATTTGGACGAAGAGATACTTTGTTCTGTTGATAGTTTGAAATATTCAACTTTGACTATGTCATCTTATGGCTCCATTGCATCGTTAGTTGGGTTAGACTAAAATCCATAAACTGATAAAGTTGGCCACTCATAGTGAGGAGTAAATAAAGTTCTGGTAATAGGGTATCTATTTCTTTATGAAATTTGATACATTTGTGACTGATTTTCCATCCTCCCTCCTCCTTACTTCTGGGAAGTGTTGCAAAAGTTAAAGATTACTTGTTAACTGTTTTCCAATGTTTTTCCTGTCCAATAATATAATGTCTGCCCTTGTTGATTGTCAATTTAGATTCTTGTATACATTACATGTTAGCTTTATAGTTTCTGTCACATCACAATGTCATGAATAACGAATGTCTATGTTGGTTTTGTGCATACCTATTTCAGATCTTCTGGGCATTTTCAATATACTTGGAGGCAGTTGCGATACTTCCCCAGTTGGTTTTGTTGCAAAGGAGTGGAAATGTTGACAATCTTACCGGGCAATATGTATTCTTTCTTGGGTATGGCACTTCTAAAATCTACCTTCATGTTTTGGTTGCTTATCCTATGAACGTTCATCATGATGCTAGTCATTAGCAGTCATTTCCTAAGATATTGAGGAAACTTCTATTGACAATGTTATACCAAAAGGGTCATACTTGCTACCCCAGAATAGCAAATATGTATGCTCGTCATCGCCTTTTGAATAATACCTGGTCTGCCAATCCTTTTTATTGGGCTGATTTGGAACTTTTCTTCCGAGTAATTGTCTCCACTGCTTGCATAATTACTTGAACAGTTCGCTGTAGGACTTGTACATATTTGTAAATTTGAACTTGTCTCAGAATATATTAATTGTTATTAATTATAATGATAAATAATGTACAAATTATTCTTAAACTGCAGTGCATACCGGGCATTTTACATTCTGAACTGGATATACCGCTATATTACCGAGCCGCATTTTAGTCGATGGATAGGTAAGTATGCTAAAAAGTAAGAACTACTTTTGAAACTATATGTCCACTCTAGTCGTATTCCGATTGCTTTCTTGTTTTTGCAGCCTGCGTCTCAGGTGTTGTTCAGACTGCTTTGTATGCAGATTTCTTCTACTACTATTTCATCAGGTAAACTATGTCTATCTGTTTAAGTTCATCATATTTTTACTATTCTGATACGACAATTAAGTATTACTGGGAATTTTGTTTTGCAGTTGGAAGAACAATTCAAAACTAAAGTTGCCTGCTTGAATTATCTCAAAATTGTTTTGAAATTTAGACCCTTCTTTGGTGAGTCACGACTGAATTTTGCAGAGATGGTTTTGGTAAAGTTAGTTTAGAGAAAGACTTGATGAGGCCAACTCCGTCCCTATTGATCAGTGGGGTAGAGGTGGTTTTTTTTACAAGGTTATATGGGTTTTAACTTCTGATGAATATAACAGTCTCTCGGCTTTGAAATACTAGATTAAATGCAAATGTTATATGTGATATGTTTAGTAGCTTCAGGTCCATTCTACAGTATTGTATAGTTTGGAGTTTAAGGTAGCTAATTTGGTTATGATTAGAATGATTCTGGCTCAGGTATGATTACACTGTAAAAATTTTACAATTTCCTTTTTACTGAGCGTGTAGATAATGAAGTCAGATTGTTCTAGACATCATGTTAATTGTACAATGTATTTTGACCTTTGATGAGAGATTCTTGAGTAGGTAGTAAAGAAAGATGTTAAATGCAAGCGAATTTTGAAAGACATCAGTTAGAAAAATAAGAAATATGTATAATTAATTTAAATAACTATAGATGTATATTTTACTTAAAATTAGAAATTTAAAAGATGCACAACAGTTAGCAATGAATTGTGTCGAGTGAGTTTTGGCTTGATTTTGTTTTTCATAATTACAGTTCGCATTTTATTACCAAAAATAGCCTATTACACCTGATATTTTTATAAATATTTGTACAATACTGCATAGCTTTTTTTTTGAAGAAACGTTTTTTTACAAGTTTTTTTTTTTGGAAAGCTTTATCATAACCAGACAGCTATACAACCAGAAGTGGTTTGAAAATGGAATAACAAACATCATGTTAACTATCGACGTAAATGACAATGCAATGTCCTCAGTTACACACAAGTAGGATAAGTTGAAATCGAAAAGATCAATCTCCCTCAAAACTAGCTAGAGTTGGATATATATACTATAAGGTATTTGCATTGTAACTTTGCACTGTTAAAAAATATAGTTCATTTTGTAGTTCCCAATTTCACTTTGAAATATCAAAGGTCGTTTTGCACATTGGAATTGTAAAAGCCATAGCGCAGCTCTAGGAAGTCATTAATATAATGAATTAATAACATCGCCAATCGCAGTGTAGATGGGAATATTAAGTAAAAGAGTTGATGGAAAGTTCATTGGAATTATCAGAGCCAGGTTTCGATCCTAGGACCTGTGGGTTATGGGCCCACCACGCTTCCGCTGCGCCACTCTGATTATTGATTATGTATTCGTTCTTCCAGTATAAATACCGAACGTAGCGTTGTTTCCTTTAAACTTTTTTTTTCCTTTCTGAATATCCTTAAAACGGCTCAGGTAGATAATATAATTCCAACATTAAAATATTCTTATTGTTTTTTTTTAATTACGCAGTTTTTTTGACAAGTTTATGTAAGTATATTTAAACTAGGGGAAAGACACGGGCCCTTCGGGCCCGTCTTTCGTGTGTTGGTGAGTTGATGGATAAATGATAAATAATAATATAATGAAATAGTGTTAGTGGCTAGTTATAAGAGTATTTTGATCAGAAAAATTTGACACCAAAAAAATGAATTCTCTTTCTATATAGGTATAGATATTAAAATGGTGACCACATGCAAGATATAATATTTATTTGTTTAATAAATCGGAATCTCCAAGTTAAAACCAAAAAGAAGAATAATACTAAAATCATGGAAGCTTGATAAATTACGTTATGTTCCGCAGTGACAAACCAATATTTAGTATATCATCGAAGAACCAAAGCCTTTTTGTAAACTATGCTCAACTCCAAGAGCCTTGACACCTCTTATCAACTCCTAACAAAATATGTATAAGTAACATGAATGGAACTTGTCAACTGCTATAGTTTCCTCCTTCTTAATACCCCAATCTTCCAAACAAGTTTTCTATATATGTTTTTGCTATAGTCTCCCCCTTTATGTTAGAGAGCTCGATATTTCTTATCCACATTCCATTCGTCATTAGCATAATAATGAGCCGTGACATACATATAATTCAAGTACTTAGGCGAATTTAATTTAATTTTTTTTATGGAAGAGTAAATTTAGTTTGGGCATTATAAGTTGGATAGATAAATTTGAGATTTTAATATGTGCATTATTGACATATGTTAGATCCATAGTGTGTGCGTGTGTAAATTTGACTTTGAAAGTGATGAATGAGTACATTGAATGAATAAAAGAGTTGTGGGCAAAGCATTGTTCATCCTTCTAGTGTCTCTCTGCTGCTACTTATCCCTTACGAGTTCTCATTACCACCGATATGTAACTTTTAAAGACCACAATAATGTCTGACTACAGTGTCCCCCACAAATACATGTAATCATTTTCAAATTTTAATATAAAGTGATCAGGACGGTGCTAGACTAGACTGGTACTAGTAGACTTTATTCAACGCCATATTGTGCAGTTCTTCATTTTTCTACTGCCTATATTTCTCAAACCACTCCCTACTGCATTCATTTTTATCATATAAAAAAATGTTAGGAAAAAACAATGTAGATATATAAAATGAGCACAATCTTTAACACAAAAATTTTAACTTGGAAAATTTCATAATTGTAAAAAAATTATAAACTATTATCTAATTACAACTAGAGAATAAAATTATGTGAAAATTATTACATGCATAGACAAACTCTTCAAAGAAAATATTTAATTACATCTCACAACGCTCTCTTTTGGTTACAACATCTCGCAACACTCTAAATAAGAGTATAAAGAAAAAAGTCAAATATAAACTTAAAGTGTTTTTGAGTGGTGGATTCTGTAATGGGGAACTTAAGCCCATATATTCTTGGTCTCCTTCTTCCTTCACAATATTAGTCAATGTCTGCTTCATTAAGATGCTAAATTGCAATCAACTCTAACAAATATGCTAAATTTTATGGGTTTGGATTTCTCTCTCTCTTTTTTTTATCATAAACTGAAGAAGATTCCCAATTGTAGCCGTTGATACTTAAGTTAAAAGAAACCAGTTGCAATAATTGATTGGAACTCTTGATGCAAAAAAGAAACAGGACTGTTTATTTATTTCACCATATACATAATTACTGTAGAATGCTTAATCATGGATTGCTTTCCCCAAATCAAAAGACATTAGCACGCCATAACAAATCTTCTAATTTACGAACAAAATAAACAAGACTTCCTGAATTCCTAGCCTCTCATGTTTCATAATGTTCTCAAACATTAAGATTCAAGAACATCATAGATTCACAGTTCTTCTTGGCAAACTTGGTAGGGTCCAAAATTAGATTATAAATAAACAACAATCACTTAAGACAATATGGTCCCCACACAATCATCTCTCGGGGCAGCACTAAACGTATATTATTCCCAAAAAAAACAAGTAGGCGTAGAAAAAAGAAAAAGCAAAGGAGAAAAATCAATGGCTTCTATCTCAAAGTTCTTCTACTACAAGCCTACTTCGATTATTTTTTATCATTATCACAAATCACAAAGCATAACTATTCCTACTTTTTCTTTTCCCGCCCTTTAACAATCCTAGTACTATACATGCTTCATTTTTCTACTTAGTTTAATTAATTAATCTTATTATATATTACCAATATCTGTCTTTAGTAGTCAAAGATTTGTACCTCCTTTCAAACCAAAATCTTCCAAAAACATTTACATTCACATCACAAGCTCATATTCATTATCTTCAAATTTTATGCTTCAAAAAAACAACACTTCAACTTGAGATGGAAACCGTGAAACCAAAATCAGCAATCTACAACAAAAGCAAGAAATTTGCCAAGACATTCCAGAAAGTGCTTAGTCTCAAAACTACATCAAACAATGGGATTTGCATGCTCAACTCAAATCCCAAAGTGAAGGAAGATCCATTCACAGATAATGACAAAAACGAACACCACAACAAGGGGCGAAACAAAGCAGTTATGGAAGCTCTAATAGCAAGACTCTTTGCAGGTGTAACAACCATAAAAGCAGCATATGCAGAACTTCAAATGGCTCAACATCCTTACAACAATGATTCAATTCAATTAGCTGATCAAGCAGTTGTTGATGAATTAAGAGCCATTTCAGAATTAAAACGAAGGTTCTTAAAAAAAGATCTTGATCTTTCACCTCAAGTTACAATCATGCTTGCTGAGATTCAAGAACAACAAAGTGTAATGAAGACATATGAAATCACCATCAAGAAGCTTCAATCAGAGGTTGATATAAAACACTCTCACATCACATCCCTTAGGAAAAACCTTGAAGATTGCATTTCTTTCAATAAATCACTTGAAAAGAAACTCAACTCAAGTGGTCCTTTGTCGTTTTTCGACAACCTTAAACTTTCTGTTTTGAATCCAACTCATTTTGTTCATTTTCTTCACCATACTTTGAGATCAGTTAAGAGTTTTGTTAAGCTGATGATTCTTGAAATGGAATCTGCTCATTGGGATATTGAATCAGCTGTTAAGTTCATTCATCCAAACGCAGTTTTCACCAAACAACATCATCGTACCTTTGCATTTGAATCCTTTGTATGCATAACAATGTTTGAAGGCTTCAGTTTTCCAAATTTCTGTCTTTTAGAAGATTCTCAAAACATTCATCAACACAACCAGAATCTCTACTTTGAGAAATTCAAAAGGGTCAAATCTATGAACACGAAACAGTACTTATCTCAAAATCCAAACTCATCGTTTGCAAGGTTCCTAAAATCGAAGTATCTTCAAGTGGTTCATGCGAAAATGGAGTGTTCATTATTTGGAAACTTGAACCAGAGGAAGTTAGTGAATTCTGGAGGGTTTCCAGATTCTGCGTTTTTCACAGCGTTTGCTGAAATGGCAAAGCGCGTTTGGACTCTGCATTGTTTGGCAATGTCGTTTGAAGAAGGTGTAACTATTTTTCTGGTTAAGAAGAATACTAGGTTCTCTGAGGTTTACATGGAAAGTGTTGCACATGAACCGGTTTCAACACCTTCAAGAGATTCCACTGATTCAAAATCCGGTGAACTTCGGGTTGTTTTCACGGTGGTGCCGGGTTTTAAAATCGGTAAGACGGTGATTCAGAGTCAAGTTTATCTTTCTTTGGTGGATTCCCCTGTTTCTAAATAGATAATTATTATGAGTATATAATACTTGTAATATTGTATACTATAAGGGTTAGTTAATTTTACTATAATGTTTAGACATTTATTAAAAGCATTGAATTGTATGAGTATGATTAGGCATTTTTGAAGTTGTATTGTACATTTGATCTCAAAGTAGGGATCCTTCATGGAAATTATGGTGCTCTACATTTGGTATGTGCACCTTTTGAAATTCTAATAAGTTCTATCTTATCTTCATTTCTCGGCAATGTCAATTGTGTACATTATCTTGTATAATCATAGATAAGTTTTGAATTTGAAATGTTAAAATTGGTTAGAAAGTAAATAGAGGAGGGGTTAAGCATGCATTGGGGGTGCATGATTGATGGGGCAGGGAGGGATGTACAATGCGAATGGGAGACATTAATCAACATCAATGATAATAACCAGGGGGGGAGAGCCACAAACAAGTATTTGACAAAAAATAAATAGGGATTATGGACCCACATGGAAGAAACTTTGAGTGTGAGCTTAGTTTGTTAATCTTTCAATTGTAGTGGTGGTAGATGTATGATAAACTTGATGACAAAGATCAGTAACTATTTTGAGTCTAAATAAATACATGTATTTTTTGTGATTATATTTTTGGGATGGAGAAAGTAGCATAGTAAAAGAGAGAGAGAGAATGCAGGTAGAAAGGTTCTTAAGCAAGGAGTATGGGGCAGTTAATAATCTTTTCCAATTTGGATATTTTAGTTTATTCGTAGCTTGATATGCACTCCTAATACCAACCGTTTGGGAGCAAATACTAGTACAGAACTCATCATATAAATCTATCTATACCTTTAAGAAAAGCTGAACTACTGTTTGACATCAAGATGACAAAAGGAAACCTATTTGAAAACAGCTTTGATTGCGAACAGAAAGGCTTCTGGAAGTGGTGGGCTGCTAAAACAAACACATGGGGAGACATAAATAAGGTTGTTGGGATTTTTAAATGAGACAACCGTAGCCTGTTTCTTGGGATGAGGAAGGAATATGTTGAAGATGGAATTGGATATTTGGATCTTCTCCAATTTCAGTAGGAAAGAGTCATTAAGACACATTAATTAGAACATTATGTGTGTCATTGTGTTAGTTGTGTCGGGGTCAAATAATGTAAAGATGCGTTTTTTTCTACGAACTCTGAGATGCCATAGTGTAAGCCTAAGTAAGACCACCATCGACAAAATAATAAAATATTTTTACAAAATTGGTCCATGCAGGTCTCGAACCTGTGACCTTGGCACAGCTAATTGGCCATTTATTCACTTGTTTATAAAGAATGTTACCGTATTTAAAAAGTGAAACATTAATTTTTTTGGATAAGTATAATACTTTATTATTATAATATTATTATTGAACTCTCTAACACAAGGGAATCACTTCTCACCTTTTACCTGTCAAAGAGCCCACCCGGTTCAGCCATGGACCTGTGTGGCCCGTGCAGTATAAGACCCCAGCCAAATACTATTTTTTGGGGCCCAAAATTAATAATGAATTGTATATATAGAAGTTACTCCAACTGCTATCATGTAATTCGTCATGGTTCTACGGTAAAGTTTCATGTGTTTCAGCTGCCGATTTTGGTGTTCGAATCTCTGCATTTTTTTTTGCGTTTAATTGTTGTTTTTAGCTAGAAAAAATGTGACAAAAGAAAATCAGAATCAAATTTGGACCGGAGTGCCTCCACTGCTTGTTAATTATTAATTGTATATCTTTTAAAAATTAATTTTTCTAAGAAGATAAATTGTTGATAAATTTTTTATGTTGATTTAAATTTATTTTAAAAAAGAATAATTTATGGGACTCAATTTGTTAAAAATTCGGCCAAATTAGATATCCAATTTTTAAGATTTGAATAGAGTCTCTAAATTGTTTTGGACAACCGTGGAGTCCACACAATCATTTAGAAGAACTTAGGGTCCGTTTGGTGGTCAGGATAATGAGACATAATATGATAAGTCTATCATATCCTGTGTCAGTCAAGTGTTTGTTGAGCCAGTAGTATATGAACTTAACTATGGGACTTATCTTATCTCGTCTCTATAGTTGAATTTTATCCTGACTTTGAACTGAGTTAAAAACTAGGAAAAGATAAAGAAATAATTTATTCATTTATCCTTCTAAAATATATTTTAAAATACAAAAAATAAAATCTAATAAAAATAAATATAAACTAAAATCCAAAAATATAAACAAATTTTGATTTAAAATTAAAAGTATTAATTCTTAATTTAAAAAATAAAGTATAATTTTAGGATAAGGGTAATTTTTCATTTTATATAATATAAAATTATAAGTCTATTGAAATTTAAAAAACTAAAATATGAAATGAAAAATAAATTTATTATTAAAAAAGTTTAAAATTAATTTAATTTTTCAACAAATGAAAGATAATTGTCACATGAATAGTTTGTCATTAATATATAATATATTTCATATAATCATTTATTAACTTATTTAAAATATATAATAGAATTGCTTAGTTACTTGTCCAACTTTTTATAATTAGAAATTGTTTATTTGATATTGCTAACGATTTCTTTAAAAATTGTATAAAATTATTTTATTAGTATTTATTACGAAGTTATAAATATTACTAGTTTTTTTTTGACAAATAAATATTTCAAGTGAATTTTTAGAAAAAGTTAATATGTATTTGTGGAAAAAAAGTTATATGCAATTTATTTAGGAAGACAATTTTGCCTTCTAAAATTGATATATATCCATATCATGATATGGTGTGTACCAAACACAAGATACGATAAGTGGCTATGTTACGACTATCATATCATGTCTCTATCCTATCTAGTCTCTATCTTATCTTGTGCACTAAGTAAAAAATACTAAAGGTCATATCACTTGCTAATGTACAAAATTGAACCAATTAAAAAATGAATATAGTCTCGATGTTCACAAAAATGGAATTTTAACGTCATTCCGTCAAAGTAAAAGATAAAACCTAGAACAAACAAGATAATTAGCGATGGACTGATGGCCATGCCCAGGGCTCGGGGCGACCTTAAACAGAACTTGATGCTTGTAATTGTAGCTTGCTATGACATGCTCTTTTTTGCTTGGGACAAAAGATGGGTTTGCCTTCTTCCATGGCTTTTCTACTTTCAGAACAACATTTATGCCTTCTAAACATGAACATAGTGAAGCAAAAAGAACCAAGAGTAGGAGTAGTGAAGTGTATGATCGCGCCATTTGACATGCAAGAATTGCAAAAAGAGTGAGGCAATTGAGATAATATGAAGGGATAATTTTACTAGGCAAGTGACTATAAAAACCTATATCGATAACAAGTATTTATAAATAATATAGAAAGGACAATGGGTGAGGACCAGAGACAGAAAAGAGAGATTGGAGTTTGAAAATATGTGATGTGGAGTGAAGGAGAAATGGAATTTGTAAGTGCTATATATTTACATGCATTAAATTGCGTATTGACCTTGACAAACAAATTATAATTATGTTTTATTAAAGATACATCTTTAGAAAAATTGATGTTTAATGTGCCAACAAAAATCTTATACTACTTTTAACTATGCAAAAAATTAGAATTGAATTCATTAAACATCTTTGACTTTTTTAAAGTTTGAATTTAATTATTACTTGAGTATTTACAACACTTTTTATATTTTCTTTTCACAACCTTATTATATTACGTGTAAGATTTTACTCTTGTTTTGATAAAAATTAATTCTTTAAATCGTAGTATTTTATTTTAAATAAAAAATATTTATCTTTTAAAATACACTTAAATTACATTTCTTTTCTTCAATAATGATAGTTTCAGTTGTTTGAGGTTGGAGCATAAAATTCGTCAATAATAATTGAATTTTTTTTAATTTATACATAGTAATAAAAAAACGACATGTTTGATTTAATTTGTTATTGGTTTCGTGCTCACCAATCGAGCTATCTTACCGAGACCTCATTGTTTGTTGTTGACTTTAGGTGATGGTGTTCATCCCCTTGCTTAATTAAACTCTTGTTGTTTCTCATGCCTTGTTAGTAAAAACAAATATTCCCCCCTTTTATCTCTCTCATGTATGTAGAAGCTAAAGAAAACAGGTATATGTTAAGATTAGTATTTTGTCGATTGCCTACATCTCAACCAGCGTTTGTAGTCCAACGGTTAGGATAATTGCCTTCCAAGCAATAGACCCGGGTTCGACTCCCGGCAAACGCATTTTGAATTTTTTGTTTATAAAGGCTACGCCACCTGGAATGAAAAAAGTTGTGGCGTTTTTGTGGTTGAGATGAATCTTGCACTACAAATATCACCGCAACCGTAACTTGAAACTTTAGAGCTTATTCCCACAACACATAAAACTACTTCCCCAATGGAATTGTGCTCCACAACTCTCTCATCATCACCTGCATCCATTACTCTTCTCAATTTTCAGGTAAAATTCCCTACTTATCCCTTTCCTCTTATCTCACTCTTCATTAATTTGTGGTTTCTGTTTCTGTAATGTCTTTTCTGAATTTCATTGAATTTCCCAATAATAACCATTCTTATATTTATCTTATCCATGCATGCTGATTCTAATTACTGTTGTTGCTGAAGTTGAAATTTCCAAATTCCTCGTAGCCAGTGAAATTGGTGCAATTCTTGTTTCAAATTTCTATTATTTTCGTGCTGTAGGACCATAAATTGCCTAGGAGGAAGTTCTTTAAGAAACCTTCAAACCCTTTTTTGGCATCACCAACACTGCATAAACCATTTCTTCAAAAGATTTACGGAACACCCCAGACATTAATTTATGAACGAGCCTCAACTAGAATCTCTTCTGGAACATATAGAACGGTGATATCGGCTGAAGCTGGAAGACAAAGTTGGGATTTTGGAAGGTTTATAAAAACACTTTACTTCTTCAATGGACCCCCATCTCCTGCTAAGGTAACTTATTCAATTTTAAACTAATACGAATCAAAGAATAATTGAGAGAAAAGAAAAGAGAAAGGGATAAAGCTTGGTATGGATCAACTAATGAATATTTATCATTTCTGAATTGTGAAGTTCTTTGACTTTCTAGTTGAGAAATTATCCGATCCTTCCCCAAGTAAATCAGATAACTCAATGGGAACTTCTGATATTGTTCTGGTAGCTGGAGCTACTGGTGGTGTTGGTCGAAGAGTGGTTGACGTATTACGACAGAAAGGAATTCCAGTTCGAGTATTGGTATTCTTTTTTTGTTGACTACTAGAACTCATTGCAAATAATAGTTTCTAGATAAAGGAAAAAAATACAGATTTTTCTTAATATGTTAGGTGTTATGGATAACAATATTATGTTTATTTTCTGTATCGACGTTATCAGGTTAGAAATGAAGAGAAGGCAAGAAAGATGTTGGGATCAGATGTTGACTTGGTGAGTTACTTAAATTGAATGTGCTGAAAAATACTTTACAAATGATAAAGTTAATTTGTGCTTTCCTCAGTTTGCAACCATTTGTTTTTGGTTAATATATGCAATTAGACCTTAATACGGTAGATTCGGCAATAACGGGAAAAGAGAGTTAGTTCTGTAGGGAACGTGTTTGCATAGGAAGAGGTGATAAACTAAAGTTGGCGGAAGATGATGATGTTCATCGATGCTAACTTTCCTTCTAAATGCACATTTTTATTTTTACTGTGTAATTACATATAATGTACTGCAAAAAGTTTGATGATTTCCTTACCCTTTACTTCCTCTGCTGCCAACTAACGTTTATGCCAAAACTAAGGTTGTCGGAGACATTACAAAAGATAGTACTTTGATCCCTGACTACTTTAAAGGAGTGAAGAAAGTGATCAATGCTGTTTCTGTCATTGTTGGCCCTAAGGAAGGCGACACTCCGGACAGAGCAAAATACAGCCAAGTATGTACATTAGTTTTATTACGGCAGAAATTTGATTTTTCATATCAATGCATGTCTATCATGAGAAATGAATGGGTTAAAGTTTACTTATATCAACTAATTAATTTTCTTGATGTTTTAGTTATTGTTTTCTTGTTGAAGGTTTCATAATTATTTCTTTCTAACTGAGTGAAATTATTTATTGTGCAGGGAATTAAGTTCTTTGAGCCAGAGGTAGCCAACTGTTTTTCCTTTCTGTTGACACAATCTTTAGAGTCAACTGGTGTCTGTTTAATTTAGAGGTCCAGTTTAGAAACTTTTCTAAGATGTTGGTTATTGTATGCAGATAAAAGGTGATTCACCAGAAAAGGTAGAGTACATAGGAATGAGAAATTTGATCAAGGCTGTGAAGAACAACCTTGGACTCCGAAGGGGAAAGCTACTATTTGGATTTGAAGGTAGATTCCTAGTTGACAATAATGCTTCATTGATTCAAGTTCTTACTTGCTTGAGCTAATTTTTTAACATATATATGGCATGTGGCTGTGACCAATGACCACCAAACTAAATTTTTGTGCTTGACTGTTAAAAAGGAAAATAGTAAAAGTTGACTTTTTTTTTTTTTTTGGGTGATGGGGGACCAGTTCATGCATAACGAGACTATCTTGACCTGTGAAGACATGCTATCCATGGTAAGCTGATAATAGGAATAGAAGTTAAAGGGTGACATATTGGATATTGTATTGAACATTAGGGTTGAGGACTGATTGGAATCGCCTTCTGACTTAGCAGAAGACTCTCTGTTGCATGGATTGGCCTTGTGTTACTATTTGTTTGTAGTTCAAAGAACAAGTGATTTTAGTTATACTTCTGAGCATCTTATTTATATTGCTTTTCTATTTCTCTTTCAGCCGAAGCCGATAATTATAGGCAGCTTTCTTGGGGTGCTTTAGATGATGTGGTAATGGGTGGAGTTAGTGAAAGTTCTTTTCAAATTGACCCAAGGGGTAGTGAAAATGGTGGACCAACTGGGGTTTTTAAAGGTATGTGTCAAATTCTTGCAAATTCCCGACTGCACTTTGGGGACTTTGTGTTTTACTGCTCAAAATAATACAGCTGTGGGTCTAATCTAGGTGTGGTTTCGACGGCAAATAATGGTGGCTTTACAAGTATCAGAACAAAGGTAACTGCAATTAGCTAACTTAACTTTCCATTGAGGCCTGCAAATGGCAGGTTTGTGTTGGATGTTGCTACTTGACTCGATATGTACTATGTACCACACAATATGAAAATAATGGGTCACTTTTTGAACTAACTTGTTTCATATTATTTTTTTCTTGGTACATAAAGTGTGATGAAGCCTGGTTCGTTTAAAATTGCTCGAACAAATTCTGAGATAACCCTTTTTTGGAGAAAATGACCTTAACTCAGTAGACATAACCACACCATTCTTCCTTTCAAGCAAATATTACCATTTCTGGAATAATAATACTAATAGTATGTCACATTTTATACTGTAGCAATACATTTTAGTGGTCCTTGTTACTAATAGTATGTCACATTGAGAGGTTCACTTGTGCTCATTTAATTGTTTTCTATCTCAACAGGCAGGCATATGAATGAATATAGACATATCGGGCATCAACCTGTTCTTGGTCATCACCTATTATTAGATTAATGTTTTAGATGATTTACTAAATAGAATTTATTATATCCGTCCAGTACTTGCTCTGGACATTTTAAACAAATAAAATAAAAGGAAAGAAGGCTAAAGAGACAGATTTAGTTTCTCTTAGAAAGAATGCAGTACTGGCCTTTTATTTTTATTTCCTCCTTTTTGATAGTGTTGAGAAGTTTCCCTTTCATTTCTTAGGGAAGAATTGAACAACAATTCTGATTGTTCATTTTGGATAAAATGGAAGTGTCCTACTGCCTAAAACTATGAGTTATCGTTGCCTGTTATGAGCATATATTGTCATTTCCCTTTAACGAAATACTTTAGGAAATTAAGTTCTTGTATGAAAAGAAGAGAGTTCACATAATTGTTCTTCAGAATTTTTCAGAACCTGAGGATCTTTCTGCATATGATGGTTTGGAGTTCCGTCTAAAAGGTGATGGGCGTAGATATAAAGTCATTATTCGCACAAGCCCTGATTGGGATGCTCTTGGGTATACTGGAGGCATTGACACAGAGAAAGGAAAATGGCAATCGGTAGTTAAAATCTAATACAATAGTTGCAGGGTATGTTATGTAATGCAACTCTTAAGGGTGTTTTACTTTTGTCTTTCACAGATTCGATTGCCATTTTCTTCCCTGAGGCCTGTATTTAGAGCAAGAACTGTGGCTGATGCTCCACCATTTGATCCAAGCAAAATTGTATCATTGCAGGCATGGCTCTGCTTTTTACTATTTCTGTCTTTTTGCCTTGTAATCTCTTACACTGGTTCTTAATGATGAATCAAAATTCAAAATTATTTGCAGCTCATGTTCAGCAAGTTTGAACATGATGGTAAATTAAATGCATCTTTTGTGGAAGGTCCATTTGAGCTTCCTGTATCTAGCATAAGGGCATATATAAAGGATCCTATAACGCCAAGGTATTGCCTCATCTTTCTGGTTGCCATTCCCCTCCTTTTTATCCCTTGTATGCTTAACCTTTTTTTGTGCGCGTTTTCTGGCATGTTTAGATTTGTACATGTGGGCTCAGCTGGAGTTACCAGGCCAGAAAGGCCTGGACTTGATCTAAGCAAACAGCCTCCTGCCGTTCGACTAAACAAGGAACTTGATTATATCCTCACATATAAACTAAAGGTAGAAAACTTTTGAAGGCTCCTTATATGGCACAGATGTGTTAGCAAATATTCGGTCTTTGGTATGCAAAACTGGTTGTTAATACTTTTTCAAAATGAAACTTGAAACTGAAAGTGAACATCATATTTTTTATCATTGAGATAGTGCCAGCCCTCTGAAAAATCTATTTTTCACTGTCTAGTGTATAGCATGTTATAATAATAATATGTTGTTTTAGTAATAGAGATTAAGGAGGCTAGTTATTGAGTTGACCAACTAATTACGAGAAATATCTGAAAGCTTTAGCTCAACTTTTTTAGCTGTTCAAATATGGAATTTCCATTTTTGTGTTACATGCTCCATTTTCTAACAATTATTAATGTTGTAATAGGGTGAGGATTTAGTTCGAGAAAGTGGCATTCCCTATGTAATCGTGAGGCCTTGTGCATTGACCGAGGAACCTGCTGGAGCCGATCTTATCTTTGATCAAGGAGATAATATTACGGTATTGTGAAAACAAAAGATATATGGAAGCTTTTTTTAGTTCAAGTGCTCTTGCTAATTTATTGCAGAAAATAATAGGGTAAAATATCAAGGGAAGAGATTGCTCGTATGTGTGTAGCTGCACTTGAAAGCCCTTATGCATGTGACAAAACATTTGAGGTCAGCTTTTTCCTTTATTATCTCCATACTTTTCATAATTTAATCTGAACTTTTTACCTTTTTTTTTCCTTAAGTTTCAGAACTTGTTACCTTTTTAGATGAAATCTGAATGGTAATATTAACCTTTTATCTCCAAGTTTTTCTTAATTTATTATTCAGAACTTTTTACCTTTTTAATTTTTTGGGTGACATTTCTGAATGGGAAGTGTATTTACTGGCTATTGTATTTGATTATCGGCTAGTTTCTCTAGCAAATTTTGTGTCCTTAAATTTGCAACCCTTCTTAGAAGCTGGTAGAGTGTGCTCACGATGATGCCGAGACTGGACCGACTAGTAATTTATTTATCGAAGAAAAAACAACCATTCCAAGGCCGCTTCTGTTTGTGAAATACCACAATCAGAGTGCATTGCGAATTTTATATATCGGGTCCAAGTGCATGTTATTGTTCAAGGATGAGATAAACTACTTTCCCCTATATACATGGATCTATAAATTTGATTGTGAACAGTCTCACTCTAATTTGGAAGCTACATGATCTATATGTATATCTATTGCAGGTCAAAAGCGTTGTTCCATTCAGCGAGCCATTTACTGTGGATCCAGCAAATCCTCCTCCAGAAAAGGACTATGACATATACTTCAAAAATCTAAAAGAAGGTATCACTGGGAAGGAAGCCCTCCAAGAAAGTCCAATACCTGTTTAATGTTCCTGCATTTCAGTTCAGCTGTGATTAGAGGCTGAGAGCTGCACATACTCTTTGAATCCAAGGAAATATAAACCAGACAATTCTGTGATACTTTTTAAACCTAGACATGAAATTTACCTTTCTAGATACATGTATATTCTTAGTGCTTAATTAGACATGGTTTCCTATTTAGGTAACTGTTAAACCAGTTTTCCTCTTTAGCTATTCACAATTAATATAACTTGTTGAGGATGTTTGGAGGATTGTCTATTAGCCATTTCTTTTACTATTAAGTGGTCACCCTTTACCTTTCCAAGCTGGAATATCGTGCTATTGAGCAGCTTGTACACTTTTAAGGATGAGATCTTTTTCGGGATTGTCACTTTGAAAGCCATTTTCTTCACTGTACAGATCACACATCTCAGTCATCACATGTGACATGTAGTACAACACATGCAGAGACCAAAACAATTAATGAGGACAAATATGCATATGCCGTTAGTACGTAAAATATGTAACTGACAGCGATGGTGAATCTAGATCTGAATGAAGATGGTGGAGAAGTTATTTTAAACCATTCAAAGTGGTCAATTATTTTGAATAGTTTTTTTTTACACCAAAAAAGTTGTTTTAACTCTAATGTAACCCGGTAAAAAATAAAAAACTCAAATTTTAACTTATTTCCACGTTTTTGTCACTTTTAGTCTAGGCATTTCATGTTTGGACAAGACCGAAAGTGTTTCTACATATATAACTACATTCATATTTGTCAAGAAAAAATGTAGACATATTTTGAAAGTTGAAAAATGATTTGAAGAGCTTAAAAGCATTGTATCCATACAGAATTTTGGTTGTAGTGTGAAAGTCTCACTTCTTACTTTTGAGATACTTTTGGACAAAATGGCACGGGCCCCATTGTGTCAGCACAAGAAAAGATAATGTGTGGATTGTTTTATGTAACATTATATCATTACCATGAATTTCTTCGAAAAGATTTAATTAAAACATTGTTGTAACAGAGATGAGGAATCTTGTTCATACAGCTCTATATCAAAGAGCACGTGGCTATTAGCATCTCAACCAATGAACCATACCCGTTAGAGCACGTTCATGTTCCAACATAACGGTAACTTAGGAATCTCCTCTTAATAGAATTAATAAGAAATCGATAATCTATAATTCTATATACTTCTTATACCAACTAACATATACAATTATACATTAAATTTTGACCACATAAAAAGGAAAAAACAATTAAAATACATGTAGTAAGTTCTTGTGAATATGATAACGCAATCGCAGGGAAATTTTGCATCTCCTAGTGCTGGAATTCTCCCTACTTGGATTCTCTGTCAGGAACAACAGAACACCTACAAAAGGAACGAGGTAGAATTTCTCAGTGCCAACTCAAAAAGAAGAAGCAAATTAATTAGGAAATAGGAACCAATGGAACAGGAAAAGAAAGAGTGATAATTTTGTACACTGAAAAAGATCACTCTGATTTTTCTTCTATGATTTGGTGCACTTTTGCTTCTGAGTCTTTCAAGCATTTCTTGCTCAGTGAATATCCTTCCCGGTGAGCTCAAGAACACTGTACAAGGAACTGGAGGAGACCACAAACCACTTTGTTCATAATCGTAGTCGAACTGTGGCTCATCGTAGAACTTCAGTAGCAACCTATCAGAAACAGATTTTGAGACAATTTGAACTTGAACATTTTGTGAATAGGTTTCGCGGGAAACGTAGTTGTTTTTAGCTACCATTTCCCTCAGAGATATGAGAATATGGTAGTAAAAGAAAATGTGAACTATTCTATGATAATATGCGCCAATGTGAGAGAGATACTGAAAATACAGGTTGGAAGTGATTGTAGCATTTGAAAAGGAGACAAATTTTAATGCAGAAAAGGTGGGAACTGTGATAAGGACGTGTGTGGCTGTATGTAATGTTGGATAGGTCGTGAGGACCATAATATGGGATGATTGAGATTCTTATCTGGTGTTTGAATGAATGCCAGGTGTTTACTACTTTGTTAAACATAAGGCACTGTTTGGTGGTAATGGCTAATGGAGGAACACAAACTCATGTTGTAGCCTGTCCCTAAAGTCTTTCTATTTCGGTTGTTGGTGAGCAGAGAAGCATGTGTAGATGTGAGGCTAATCATTTCTGGGATACTCTTTTGGCCACTTATTTATTATATGCAAACTTATATATAATAATAATAATAATAATAATAATTGAAATCTTGTGCATATTTGGGTGAATTGTTTAATAATTTAAAGATCTCACCAAAATTCTGACAATAATAGCCGGCCACTAGTGCATATTGTTAATTTTCTTTATCCTCCTATATTTTCAATTCTTTTTATTTTATATGAAATAATTAAATATATACATGCGGACATGCCTGTTTTTTCTTTATTCTCTTCAGTTAAATGTCAGATTTTGTTTTCATCTTTTAGGACAAGGAGGAGATGAATGAGTAATATATGCATTCTAAATCATGGGGAAACTTTTTGCAACATTTCCATAACGCTGCGTGTGCCAATAATGATGGCTAAGCATGAAGAGTCTGAAAGTTTTTATGTTTGGCAATTTGGATTTGCCTCTCTTGATCTCCAAATATTTCATCACTTTAATGGATTTAATATGAAAGGAAGTTTGAAGGGAGTTTTAGCCTCTGTTTTTGAGTTTGAGTTTTTGGGGTGCGTAAATATGGACCCGCTGAAAAGGGTCCAAAGGTGGACCTATTGGTTTTTTACCGGATACTACCTGTTTTTTTAGAACTCGTTTTTGTAACTTTATGTATTTGCGTAAACAGCCCAAATCAGATTTTTATCCAAGATTGTAGGTTTTTTCGATCAAAGAGAAGAAACACTCGTTGGATCTATCGCGATACTTCGCACACTTCATTCATACACTCTTGGTAGCCCATCAATCGCTCCTTTGTTGTTGGTGTTGTTACGTTCGCTTAGCTTTTCAGGTAAATTTGATTTTTTTTTTCATTTCTTTTGTTGTTGATTCAATCGCTTCTTTGAATCATATGTTATGATTATTCATGTCGTCGGGCAATAGAAATCTGTTATCAAAACTATAAGGTTGTATTTTTGCAAAACTTTTGGAATTTAAATTTGTTAATTGGATTCTGAGTTTGTAATCCCAGATCTTTTGGAATTTATGGAATTTAAGTTTGTTAATTTGATTATGTGTTTTGTTTCGGTAGGTTTTATCTGCAACTAACATTACATGGAGGATATGGAGGATTTCAAAAAATGTGAAGCTGAAGATGCATATGCAGATATGGAATACAATGCAACAGAGGTTTGTTTTCTTTTTGCTAAATTATTCGTGTTTTTATGTTTAAGTTGAAATAATCCATAAATATTATTGATTTAGGAAATTGATGATGATATGTTTGAGAGTGACACCAATCATAGTAGGACTTTAGTAGATGACACACTTGTCAATGGAATTCTTGTTAATGGTGAGGAAGACATGGGCGACATTGACTTCAATAATATGACAATATCTGATATTACGAAACATCATTTTCAAGATGTTGGGGGTGGCTTTTTCATTTTATAACTGGTATGCTAGGTTGAATGGTTTTTTTGCGCGGAAAAGCAAACTGAGGAGAAGCATAGAGGGTGAAAAAATTCAGCAGATATTTGTTGGCTATAGAGAAGGTTTTAAGGAAGATAGATTTGGTGAAGAGAAAACTCGTCAGCGAGAAGCTAAAAAAGATACTAGGTGTGGATGTGAAGCGAAATGTCATGTGCACATTGATTATGATAGTGGGCGATGGTTTATTACGTATTTCAATGATGTACACAATCGCGAGCTAATGGATGAAAACTTTATTGGTTTCCTACCAGGCCACAGGAAGATGACATTATTAGAATGAATGAATTTAGGAAATCCGGCATTAGGACCCCTCAGATTTACAACACACTTGCTAGCCACTATGGTGGTTTTGATAAAGTGGGTTTCCTAAAACATGACATGTACAATGTCATATATAAGCAAAGGAGTAGCGATGGTCCGGATGCAAAAAGTACGTTGTTGTATTTACGTGGTTTGAAGAGATCTAATCCACAAATGTATTGGAGGCACAAGGTTGACAAGCATGATAGAATGGAGCGTTTGTTTTGGTGTGATGGTAGGAGTTAGATGTTTGTTTTGGTGTGATGGTAGGAGTTAGATGGACTGTTCTGTTTTTGGCGATGTGTTGGCTTTTGATGCCACATACAATAAGGGTGTCCCTTATTTTTTACAATAAAGGACACCCTTATTGTAAACCTCGCTACAATAAACTATTTTTTTACAATAAGGGTGTCCCTTGTGCCGCCTCACTCTATGCCTCGCTACAATAAACGGTGTTTAGAAGTTACAACGTTCGGTAATTGGTCATCATAATGAATCGTTTCCTCTCCTTTGTGCCACCTCACTTTATGCCTCGCTACCCAACAATGGTGTTCGATGGGTTTTTGTACCATACCACTATAAAGTTGACCAACACAAACAGTTACCCAAAAGCAACAATTTTCAATCCACTTCAACCATGAAACCATCCTGTAGTAACCACGAAAATGACATTGTTAAATCACAAAAACTTTACACTCGAGAGCAAACATCCCCAACACTTCCAATTTCGCTTCAACTACCTAACATTGTTAACGAAAACATTATGAACAGACTTGATGTTGTTGACATAGTAACCGGTGCATCTGCAGTTTGTCATAACTGGTGGAACTTTTGTAAAGACCCTACTATATGGCGCACCATTGACATGACAAACAACCACCATACTTCAAACAATTATTTGGTCAACATCTGTAAGTATGCAATCATTGGTCGTGTTTGCCCTAATTTGAAATCCCTTGACATTTCTATAAACTGTTTGCATTTTTCCTTAGGCTTTAATGACCACGCTGTCCCAATTGGAAATTCAATGCCTCAACCGAACCATCTTAAGATAGCGGGAAATAAACTTACATGTGTTGGGATGCTTGCTATTCTTAACGGATGCAAGCTGCTTCAATCTCTTGACATACAACAATTTGCAAAATTTTCGTTCACCCCATATGTGAGGGAGAAGTGCATGGAGAAAATCCACAACTTGACGTTCCCGCCTGGCTATCTCCAGAATGTTGATGATGAATTCCTTGATGAGAACAATGACTATGATCATTATGGTTTTGAATAATATTGTTTTAATTTGATGCAATACGCCTGTGGTAGTGCATCTCAATGTTGGGGTGGGGTTAATGTTTATTTCTTTCATTTTTATGTATTTCGTTAATGTTTATTTCTTTTATTTTTATGTATTTCTTTAATTTCATCTACTCAATTTGACAAACACATATTGTAATCATTCCTCAATCAATTTCAATGTATGAGTTTATTGTTAATCTGTTGTTGTAATAGTAGATCACGCCCACAAAACATTAAATAACAATATCATATCTACGCAATCCTTACAAAACCAACATTTTCTTCCAAATTTAACATTCCAATTTACATTGTCTACAACACATTGTCTAAGAAATCCTCATAATTAATTTTTTTTCGCAACGCAAAGGAATGGTGATTAAAATTAGAGATATATAAATGCAAGGCCCAACCGATTACAACGTAATGATATAAATGGGCTAAGGCCCAACTGATTACAACCAACGAAGTAGAACACATTTGGGCCACAACACACAGCCCAATTTGATATAAAGCTAAAATAAACGAACAACATAACAGGATGACGAAGCAAATGTTAGGAGAAGACCCAGATTAGCATGAGACAATTAAGGCTTCAATGATCATGGTCATAACATAAAATGTTTAACAAATTTGTCAATTCCCCTCATCACAGTCAGAGTTATCCTCCATAAATCTTGTTTTGTTGGATGTCATTGTAGGAAGATCTGTAACTCCCAAAGAGCTTTCCTCATTATCATTACTAGGGACCAACTTGACAGTAACTGTAGGCCTGAATACTGAGCAAATTCGTTGTGTTTGTCGCATGGAACACCATGTAAACCTTAATCTGAAGGTTCAAGGCACAATTCTTATAGTGTCTTTGAAGAACATCTTCATACTCTGTAAAATCTATGAAACTACTAGAGTGTTGGGTCATATTCCTGGGAGCTCCAACACTAATTCCCGGTCCATATTTAGGTGTAGAGGGGTTGAAAACAGCCACGGCAAGGGGGTTTTGACAACTAATTTGGTCACGCCCAATAATACCACAGTTTTAGCAAACAGATTACAGATTTTCATATCTGTATATGACCCAAATGTTGGGGAGACCTATCCTAGGAAGCTAGTAGCCCGTAGGCAATGGTTTATCCAGATTCAACCTAACCCTACCCCTGATGAAAGTTGTCATGAGTTTACCTTCAAAAATTAGATTTTCGATTTCCAAAACATCTCCAACTTTACTTAACAGTCTTGTAGCATTAGCGACATTCATACTCTCAAATGGTAGGTTATGGACATGAGTATCTATTCTTCTTGTAAGTGGCATCAAAAGCCAACACATCGCCAAAAACGGAATAGTCCATCTGACTCCTACCATCACACCAAAACAAATGCTCCATTCTATCCTGCTTGTCAACCGTGTGCCTCCAATACATTAGTGGACCGGATCTCTTCAAACCACGTAAATACAACAACACACTTTTTGCATCCGGACCATCGCTTCTCCTTTGCTTATCTATGACATTATACATGTCATGTTTTAGGAAACCCACTTTATCAAAACCACCATAGTGGCTAGCAAGTGTGCTGTAAATCTGAGGGGTCCTAATGCCGGATTTCCTAAATTCATTCATCCTAATAATGTCATCTTCGTCCATCTTCCTGTGGCCTGGTAGGAAACCAATAAAATTTTCTAGCCACTAGCTCGTGATTGTGTACATAATTGAAATACATAATAAACCATCGCCCACTATCATAATCAATGGGGATATGACATTTCGCTTCACATCCACACCTAGTATCTTTTCTAGCTTCTCGCTGACAAGTTTTCTCCTCAGTTTGCTTTTCCGCGCAGAAAAACCATTCAACCTAGCATACCAGTTATAAAATGAAAAAGCCACCCCAACATCTTGAAAATGATGTTTCGTAATATCAGATATTGTCATATTATTGAAGTCAATGTCGCCCATGTCTTCCTCACCATTAACGGGAATTCCATTGACAAGTGTCTCGTCTACTAAAGTCCTACTATGATTGGTGTCACTCTCAAACATATCATCATCAATTTCCTAAATCAATAATATTTATCGATTATTTCAACTTAAGCATAAAAACACATAATTTAGCAAAAGGAAAACAAACCTCTGTTGCATTGTCTTCCATATCTGCATCTGTAGCTTCAGCTTCACATTCTTTGAAATCCTCCATATCCTAATGTTAGTTGCAGATAAAACCTACTGAAACAAAACACAGAATCGAATTAACAAACTTAAATTCCAAAAGATCTGGGATTACAAACTCAGAATCCAATTAACAAATTTAAATTCCAAAAGTTTTGCAAAAATACAACCTTATAGTTTCGATAACAGATTTCTATTGCCCGACGACATGAATTATCATAACATATGATTCAAAGAAGCAATTGAATCAACAACAGTCAACAACAAAGAAAATGAAGAAAAAAAATTCAAATTTACCCGAAAAGCTAAGCGAATGTAACAAAATCAACAACACCAACAACAAAGGAGCGATTAATGGGCCAAGAGTGTATGAATTAAGTGTGCGAAGTATCGCCACAGATCCAACGAGTGTTTCTTCTCTTTGATCGAAAAAACCTACAATCCCAGATAAAAATCTGATTTGGGCTGTTTAATATGATATGCAAAAAAGTTTCATAGACAAAGTTCAAAAGAGTGTACAAAAGTGAGTTTCAAAATTACTTTTCAAAAACCTAGGCTAGAAAACTTTTCAAAACTAAAAAAGATTGAGAAAATATTTAAGAACAAGGTTTTTGAGAATGTGTGTTTTCAAAATATGATACGAAAGAAGATTCAAAGACAAGTTCAAAAGATTATGCAAAAATGAGTTTCGTAAGTTTATTCTAAAAAACCTAAGCTAGACAATGTGTTTTAAAAAGAAAACTTTTCGAAACTAAAAAAGATTGAGAAAATATTTAAGAACAAGGTTTTTGAGAATGTGTGTTTTCAAAATATGAGTTCAAAAAAGCTTAGAAGACAAGTTCAAAAGAGAGTGTAAAAACGAGTTTATAAAGTTCATTCTAAAAAATCTAGGTTACACAATGTGTTTTCAAAACTAGAAAACATTGAGAAAGTATCTTAGAATGAGGTTTTTGAAAATGTGTGTTTTCAAAATATGATATGAAAAAAGTTTCAAAGATAAGTTCATAAGAGTATGCAAAAAAGAGTTTAAAAAATTACTTCTCAAAAACCTAAGCTAGACAACGTGTTTTAAAAAGAAAATGTTTCAAAACTAAAAACGATTGAAGAAAATATTTAAGAACAAGGTTTTTGAGAATGTATTTTCAAAATATGATGTGAAAAAGGTTTCAAAGACAAGTTCAAAAGATTAAGCAAAAATGAGTTTCAAAAGTTAATTCTCAAAAACCTAGGCTGGAAAATGTGTTTACAAAAGAAAAGATTGAGAAAATATCTAAGAACAACAAGGATTTTGAGAATGCGTCTTTTCTAAATATGATATGAGAAAAGTTTCATAGTCAAGATCAAAAGAGCATGCTAAAGTGAATTTAGAAAGTTAATTCTCATAAACCTAGGCTATAAAATGTGTTTCCAAAAGAAAAGTTTTCCAAACTTAAAAAAAAAGAGAAAATATCCAAGAACAAGGTTTATGAGAATGTTTATTTTCAATATATGATATGAAAAAAGTTCATAAACAAGTTCAAAAAAGTATGCAAAAATAAGTTTCAAAATTAATTATCAAAAACCTAGGCTAGACAATGTGTTTTCAAAAGAAAAATTTCCAAAACTAAAAAAGATTGATAAAATGTATAAGAATGAGATTTTCTAGAATGTGTGTTTTCAAAGTATGGTATGAAAAAAGTTTCAAAGATAAGTTCAAAAGAGTATGCAATCATGAATTTCAAAAGTTAGTTCTCTAAAGCCTAAACTAGACAATGTATTTTCAATAGAAAAAATGTCGAAACGAAAAAAGATTGAGAAAATATCTAAGAAATTTTTTTTTGAGAATTTGTTTTTAAAATATGATGATTTGTAAAAAGTTTTAAAAACAAGTTCAAAACGGTATGCAATAATGAGTGTCAAAATTATTTTCAAAAACCTAGGTTAGACAATGTGTTTTTAAAAGAAAAATTTTGAAAACTAAAAAGTATTAAGAAAATATCTAAGAACAAGGGTTTTGAGAACATGTGTTTTCAAAATATGATATGAAAAAGTTTAATTGACAATTTCAAGAGAGTACACGAAAATGAGTTTAAAAAGTTAATGCTCAAAACCCTAGGCTAGACAATGTGTTTTCAAAAGACTTCAAAACTAAAAAATATTGAGAAAATAACTACGAACAAGGTTTTCGAGAATATGTGCTTTCAAAATAGTATGCAAAAATAACTCAGGCTAGACATTGAGAAAATATATAAGAACAAGGCTTTTGAGAATGTGTGTTTTTAAGATATGATCCGAAAAAAGTTTCAAAGTTCAAAAGAGTATGCAAAAAAGGGTTTCAAAATTAATTCCAAAAAACCGAGGCTAGACATTGTGTTTCCAAAATAAAATATTTCAAAATTAAAAAAGATTGTGAGAAAATATCTAAGCAAAAGGTTTTTGAGAATTTGTGTTTTCAAACAAGATATGAAAAATGTTTTGTAGACAAGTTCAAAAGAGTATGCAAAACTGATCTTCAAAAATTAATTCTGAAAAACCTAGGTAAAACAATGTGTTTTCCAAAGAAAAATTTTCACAACTAAAAACGATTGAGAAAATATCTAAAAACAAGGTCTTTGAGAATGTGTGATTTCAAAATATGATATGAAAAAAGTTTCCAAGATAAGTTCAATAGAGTATGCAAGAATGAGTTTCAAAAGTTAATTCTTAAAACCCAGGCTAGACAATGTGTCTTCAAAAGAAAATTTTCCAAAACTAAAAAAGATTGAGAAAATATGTAAGAACATGGTTTTTTGAGAATGTGTATTTTCAAAATATGATATGAAAAAAGTTTCATAGACAAGTTCAAAAAAATATGCAACAATGAGTTTCAAAAGTTAATTCTCAAAAACCTAGGCTAGACAATGTGTTATCAAAAGAAATGATTTCGACACAAAGAAAGATTGAGAAAATATTTAAGAACAAGGTTTTTGAGAATGTCTGTTTTCAAAATATGATATGAAAAAAGTTTCAAAGTAAAGTTCAAAAGAGTATGCAAAAATGAGTTTCTAAAGTTAATTCTTAAAAATAATTCTTAAAAATCTAGGCTAGACAATGTGTTTTCAAAAGAAAAGATTTCAAATATAAAAAAAGATTGAAAAAATATCTAGGAACAAGGTTTTTCAGAATGTGTGTTTGCAAAATATGATATGAAAAAAGTTCCGTCGACAAGTTCAAAAGTGCCTGCAAAAATGAGTTTCAAAAATTAATTCTCAAAAACTTAGGCTAAGAAAAAATTTCAAAACTTAAAAAGATTAAGAAGATATATAAAAGGTGGTTTTTGAGAATGTGTGTTTTCAAAATATGATACGAAAAAAGTTTCAAAGACAAGTTCAAAAGAGTATGCAAAAATGAGTTTCTAAATTAATTCTCAAAAACCTAGGCTAACAATGTGTTTTCAAAGAAAAAATTTCAAAACTAAAAAAGATTGGAGAAGATATCTAAGAACAAGGTTTTGAGAATGTGTGTTTTTAAAATACGACATGGAAAAAGTTTCAAAGACAAATTCAAAAGCAAAAGAAGATGCAAAAATAAGAGATACAAACTAACCAAAGTATGGAAAACACATTAAATTAAGTCAAACTAAGGAAAATATAAACCAAATTAACAAAAAGACAATTGAGAAAGGAGAGCAAAGGAGGCTAATGACCGCAGACTGATAAGGATTAAATGAATATACTAATAACATAAAAAATAAAAGAAGAATACTAAACTAACCTGTGTAAAGCGTGTTGATATGGACATTCTCTGTTGCGTGGAATGAACTTTTGGTATACAATGCACAGACACACAGATGCATGCAGACAGAGTTTATGTTTTGCAAAGAACAAATGCTTAAATCCTTAATTAAAAAATAAAATGTATTTTCTTGATAGCAAGGTCATTTTGAAGTAACACCGTAAATTTATATTCTTTCACAGTGAAAGTCGTTCATCAACTGTAAAAAAGGATTTGGTATTTCTGGGGATTCTTGACTTCAAAGTTCAATGCTTGTTTCTCGCTGAGCTAAAAAAGGATTTGGAACTCAAAGTTGTAAATATAAAGTTGGGCTATCTTTACTTGTCTATGGTGCATTAGGCTTGGGTGCAAATGGTAAAAAGATCACAACTTTCTAGCTAACTAATTCTTAGAAAAGCCAAATACGTGGCTTAATTGTTGAAAGCAGAATAGTTAAAAAACCAATTTGAAATCAATTGGCGTAAAGTTTGTATTGAACTACAAGTAGAAGCTTTCAATTGCTAAATTTAGCATCACAGGTAATTCCACAATTTCACACGACAACCATGAATTGCAACTATCACCATAACTCCACGATCATTATCTTATTAAATAGCAATCAATCCCAATGAACCCCCCCCCCACCCCACCCCCAAACAAATCTTCACAATTGCCATCAAAAGGAGTCATATATAATATAACAGAAGGCAAAAGGAGATGAAAATTAAACTTTTTATTAAAAAAAAACTGACCTGGTGTATTGGTGGGTACATTGAATTGGTACAAAAAGGGCATTCAAGCAGCTCATGGATGCTGGTAACAGGAGCAATGGCAGTGGGACCCATATGTGAATGTGAAGAACCCACTCTTTGTAAAGCCTCATCAAGTTCCTGCTTATCATCTGGTGTTATATCTTTTGCATGCAACTGTGTCAAACAGTTTCGTATCCTAAAAACAAGATAAGAGGGCAGTTATTATCAACAAAAAGACTAATCCTTAGAACAGAAATCATCCCAACTAATCGATAAATGATAAACAAAATGGAGTACCATATATAACTCCTCCTCTCAGTCCTCTGAGTTGCATGTCAAAAACCACAGTCCCCCTTCCATGCTTTTGCAGCAAAGACCTACGGACTCGCATACTGAGTAGGATGAGCAGTTATCTTGAACCTTCATACTCCCCTTCATACTCAGCAGACAACCCATAACAATCTTGACCCTACTCATCATCAAATTACTAAAACTAATAAGCCACAAAGTCCATGTTTGCAATGCAGTGAAGGAAAATAAAATTGCAGACTACATGCAAGCAAGCTAAAATCCAAGTTGAATTGATTTAAGTTACTAAAGCATCAATCTATATGTTTAAATAAAACAAAATTATTATATAAAAACAGAAAGGATCAAAACGAGAATAAGACATAAAATTGAAAAGCCCTTGCAAGAAAAATTAGGGTGGTACCGTTTCTCCGATATCGCCACCAGAATTTCAATTGTGCATCAATTGAAACCATCTTCTCAAGCTTCCTCACTCACTTGCTGGCTTTGTTTCTCGTCGTCGTGCTCAGCCATCAATTGCGCATCAATTAAGTAAGAACTCCAAATAGGAGCCGGCCTGTTTAATTGTCAAAACAAATTAGAAGGAATTACATGTGGAGAGTAGAATAGAATCAAAAATGTGCGACTAATACCTTATAAACAAGATTTCTTGAACAGCTTCTTGAATTTAATATTTGTGTTTCTCAGGCCAAGAAACCATCCAAGATGGGCTACCCATTCTGATTTTAAGGGTTTTGAGAGTTCTCAATAAGCATTTCAAATTTGGAGAACGAACTGTTAAATTGTCAAACCAGTTCAGAAACAAACTAACACCAACAAGCAAGGAATGCAGAGAATAGAATAGAAATGAAAAACTGTAATTAATCATCACCTTATAAACAAGAGTCTTGATTGAACAACTTGTTTCTCTTAAGATTTCTCATCCTCAGGCATTCTGATACGCAAAGAAGCTTTACTCAATGACCTACCCATTCTGATTTTAAGCTATCTCTCTGTTATGTTGAGGAAGTGAAGTCCATCGATTGTTTCTTGTTGAACTTGACCCAGTAGTATATACCTCCCAGAAACAGATGAAGTGATCCTCAACACAAAAAGGCACAACACTAGAACAATTATCTTTCTCTTTCTCTCTCGTTTGTGTGTGTTCACAGTTGAAGTGTGTAGGAAAGAATACTCATGGGTGGAGGTGCTCAAAATATGATATGAAAAAAGTTTCAAAGATAAGCTCAAGAGAGTATGCTAAAATGAGTTTCACAACATAATACTCAAAAGCTAGGCTAGACAATGTGTTTTCAAAAGAAAAATTTATAAAACTAAAAAAGATTGAGAAAATATCAAAGAACAAGTTTTTTTGAGAATGTGTTCCGAAATATGAAATCAAAAGTGTTTCATAGACAATTTCAAAAGAGCATGCAAAAAATACTTTCAAAAATTAATTCTCAAAAACCTAGGCTAGACAATGTGTTTTCAAAATAAAAGATTTCAAAACTAAATAAGATTGAGATAATATCTAAGATCAAGGAGTTCGAGAATATGTATTTTCAAAATATTATATGAAAAAAGTTTCATAGACAAGTTCAAGAGAGTATGCTAAAATCAGCTTAAAAAGTTAATTCTAAAAAAAACCTAGGCTAGACAATGTGTTTGCAAAATAAAAGATTTAGAAACTAAAAAAGCTTTGAGAAAATAACTACGAACAAGGTTTTTGAGAATGTGTGTTTTCAAAATATGATGATATGAAAAAAGTTTCCAAGAGAAGTACAAAAGAGTATGCAAAAATGAGTTTCAAAATTATTTCTCAAAAAGCAAGGCTAGAGAATGTGTTTTCAAAACAAAAAGAGATTGAGAAAACATCTAAGATAAAGGTTTTTGAGAATGTGTTTTTCAAAATAAGATATAAAAAAAGTTTCAAAAGAAAAGTTCAAAAAAGTATGCAAAAATGAGTTTCAAAAATTAACTTTCAAAAACCTAGGCTAGACAATGTATTTTCAAAAGAAAAAAGTTTCAAAACTCAAAAAGATTGAGAAAATATCTAAGAACTATTTTTCAAAATAAGATATAAAAAAAGTTTCAAAAGAAAAGTTCAAAAGAGTATGCAAAAATGAGTTTCAAAAATTAACTTTCAAAAACCTAGGCTAGACAATGTATTTTCAAAAGAAAGAAGTTTCAAATAAAAAAGATTGAGAAAATATCTAAGAACAAGGTTTTTGAGAATGTGTGTTCCGAAAATAGGATATGCAAAAAATTTCATACACAAGTTCGAAGAGTATGCAAAATTGAGTTTCAAAATTAATTCTCAAATACCAAGGCTAGAAAAAGTGTTTTCACAAGAAAAACTTTCAAAACTAAGAAAGATTGATAAATTATCTAAAAACAAGGTTTTTGAGAGTGTTTTCAAAATATTATATGAAAAAAGTTTCTAAGCCAAGTTCAAACAACTACGTAAAAATGAGTTTCAAAAATTAATTCTCAAAAACCTAAGCTAGACAATGTGTTTTCCAAAGAAAAGATTTTAAAAATAAAAAAGATAGAGAAAATATCAAAGAACAAGGTTTTTGAAAATGTGTGTTTTCAAAATAAGATATGAAAAAAGTTTTGTAGACAAATTCAAAAGAGTATGCAAAAATGGATTTCAAAAATTAATTCTCAAAAACCTAGGCTAGACAATGTGTTTCCAAAAGAAAAGATTTCAAAACTTAAAAAGATTGAGAAAATATCTAAAAACAAGGTTTTTGAGCATGTGTGTTTTCAAAATATGATATGAAAAAGTTTCATAGACAAGTTCAAAAGAGTATGCAAAAATGAGTTTCAATATTAATTCTCAAAAACTTAGGCTAGACAATATGTTTTCAAAATAAAAATTATCAAAACTAAAAAAGATTAAGAAAATACCTAAGAACAAGATTTTTGAGACTATGTGTTTCCAAAATATGATAAGAAAAAAGTTTCATACACAAGTTTCAAAAATGAGTTTCAAAAGTTAATTCTCAAAAATCTAGGCTAGCCAATTTGAACTTCTTCTGCCAGGTTAGCCAAACTAAGCATGTGAGAAAATGACTTGGCAATGACAAGAAAACAGTCGAGCAACAAAGCATCATCAATTGCACATCAATGCTCAGCCTCACTCGCTAGCTTTGTTTCTCTTTGCCATGCTCAGCCACCAATTGTGCATTAAGAACTCAAATAAGAACCGACCTGTTTAATTGTCAAAAACAAATTAGAAGGAATTACATGTGGAGAGTAGAATAAATCGAAAATGTGGGATTAATACTCACCCTATAAACAAGATTTCTTGAGCAGCTTCTTGATTTAAAGATTTGTGTTTCTCATGCCAAGAAACCATCCAAGATGAGCTACCCATTCTGATTTGAAGGGTTTAGAGAGTTCTTGATAACCATTTCACATTTGGAGACCCGCCTGTTTAATTGTCAAAACAATTCAGAGACGCCGACAAGCAAGGAATGCGGAGAATAGAACAGAAATGAAAAAAGTAAAGCGTAAATCAGTAAGCTAAAAACAAAACGGGAGTCTAGATTAACCAGAAATTGACCGCAATTAGGTTTGGAAAGAAGAACAAAATGAGTGTTGACTTAGTTGAGGTTAATTAAAAGAACGAAAATGGTGAGCGTGATGAAATGAGTACTTCATTCAGTCGAGGAAAACACCAACAATTTAAAACAAAAAGAAGAAAGAAAATGGGAAAAGAAAAAGAGAAGAAAGGAAAACTTGCCTGGAAGAAGTAGAAGCATGAAGCGTGAAGCGTGAAGCGTGAAGTGATCTTTAAACCCAAAAGCAAAACCCTCACTCGGAGCGATAGCGATTTCTCATTCTGAGGCATTGTGATACCCAAGAAAGCTTTACTCAATGGCCCACCCATTCTGATTTTAAAGCTTTACTTTGAGGAAGTGAAGTCCATCGATGGTTTCTTGTTGATCTTGAACCACTAGTATACCTCCCAGAAATAACTGAAGTTGATCCTCAACACAAGAAGACGCGGCACATAACAACTCTCTCTCGTGTGTGACAGTGTGGGAAAGAATAGTTGTGAGTGGGAGGTGCTATTCCTTTATATATATATAAATAAATAAATAACAGCTGTGGAGGTGCTCGTAATGTAGCGTTCACTTTTTTGTTCAGAAATAATAATAATAATAATAATAATAATAATAATAATAATAATAATCACCAAAAAAATAGAAATAATTATTATTATTATATTTTTTGACAAGGTTATATTTAATAATAGTATTTTAAAGATATTTTCTTTCTTTATCTCCTTTTGTATCGGATAATAGTATGGTGCAGTGTTACATTTTTCCATTTTTGCTAGTTTCTTTTAGTGTGGCATCAGGGTTACATTTCTCCATTTTTGCTAGTTTCTTTTAGTGTGGCATTAGGGTTACATTTCTTCATTTCAAAGTTTTTAAGCAAATCAGCAGCATATTTATGGTGCATCAAAATTCCACTTTCAATCCCTTGAATTCAATTCTAAGGTAGTAAGCAAGCCTTCCAAATCAGTCATTTTGAATTCCTCCATCATCTTCTTCTTGAAATCAGCAATCTCGGTTTCAAAACTTTCTGTTATTAGCAAATTATCCACATAAAGAATCTCAAAGGGTTGACCTAGTGAAGCATGACAGAAGTTGTATCCGAGTAAGGATGGCAAAAAAACCCAAACCTGCGGGTACCCGTGGGTAAAACCCGCAACGGGTCCGGGGCGGGTAGTCAAACGGGTAACCACGAGTCCAATAAACGGATAGTCAAACTACCCGTTAGTAAATGGGGCGGGGCCGGATAACGAGGTACCCGTACCCGCGGGGTACCCGAACCCGTGACAAAATATACCTAAATACCCTCATATAAATATAATAGCTAGTAATAGAAACCATGCTTTTCAGGTCTAAGGAAGTTGCCTTTGGCTGTGCTCAGGTCCTTAAGCAATACTAGGAGTTTGATAATGAGGATTAATTGATTTAATGCCACTTTGTTTGCTTTGAATTTGGGTTTCCCCATGTCTATTTAATTCAATCTTGGTGGAGTGTTATCTCGACAATGAGTTTATGCTTAATAGTATATCATAGTATGTAAGAGGACCCATGCTAAATTTTATTATTACTTGAATATCTATCTGTCTTGGACTAGATTATTTTAAAAAAATTAAGAAGGCTAACTTCTGGAAACTAATAATTTTTATTTGTACTGAAAACTAGTAATTTTTGTTTCTTCCATTAGGATTGAGGGAGGCTTTTTAATGAATCTGTTTAATGAATTTTAAACTATGTTTCTAAACTATGTTTCTGAATTTTTCTTAAATTAAGAAGGCTAACTTTTTAAATTTTTTTATTATTAATAATACAAATATCTATGGGTACCCGTGGGTACCCGTTAAGAGACAATACCCATTTAAGGCCCGTTAAACGGGTACCCGTGCGGATCTGGGGCGGGTCCGAATCCAATTAATCCTAAACGGGGCGGGTAGCGGGTAGTTGCTACCCGTGCCCGCCCCGCCCTGTTGACATCCCTATATCCGAGAGGTCCCGGGTTCAACTCCCCACTTGTCCCATTGGGATGAGTTAAATGTAATTACCTTCATAAGTGCTCAAAGAGCCCGAAGGTTTTCCCTGCCTTGGACTGGGGCGTCATCCCCTTAACCTATTTTTTTTATACCAAAAAAAATTATCCACATAAAGGCAAAGGATCATCAAACCAGCATTTGCAGTTGTTCTCAAGTACACTCGTTCTGAACACACTTTGTGAAACAATGGCTAGACTAAGGTTTGAGAAAATATCTAAGAGCAAAGTTTTTGAGAATGTGTGTTTTCAAAATAGGATATTAAAAACATTTCATAGACAAGTTTAAAAGAGTATGCGAAAATTTCAAAACCTAATTGTCAAACACCTATGGTTCTTTTTAGTAGAAAATGGTTATGGAGTCTCATTAAAACCTTCTGATGCAAAATTCTCATTAGGAAAAAAAACATCAAGAATGAAAAATAGTACTCCCTCTACAAATTGTTGATAAAAATGGAAAAGATACAAAAGACACAGGGGGACTATGCCAAAACTCATGAAAAAAATGTTACAGCTAAAAGGAAAAAATAACAATCCTATGAAAATGAACACAGTTCAAAGAAAGTTAGCATTGGCATGGAAGATCATCACTATGTGTTTTCAAAAGGAAAATTTTTAAAACTAAGAGATTGAGAAAATATCTAAGAACAAGGTTTTTGACAATGTGTGTTTTCAAATATATGAAAAAAGTTTCAAAGATAAGTTCGAAAGAGTATACAAAAATGAGTTTCAAAAATTAATTCTCAAAAACCTAGGTTAGACAGTGTGTTTTCAAAACTAAATAGGATTGATAAAATATTTAGGAATAAAGGTTTGGTTGACAAGTGAGAATAAGGTTTGAGAGTGTTTGTTTTTAAAATATGATGTGAAAAAAGTTTCAAATGCAAGTTCGAAAGAGTATGAAAAATGAGTTTCAAAAATTACTTCTCAAAAACCTATGCTTAAACAATGTGTTTTGAAAAGAAAGTTTTCAAAACTAAAAAAGATTGATAACCTAAGAACAAGGTTTTTTGATAATGTGCTGCACTTGTTCTCAGATACACTCCATGGTCTGAAACACACTTTGTGAAACCATGACTAGACTAAAGTTTGAGAAAATATCTAACAACACGGTTTTTGAGAATATGTGTTTTCAAAATAGGATATGAAAAAAGTTTCACAAACAAGTTTAAAAGAGTATGCTAAAATAAAGTTTCAAAAATTAATTCTCATTGCATATATCTTCTATTTTGGTTAGGCATTTTTTCTTATATTTTTAGAAAACATATTTGAGAGAGCCCTAAAGTAAGGGTTTTATTTATTTATTTTAGACGAAGTAATAAATGCCACTTGACATTTACACACACAACTGAAGTCTCGGATTTGAACCAGAAATATGATATACAATTTAATAATTTTGACATTTGCCAACTGGGCTAGGCCCGTAAGGGTTTTAGTTGCTTTACTCTTAGGTCTAGTCTAAAACTGTTTGAATAACCCAAGAGCGCTTGGATGAAATAGTAGGATTTTCTTCCAGCTTAACCAATATTCTGAGTTCAAATGCAGTCTTGGACACTAGTCTCTGTACTTGGATGAGAGTAGAGATTAGTCTCTGCAGAGAGTGAGTGAGAGGTTTGACGCCCATTGTGATCCTACTCGACTCAACGATTACTCGCGGAGTATACTCGGTTTGTAAAAAAAGAGTGAATGAGTCGAGAGTTTTTTTTAATAACCATAAAATAAAAATAAAAATACTAAAATGCCACAAGTATGGTATTATTTCCCTAAATACTAAAAGGGATGGGTATTTTGACATTTTTTTTGTAAGATAGGCTATCGCACTTTCATAGTGCAATATTCTATCTTGTATTTTTTTCTTTTTCTTTGCTTATTTAAAAATTACTTAGCGTGTTTTTGGGTACTTTAGAATTTGGAAAACTTTTTATAATGGTTTAAATACAGGAAGTTTGATTCTCAGTAACAGGTTTAGGAAAAAATCTTATCATAGAATATATAAAGTGCGATGCTAATTAATGTGTTTTTCAGGTACTTTGGGGTTGGGAAAAGTTTTTAGCTATTCAACTACACGAAATTTGATCCTCAATGTAAAGTACGGAGTTAATTAATGTGTTTTTCGGGTACTTTGGGGTTCAATTTTTATTTTTACCTATTCAACTACACGAAATTTGATCCTCAATGACCGATTTAGGCGAAAAAATCAATTTCGTGATAAAACATGTAAAACTTGACGCTAATCAATGTGTTTTGGGTACTTTAGGGTTTGGAAATTTTTTAGGAGTTCAAATGCACAGTTTTTTTCCCCTCAATAACCAATTTAGGGAAAAAATAGTTTTGTGATAAAATATGCAAAGCACGACACTAGGTAGTGTATGTTGAAGTACTTTAGGGTCTGGAAAAAACTTAGATTTTCAAATAAGCAAATATGTAAAGCATGATACTAATAGTGGCCAAAATTGAAAAAAATAAGTTAATTTTTGATTACTTTTTTCAACAAATTACATTTAATTTGTGGTGGTCGATGTGTCGTCTAATTACGCATCGAGGAGGTCTTTTACGTTGTGGTTGGTTGCGCCTAGGTAGACAAACTTCTTCCTCTTTCTCCAGTGTTCGTGTGTACGTGATAGTGGAAGAGTCGCACACCTAAAAAAAATTTGGACCCTAGAATACCCCGACAAATACTGATTACCGTTGTGCTTTAGCAAATTTATCTCGAAACTATTTTTTGTCTAAATCGTTATTGAGAAAAGAACTTTGTATATTTGAACACCATTTTTTTAACCCTTAAGTACTCTAAAAATACTAATTAGCGTCACATTTTACATATTTTATCAGAAACTAATTTCTTTTTGCCTAAACTGGTTATTGAAGATTGAACTTCGACTATTTGAACATTTAATTTTTTTTTCAAACCTAAATGTATCCCAAAAACAAACTGCCAGCGTCGTGCTTTACATATTCTGTGACAATGGAAAAACAACTGTCCAACTTAATTTAAAAGTGTGGCATTTAAGGAAATAATGCCACACTTGTGGCATTTTAGTATTTTTATTTTTATCTTGTGGTTATTTAAAAAAACTCGAATGAGGCGCCGTATAACATTTAATTGGATCTAATCGCAGCATAAATAATAAATGGGCACAATAATATGTCGTTCTAGAAACTAAAAAGTCAGCGAAGAAGAAATGGGTGTCCACACAAAAACATGGCCCAGTGTGTTCAAACATACCAACGGCCTAATTACAAACCAACAAGTTGGGACACAAATTAAGTCACATCACAATTCACACGTGCCTCTTTATTCTTCCTTAATCCATCCCATCCACACCCAAACTTGTTTCTACTTTCCCCAATTTTTTCTCTTTAAACTTTGCTTTGCTTTCTACTCTCAAGGAAATTAACTAGCAGCCTAAACACTAATGACAAAAAAAAAATTAAAATAAAATGAGAAAATAAGAAAGCAAAAGAAAAAAAATAAAATAAGGATATATTTTTCTTGTGACGCACGAAGAACGTGTCAAAGGGGGCACCAATTTGTCAAGATGTGGTCCCACACCAAGGAGCCGTAAACCGCCGTCGGTCATTCAGCAAACCGTGTCGGAAAACCGTAGAGCACTCCGGCAGCTCCTCAAGGTCAGCAAACAGCGACTCCTCCTCTTCCCCCATTGGCAACAACACGTCAGCATCGTATTCCGCCATAATCGGAAGCATGGCTGACGATGTCGTTTCCAGCCACCCCAACTCATCCCCGTCCAGACCGGCAAACTTCTCCTCCGGTTCAATCGGGTCCGGTTCGGGCTTCTTGACTATGGGTCTTACGTTGTTATTGTTGTTTCTTGAAACTGGCCATGGGTGGTTATGGTCGGAGGAGTAGGTTACCACAAGCATGGTGGGGTCCATGCGGCTTCTCTCCACTTGTTTCCTCGCCGGACAACCTTTTGAACTGCTGCACCTGTAATACCCCCTGTGTCCCACCCCCCCAATTCACAAACACAAAAGAAAAACAACCTATGTTCAGTTACCTTAAAAAGCAAACACTGACTATAATATCTCATTCGTTGTACAGATCACACCGTAAAATGAGTCATTTTTATGGCAATTACTAGGAGTGCATATGAATATGAATATGATATGATATATACCTGGGATATGGGGAACCTTTGATGGGTTTCTGTCCGTATTTTCTCCATGCCCATGAATCGGAGGGCGGGGTATTACTCTCCCCTTTTAGCCTTGATCCTTCACTCTCCTTGATTGGGATTTGCACCACCCTTTTTTGTATGGCTCGCCTGCTTTATTATGAACAAACCAAAAACAAATCTCACTTACTATACCCATATAACTCTCATACCTTAATTATATATTTCTAATTCGTAACATTTATATATCCAGCAGTCACAAACATTTCAAGAGCTAGCTTAGTAGGAGAAAAAATCTAATATTGCAAGAGTTTCAATTTATAACGAAATGTATTATTGGATTGGATGTGAAATTTGAAGTAGTAACTAACCTTCTTTTAGCTGAAGAAGTGGGGGAAGGGACTGAGCCATCGTTGTTAAACGCGGTTGAAGAAGGAGGGGACTCTGCAATGTTTTCTTGAGCTACCTCAGTGTCTTCTTGTTCATTATTCATGATATATGGGTTGCGGAATTTACTGTTCATTTTTCTTGAGATTTGGAGCTAGCTGATAATAACTGTGATGGGTGTGATCTTGACCCTTGATCTCACTAGTATATACGTCGACCGTGATGATTAATGTGGGTATCTAAGAATGGAAATGGATTAGATGCATTACACAGAATAGAAGGCCAAGACAAGAGAGGTACTAGTATAAGGGGAGAAGGAGGTGAGAGAATGGCCTTTAAAAATGGGGTTTCCTGTTGACAGATTGGTTACGCTAGCTATATGGTCTTTGTTTATTAGGGGACGTGGGAGCAAATACTTCATTATATCGTACCTCACACTAATATCTAGTATATTAATAATATATGTACATGTCATTTGAAAGCAACCCTTGATTTCTTTAATCCTTATTTTTTATGATAGTTTTTTCCCATAAGGATAAGCTCGTTGATTAGTTGAAGATAACCAATTATTAAGTCCCCCCTTTTTGTCTTATTTGGCCCGGCACCATTTCACTCAAAACTAATCCAACTTTTCCTTTGTGTTTGCTTTGCGTACGTATGAGCTACGCAGACGCATCTTTGGAGCTTTGAGTATTAATATTAATAAATTCTTAAATTTAACCTCCAAAACCTCAAATAATTCTTATATATGAGTATTATTTACTGGGCTTCTAGGTTGTAGCTATAACAATTAGCCTTTTTTTTTCAAGAGGCTGGCACCATGACCACATATACTGAAAATGAAAATTGAGTGTCGTATACCGGGTTCGAACTTGAGAACAAACGGAAGATGTCCCTAGCTCCAACCACATGAGCTACACCACTAGAACAACAATTAAGCTTTTAGCTCACGTGGTGAGTGAGTTCTCTAGCAACCAACTATAAATTAATTATTGGCAAAATCGGTTGATACTACACATTAATAACACGATAACAAAAAAATAAGTCATATTTAGCTGCATCGATATATAGCTAGGGATCTACTGGTGTCCACATTTTACATAAACGATGTAAATGAGCCATTCCACTTCGCTGGTTATAGTATTATTAAGTTGAACAAAAAGGAAGATTGCTCAACCCCAAAGGAGCTTGATTTATAAAAATATAAAAAAATAAGGAAAACGGGCCTAACTTTTCACCAAAGGAAGGGATACCAAAGATGGAAGGAAGTCCCTTTCTTAATTGGGTTTTCTTTTTTTTACCCCCACCATCTTCCCATATACCCCCACAAGACCTTTTTTTGACGAAAATACCCCTAAAATTTTTGACCAAAATCGTATATATGTCACCATAGATATATCCGACTTTGAAAATTTTAAATCGTATATACGTAAATTTTATTAAATACGATTAGATTTAAAAAAACAAATCGTATATACGTATGGCTGAGGTATATACGATTTGTAATAAAAAAAATTGATAATAAGATTTGCATTAATTTTAACGGTTAGGATTTGACTTCCAATGTTGATCACAGCGGTAGATGAGAAGATGAAATTAGCTCAAGAATCTGGGACTTCTTGTAAAAAATCATCACAGCGGTCTTCTTGTAAAAAATCATCACAGCAGTCTTCAAAGTTATCTCAGGGTGCTTCTAGAAAGTTAACACAGCAGGGCGAGACTAAATTGCATGGTTGAATCCGTATACCGGTCGTTTTGCCCTTTGGCAGTCTACAGCTCCTCCGGTGATGCCCCGTCCCCCTCCCACTGATGCGCCCACCTGTGTAGACTTAGCCGATGATTCGGACGATTTCGACGGTTTAGATTGACACATGTTTATAGATTTCTTGTATTTATTATTGTAGCACATTTTGGTAATTATTTCTATTATTTATCCATATCTACACCGTTGATCAACATTGGAAGTCAAATCCTAACCGTTAAAATTAATACAAATCTTATTATCAAAAAAAAAATTAGTACAAATCGTATATACCTATGGTGGGGGTAGATACGATTTGTTAAATCACAAATCGTATGTACCCCCACACCTAGGTACATACGATTTGTATTTTAACAAATCGTATTTACCTCAGCCATACGTATATACGATTTGTTTTTTCAATCTAATCGTATTTAATAAAACTAGAGTGTTTGACCCGTGCTATGCACGAGCGTACTTATCCTATTGAAAATTGTTGAAAAGAATGTAGATTTTGTTTGTTAATTTATATTTTGATGTTAATGATTTCATGCAACTGAGTTATTTATGCTTAGAGGTGCAATTTCTCCTTATACGTGAAAGTTCTCGTGGGAACTGTCCTGTTTAAAGAATTCAAGATGGATATTATTCCCCATGGGATTATGACAGATGACTAAATATTCGGCTGAATGCATGATATGAAGGGAATAGGGTTTATACCCCTACCTTGGGAGGTCTCAATTTCCAATAAACTATTATGAAATTCTATAGAATATATATATATATATATATATATATAATATTTTTTTTGACAAGAAATATTATATATATATATATAATATTATATATATATATAATATTAATATTCTATAAAATTAATATTGCTAAGAAACCAATAATATTACATAATCCTTATTACCATAACTTTAAACTTTAAACTTTATGATACTTTTTTGCTTTTTTATATATTTTCCCAAATATGTTGAATTTTAGTTTATTATTAACTATTTTTGGATAAACAATAGGGTCCCGCAGGGATGGGGATGGGGGAGGAAAACTCTCCAATGTGGAGAGTGAGGATGTGTGGAGTAAATAAGATGTGGCGATGGGAAGTGAGAAAATATTCCATGTTCTCGTCCCGCCTCGCCGATATCTCTAATTTTATTCGTGTGTTAGGAACATAAATTAATGTGGCTGTAAAAGTTAAAAAATAATATATATATATATATATATATATATATGGTATTTATTCAATATTTGGTATTTCATTTTTAATATCAAAAAATGATAATACTTACAATGTATACTTCAAAAATATAACAAAAGAATTGTGAGAAATTTCAAAAGAAATGTATCCAAAGCTCACATAAAAAGTTTATTTTTTTTTTTAAAAAATTATAAAATAGATTTCAATTTTGTAGAGAGAAATTAATGAATTTAAATAGGACTTCATTTAAATAAAATAAAAATAATAAGTCAAACTATTTTAATTTTGTAGAATGTGCCAAAAAAGAGTTGAACAAAAAATATTTTATTATAAGGGAAAATTAATCCCCTTCTATTTTGTAGAAGACATTGACCTCCTCTTATACAGATCTCTCCTCTATTATGTAAGATTAGAGGGGGTATTTTGGTCTTTTAAACAAAATTTGGGGGAGGTGAATGAAACTTTCTCGACAAATAAGAGAAGTGAGTGCTTATTTTAAAAATAGAGATGGTGTATATGTCATCAAAGACAATACATCCAGAGGTAGTCTCCAACTCAGCTTGCTAGGTCATCATCCCGCCAATTTTTCACCAATCTGCTGCCACCACGTGTGTCTTCCATCTTCCACCTCATATTCTTGTCTCTGCCATCTTTTCCCTCTGAACCAACTTTGACCCCTTTTTGCTTCTTTTTCCTCTGAACATACTGAAGGTTGCAGTGTGTCAGACACGCAAAACTTCCCCCCACGCTTCCCAATTCCTCTATTCGTCCCTCTAATTCCTCTTTCTCTTTCTCTCAACCCAACATCTTCTTCATCTTTCTCATATTACTCTGAAACTCATTCTTCCCATTCCACACATCCACCACAAACAACAGATTTATTTGGTAAACAAAATTAGGTTCCTCTCAATATCTCTTTCGATCTCTCTCCCCATCCAAAACCCACACCCTCACTCTCAACGCAAAACCAAACTCATCTCCTCTCCTCCCTCTTCTCTCTGTCGCAATGTCTCTCTCTCTATACCACCCATCACCGACGCGAGAAAGAAGAGAAGAAATCGCGAAATGGAGAGAGAGAGGAAGAAACACAAAACAGCAAGAAAGAAGAAGAAAAAACCAAAACGGGGGAAATCGAAAGTAAGTTCATTTCCCTTAGAAATCGCGAAATGGAGAGAGAGAGAGAGGAAGAAACACAAAACAGCAAGAAAGAAGAAGAAAAAACCAAAAAGGGGGAAATCAAAAGAAGAAGAAAATTATAATTTCACTTATTTTCTCTGTTTGCATGTACACTTATTGTTCATTTCCCTTATTAGAGTTTTTGCATTTCTATTACTGAAACTACTTTATTGTTGTTGTTGTTGTAGGTAATCTGGACTATGAAATGTGTATGTTGCCATGTTGGTGTTTGGGATTCGGAAAAGGGGTGCTTCTGCATAATTAACTTTGCAGAATATGTTGATTAATTCAATTTATTTGCATTTCAAACATAGATTAAGTTAATTAGATTTGAAGGATAATCAAATAAGTGCTCTTTGATTTCAATAATGCATTTCAAACCAGATTTAATAGATTTAATCGTGTAGTTGATTAATTAAGTTTAATCGATTGGATTGCAGTTTCAATTTAATTAGTAACCAATATAGTTTGGAGATCCTTGCCTTATTATTCGTAGTTATATTCATACATATCATCATACAAGTGATTAAATGTATTGTTCTATCTTATACAGCAACTCTAAAGCATTCTAACCGTTTCAAAAGGCTAAAGTATCAACTTCTACAATCCTTAAACTACCAAAGAATGTACAGAGTTTCTTAAAGAGTTAATATACTTTGATTGATTAGGTTGTCATTTTTTTGGATTTTTAAGGGTTCGATTGATTCTTTAGCCTGACTAATCATAAATTCAGTCACCAAGTAATTAAACCAACGCACAGCGTAGTTGCGGCGACATGCAGAGTAGTTGCGCGGCGACGTGCGGAGCAGTTGCGGTGACCTGTGGAGCATTAATAAGGTATCTATTCTTTTTTACTGAATATAAGTTATGTATTATCTGCTTTTTAAGTTATAATGTTATTATGTGTTTATTCTATTTGTTGGCTAATGTTTTCTCGGCTCTAAATTGATCAATGTGAGATCATTATTTTTTGAGCTTTACTTCATTTTCAACTTTCAATTTTATGTTAGTTGTTAATTGTTAATGATTAATAATAAATGAGAAAGCTGCATGGCCATTTGCACATGTCCCCAATTTCAATTTGGAGGTGAGTAATTTTTCTTAATGTTTATTATTACGAAGTGTGTAGTTTAGGAGGTTCATCTGAGAGGGCAGCAAAGGTAGATGATGAGGAGCTGCATTTATCTTTTGTAAAAATGGAAGATTTGGAGGAGTGAGTGCTAGGATTAGTGTGCCTATTACTATATTGTTAAAGCCAAAAAGTTTACAAATTATTTTGTTGTTATTATTCTTGATTTTTTTAAAAATTTGATTTGCTGAGAAATAATATCAACCACTCCTTGATGTATGCGAAGTGAAGGCACTAAAGGTAATATTGTTCTTAATGGATTTGATGATGGATTGAAATTCTAATTTTAGCTTGAACTCTAGAATGATATGGTAAACAGGTTATTATATTGGGAATTTAAATACTACACTTTCATTACTAGAGATTCAATTTTGTTGGGACTTTCATTTTGATGCAAATTGTGGGTCTTAATTTTTATTAGTGAGTGATTATGTGTGTGATTATAGATAGATTGTGTATTGTCGTATTGAGGTTACATCTGCATCGAAGATTGCTTACATCTCTGAGGAATTGTGCATTGGATGCAGTATTTGTGTTAAGGTATTGAAGATATTGCGTTGTTGGTGTTAAAATTTGCTTCTTATGATGAAGGGTTTATGTGATGAAGTTTCAGGTTAGAAAATTTCTATTCACAATTACATGATTTTGGTCATTATAATTAATGTATAGTTTCCAACTATTAATGTATTAAACAAAATCCTCTTTAATATGCAGCAATGTGCCATGTGCTTCCATGAGAAAATTGACGCTACTGGCAATAAGAAAGAAGAAAGGAATGTGCTGTAAAGCTGGTAAGTATGCAAGAAACCATATTAAAATGATGGCAACTTGTGATGTGGAGCATGTGAGTAAAAATATGAGAAAGCAATAAGTTTTGATTGTTGATGTAATTGTAAATGTGCAAATTTCTGAAGGGACTATTTGCCAATTACATGACACAACCCTTATTCAAATTTTATATAGTTGTTTCAATTTTCAACGGTTTATTTTAAAGTATTTTCATCTTAGTTCTCAAGTTCTCTCTCTTTTTCTTTTTGAATCTCTGGCAGTCCAAGCAGACAAATAAGAAGCACATAAAATGGTACCAACAACCATAATGCATTGACAGAGCTGTCCGGAGTCCAGTTTGGATTTAGGTACAAAAGGTAGTATCTGTAACATTTAAAATCTTAACACTATAGTTTTCTTAATTAATAACCGTCCCTGCTTATTATACTGTTGTTTTAGACATTCACCAACTCCTAATGAATGAAGTATTTTCTGAAATCTATGGAATATGATGGTCTCTTGCAGTTTAAATATGATGGTCTTCTACGATTTAAACTTAGGTCTTTTGGAATTTTTTTATTAGAATTATTTTAAACTAATCGTAAAATTTGTATCATTTTGCATCTGATGTGGCTTGTGGTTTTTGATTTTAGTTGTTGGAAACTGAATGTCATTTTCAACCGCAAACATATTAGTCAATAGGAAATTTATCTGTTCTTTTAGATAGGAAAGGTCTTATTCAGCAATCAGTTTCACAGTTTCTAGGGTTTGTGGGATTTCAGATTTGGGAATTGGGAATTGTGATTTTGGAATTCTTACCACTGCTTTTAATTGATACATTCCCCTTCCCCCCCCCCCCCCCCCTATGTTATAGGTGGAAAACGTCAACGCATTGCTCAAGGTTGAGGTGAGTTCCCCGTTACCCATCTATTTTTTTCAAGTAGTTTTTTTCTGTATTAATTTTCTAAAGTTTCATATATAATTGAAGAAATTGCAATCCGAAGAATCTGCTGAGGAGGGACATGGTAATTGCATGTGGGTCGGTGGGGAAGAGAATGGAGCTCAGAATTGAAAGTGAAGGAGTTTGAAGAAGCTATGGAGTTTAGACAAAGAAAGAGTAAGTTATTGGAAATTTGTAAACTGGATTAAAGTAATAGTAGTAATTTTCTAACCAATCAGAGAGAAAAACTGATTTTGCTTCTTCACCCACCTCAAGGAAATGGATTTGAGTTTAGTTGTTTTTCTATCTGTTTATTTGTTATGCTTGGCAATAAAACAGAGAATAAGAAGGGTTGTTTGGTTTTGCTTCAAAATTAGAGTATTTCTTGCAAAGTAAACCCAAGGGCTGGTTTAATGCGACATGGCTATAACGGATTCAAGTTCTCATTAATTTTTCTAGAGGAAATTGCATGCCTTTTCCAATTGAAAGTGCTTTAATAAAATAAAATATTTCCTCTCCTTAAAATTTTGGATTAGTACACTAAATGATTGGTCAGGTAAATTGATTTTGCATTTTGGTTTGTCAATTTATTTTTGTTTTTGTATTGAATGAATGAATATTGTAAATTGTGCTGAGTGCTCGGGGTAATTGATATACAATGCCATTACTATCTTATCAATACCTTTAAATTAATATTTGATATATAAGCTGTGAAGGGTTTCCTTGATTGGGATGTTAAGCAAAGCTTAATTGATGACATGCTGAGTAAGACTGAATACTGGTGCCTAATTTGTTGATATAATTCAATGCAGCCTTCCAAGATTTGATGATAGAGAAGCTGCAGAATGCGTGGCTTCCCCTAGGGTCTCTGTTGGGCTGGTTTGGACTGCTTTGGGTGGAGAAGTTCAGTTTGTAGAGGCTACAACAATGGTAGGGAAGGGCGAGCTGCATATATGCAATGCATTTCATTATTTTGCTTCTTGATTTGAAGCTAAAGATAATTATGAGTTTTATTAAGAGCCTGCATACTCGATAGTTGATACATAACATTTTTCATTTTATGGTTTGGTGACTGATTAAAAGGTGTCTGAATTATTTGTGGAAGGGTTTTGAAGTCAAGAAATATGATTCTGGTTCAGCTCTTCCCTTGAAAAATGGTGGCATATCTGTCAATTTTCTGGTTATGTTGTGTGCATATCTTTTAGTTTATATCCTTCTCTAAAGCTTGGAGTATAGTCTTTTTTAGTTTATATCTCATCAATTAAGGCTCCTGTGGAGTTGCTTGGAAGTATTGTTATAGCTAGACTTTTCCAGCTTTGTGTTACAAATTGACAAATCGAAACTGATTCTGAGGTACTACTTATAATCAAGACTAAGCAATCTCTTATGGAAGCACTGACAGAACATATCAAAGCAAATCATGGATATGAGTAACTGAGTAAGGCCGATACATCAAAAAATAATGTTGCTATGCATTTTGAATTTGTTTTGTAAAATGGAGATTTTGAGTTGCATATATTACTTGATCTTGAAAAATGATTGAGGAATGGAAAACTTAAAACCATATATCTGTAACTAACAGGAATACTGGGAATCAGAGAGTTGACTTTCTGAGAAAAAGGTTAATGAAATGTTGAGAAAAATGAGGTTGTTAAGTGTCAAAGGTATGATATTTGGTTCTCTTTCACTCCTCATTCACAGCTTTTATTCTAGATCAGAAAAAGTCAGCTTTTGTTGTTTCTCCTACTTTAATGAATGAATAATTAACCCCAGTTAATCTAACAAGAGTGTGGTTGCTAATGCTAAGTTGTATACTTTTTCCTGAATCACTCTAGCTGGGGTGAATGTCATTTAAAGTACTTCAAAAATCAATTGACATGATTGCTGAAAGATAAAGGAAGCAATGTAAACTCTTCACTTTTTGATGAAGCAAGATCAAGTTTGAGAGATAAAGGAAGCAATATTAAGTTAAACTATATAGTGATTTTGCATTTTGTAGAACTATATAGTGATACTAGAATGTTAGAACTATAATGAAATACTTATAAATTGAATCAATTAACCTTTTAGCACAATTAACCTTTCAGCTATGTTGTCATTTTGTAGACAGTTTTTAAAGACCCCAACACATAAAATTAAACACTTATATCAATGGCTATGTGCTCCTTATTTTGGAGAGTTGGCAGTACAAGCTTTACTTAGGTGTGATGTGATCAGATGCCGCAGACTATGCTACTTGGCCAATTGGGCAAATCTTTTGATTTATGTCTTTATTGAGGCCCCTAAAAAACAATTTCAAAAAAAAACATGAAACATGAAATGTACAGAGTAATTGAGGTGCTCGCACATTTGTGCATTCTTTTGATTTTATCTCCTTAAGAAACTCACCCTTTACCAAGAACTATTATTATGTTCCTTTTTTTTACAGAGTAAGTGAGGATGCTAACTATTTTTTGTTGTTATTTTCAAGTGTTGAGTTGATTCCTAAGATATGCCTTGCCTCTTTTCTTGATTTTTTGTACGCTATTATTTAGTATCCGGTGCAGGCCTATTTATTTCTATTTATATCTAAGATTTATAATAACCTGCTTTGTCATATTTATTTTCTGCAGGTTGGACTGTTGGTCCTCTGGGTGGTACAAGTTTCAAGAGTTGAGAAGTTGAAAGGAGGGGAAATGAATTAACACAGCAAATGCAGCTCTATGCATCATTTTGTCATAATCATTTCAATTTACTTACTTTTCCTGTCTCATTCATTTCAATTTGTTTACTTTTTCTGAATTGGCTTCCAAGTATTATAGAGAAGGATTCAAGACTTCATAATATAAAGTGGGCTACAATCTTACTTCGGTTGTTGAAGTGCTAAAAGGCTCCTTTCTGATTGTTATCAAGTAGAATATATTCTAGACTATTGTATTGGATTAATGTGGTTTCACAATGTGAGCTTTTTTTCTTCATGAATTGTGGTAAATTTTCTCTATTTCAGTTTTGTTAATGACAAAGGACGATGATGATGATATTGATGAGTTTGGCCAATGAAGCTGGATTTTTATTTAGACACGGAGAAGAATTTCATGATTAGAAAACAAAAGTGGAAGTTGGAGGGGAAAATAGATTAGGTCAAGATGTAGGGATAAATTAATTTTCCAAATGTTGTTTTTTCCTTGAATTCCTAGACTTTCTATTTGTGATATCATAACATGTATCTCAACTATGTTTTCTACCTTTAATTTTGTCGTGGCTTCTAACTCCCTTTAATTTGTGTGATAATTTTGAATCTACCCAACAAATTTTAGTATTCCAATAATTATGTATTTCCAATAATTAATATTAACCTAATTGTAGTATAAGTGCATGGTGGCTATGGTACGACAGTAATGATATAGAACATGATAGTTTTACATTTATTTGTTTTCCCTTTTCTTATAGTACTATTAATCTAATTTTAGCCTTATAATACTTTCGTAGACCCTAAAACTTTGGCCCCGTGCATCGCACGGGTCACGGCGCTAGTTCAATTATAGTTTCGGGGAGGTTAATGTAGTTTCCCCTTATTATAATTTTAATTACTAAAGTTGTCTTTTTCAATTATGGGAGTCTTTTTTTTTTGTTATATCAACTCCTTATGAAATTTAGTGAATACAATGATTAATTGACATGGATATTAAAAAGTAACGGGAGTTAAAGCAGACGATTGTTTGTTTATGCTAAATTGATCTTCTCTTTATTTTATTTTTTCAATTTAAAATGGACATATTTAATTCACATTTGATACAGTGTTTGAATTTTCATTATTTCTTGTATCTGTCCATTTATGAATATATATTGCTTTTGTAATTGTGGAATGAATACCACTTTAATTACTATTTTATTAGTATCAAATATTAGTATTGTTAAAGTGTTGACTAATATTCACAGTACTGTTTGCTAAACAAAATCGACAAATATGACAAAAAATGAACATTGGCCGAATTAATGCAATTATAATTTGAAACATTGCATATTTTATAATAAAGTACTTGAAAAATTATAAAAATGCCCACTACTCGCTACTCCCTGACAATCCAATTAAAATCATAAAAATTCTACAAACCAAAAAAAAAATCAATTTTTTAAAAATGTCATAGAAATAAATATAACCTCAATATAGTATCCAAGAGCACTTGGATGAGATGATAGGGGTCTCTTCCAGCTTAATCAAGATACTGGATTCGAATCCGGCCGTGGGCATGCAACACTGTTAAATCTCATGGGCATGCAACACTGTTAAATCTCTTGAGGGATTAGTCTTTGCAGTTGCGAGCAGAGGACGTCTGGTTTATACCAAAAAAATCTAACCTCAATAGTTAAATAAAAATTTGAATAAGGATTTGATGAGAAATGCTAGCTACACACTTTTTTATACACTCTTTTTAACACCCGCTCTTTAAATCCTTCCACAAATATATTGTACATATAATCAAGTGGGGGTTTTTCCTTTTGACCGAACAATTTGAAATGAGGAAAGAATGTAATACTTATTTTTAAAAAGAAACATAAAGATTTATTTAAAAATACTGAAAGCAAAGTAGAATTTGAAAGGATTAAAAGGGAAGAACCCCGCAATATGATATGGACAAAAATTGAAAACCCATTATTCGAAATCCAAAATCAACCCCAAAGGTTTTCTAATTATCTTAAGCACACAACACAAATTCACCCCCTTCAATACCAGCTTCATGATCGGTTGATTTTCTTATTTCAAAACCAACTATTGTGCCTTTTTCTTTTGAAGACTCCAGCAAGACCAATTTGATAGTTTTTTCTACAAAAGAGAAATATGGATGTCAGTGGTGTTTTGCGCTTCTATTCAAGCATCTTTGCCTAGTTTGATTCCCATATGTAGTAATTTTGTACATAATTTATTTTACTTCATCTTAATGGAAATAAGACAATAATATATTAATATGCTTTGAAAACAAAACAACACACAATAGATGGGTTTGTATGTAATCTAAATCTGAAAACTAAGATGTGATTAAATTATAGGAAAAATTAGCAATGTAACATTTTCACAACATCAAAGATGAAGAAATGCTAGAGCTATTGTTGAAATAGGTAGCAGTATTTAGCGTCTTATATTAACACACTTCCCAATAGCACCCATTTACGGGTCAACACAGCTCTTTCTTTAGCAGTAAAACAGATGAAAAAGCTTTACCATCAATTGATCCATAATTTGCAACTCAAACAAAAAATTAAAAATGTTACAAATTTGCAGCGGAAAAAAAGAAAGAAAATTTTATAAGAAACAAATTTGAAAATTGAATTTGTAGTAGAAAAACAGAAGAAAAATTTAGATAAACATGATTTCTATAGGACAAATTTATATTTCTAAGCAATAAAAAGTCGTCAACCATATGTGCACCAAAATCCATTTGGGTCAAAAAATTATTCAAAAGCAAAAGAGGCTCTAAAAACCAAAAGGATTTTAGCATTTCTTTACCTATCATGTGATCTTTTTTATAGCACACAAATGAGGTAATATGGTGGAAATTGGCTGAATTTCGAATTTGATTATCCACTAGAATTAGGATGTGTCTTAATTATGTTTAGGTAAAAAAAACAATATTATGCCATTTTCAGATAAATCATTTAATAATTTCATCATATTATTTAAAATAAAATGATTCACATTAATTCAGTTTCCTTTTTTTTTTGCATATTGGTAATAAAAACAGTTTTGAGCTAAATGTGAATAAAAATTAGCTGGCCATGAATTAATGGTGATTCTGATTTTAATTTTGGAGTGGGACCATATAGGAGCATTTAATATTATTTTCATATAAACATGACACTTGGCGATGCATTAATTGAGATGCATGCATTCTCAAATGTTTATATTATAGATTATAGATTTATGTATATACGATGCAAATTTTTCAATGTCGTATATATCTATGGTGAGATATATACGATTTTGGTCAATTTTTTTGGGGTATTTTCGTCAAAAAAGTCTTGTGAGGGTATATGAAAAGATGGTGGGGGTATATGGGAAGATGGTGGGGGTAAAAAAAAAACCTTTTTAATTTATTTTCAATAAAAGCCTACTTTGATATGGTATGTACCACGATGAGATTCTTCCGGTTTAGGTAAAACTAAATTGTCAAGAACAAGAAAAATATATAATTTCATCTTATTAAGAGACAAACCAATTGTACCCTCAATTTTATTAACAGACAAACCAATTGTGTTTCTCATACACTTACTAGGGCAACTCAGTGTTTTGCTAGTCACCAAATTCATCTTTTAATTCCTCATTGTATTGCAACTATTTTAATGAATGAAATGAATTGAGTTTGTTTGATTCAAAGAAGATATCTAATTAAATTTTTCTGTCTTTTACATTAAGGACACGTAGTAATAAAATTCGAATAGGTATTTTAAGACAACTTACTTATAATAACTTAGTATAATATATAAATGTCAAAAGAAAAATATACAAACGGAAAAACAAAAGAAAACGACAAAACTAAGCTTATATAACAAAGTCACCACCCGAAAATTGTTTAGGGTTTAGGGTTTTCATACCCCATATTTATCACCCATACCCCCATAAATCTATTTTGGACGAAAATGCCCCCAACTTTAAAAAAAAACGTTATTTTAAAAGTTTCCGGATTTACACATAAATCCGGAACGCATTTCTTCAAGTTTTCCGGATTTACCGTATTGCCGGAATACAAAAAAACAAAACATTCCGGATTTATAAAAGTACATTCCGAATTTATGGTAAATTCGAAAATTTTCCCATCCCCTATAGTTTTGCATTCTGAATTTATGCAACACTGGACATAAATTCAGAACATAAGTGGGGTAATCTTTCCGGATTTACGTTGATGGAACGTAAATTCGGAAATCATTCCCAATTTACGTTCCAACAACGTAAATCCGGAAATTTTAAAAACATGCATTCCGGATAAGGAGGGGGTACAAAAAAAAGTCAGTTGTTTATAATATTTATTTGTCTACTTAGATGAAATGATAAATGAATATCACGCATACACACTTGGATTCGAACTCAGAAGATCCTCACATCACTGAAATTGCCAAATCACATAAGTATTGATTTTTATATATATGATCACATTAATTTAGGATATAAATCATTGAGAATATGTAGCTTTCAAAAAGGGAAGAGAGAGAGAGAGAGAGAGAGAGAGAGAGAGAGAATGGGTAGCTTTCACAGAGTTTGTATAACAATTTTACTATCACCATGATACATTTCTTAAATATTCAGATCTCATTATTGACCGAGTCCATTTATGCTTGGATGTCACTCTCTAAGAAGAAAGGGAATGGAGGTTTATATGTTACATCAAAATATCAAGAACCATAAATCAAATCAATCTTCCAAGGTTCCTAGAAGAGTGAAGGAAATTCAACAGCTAATTTTATATTAGAGTCAATATTTATTTTTGTCTGATTAGATAAAAAATAGATCCCATAGCAACCCAAATTTTAATATTTTATATTGCCAAACCTGTACGATCCATTTCTTTTCTATACTTCATTAAATATTTTTTTTGTGTGTGGGGACTTTGAGGGACTGTTAGAATAGTAATACCTAAATCATCCCAAAGATGAATTAAAAATTAGGGTTTCTGAGGGTGTGCGAGAGGAGTGACCGCACAGGGCTCAAAATTTTAGGAGCACTAATTTTTTATATGATATATGTATATATATATATATATATATATATATATATATATACACACATATTACAATAGGGTGTTGACCAGCGAAATGATTAAGAGCCCCAAGTAGCGAGCGCAGATTAGTCCTTCGTTGACAGCGTTGGGACACTGCGTGGATCGTCCGCGAGGGTCCGATACCAAAATAAAAATAAAAATATATGTATTAAACTTTTTTTGAAGTAATATATATATTTTTTGAAGTAATATATATATATTAAACTTAACAAATGGAAATTATCTGAAATTCTTAACTTAAATTTCACCCAGACCTTAAAAATAAAAACCTATTTAGGATGAGAAACCATATAAGACATCATAAACCCTAGTATTTAATAAAGATTAAATTAATAGGTGGATGTTGTTGACTTTTTTTTTAGTGTGGAATGCTATTACTACGTGTTTGGTCGATAAATACTAGTATACTATTTTCGCTATAATTAATTCTATTAAAATTAATTTTGTTTGAGCTTTTCAATATTGATGTAAACTTTATCTCTTTGAGATTTTCAAAATGAGGCTTGTTAGTCTTTTTGTCTATCCAAAATTAAAGACGTGTTAAACGTACGTACCTTTGTGGCATACAATGTGTCGGGTGTCAGGTTAAGTGACACGTAATGTTAATTTTGGGACAAATTGATTCCTCATTTAACTTTTTTTAAGATTTCTCAAAAATGGGACATCTTAGTCCTTGTTATTTTGGGACAAAATAGTCCCTAGCTAGCACATTTCTTCTTCTTCCACGAAACTCACTTATAGTTTTCAGAAACCAAAAATCAAAAAACTCTAAACCAAAAAGGAGAATGTGGTGTTCAAGTAGTACAGGTTAAAGGTATATATGGTTAAAGGTATATATGATTTCAACGTATCTCAGAAAGAACACAAATCTGTCAAGTTCACCTTAGCAAAATTAAACTTGGACTTTTCTAGTTACAGTTTTAGGATTTCTGGTTTTTAAATACCAGAAGTGGGTTTGGTGGAAGAAGGGTGCTAGAGATTAATTTAATCTCAAAATGACATGGACTAAAATGTCTGATTTTTAAAATCTTAAAAAAGGTTAAACAACGTGACACGCTAGCACGTGATGCGCCACATAGGCACTTTATCACACATTTTTAACTTTAGATTGACGAAGGACCAACCTGTCCCATTTCAAAAATGTCACAACCTATGTGTCTCTAAAAAATTGTCAGAAACCTATCCGTCTCTAACAAAAAATTTGAGGATCAATTTGGGCCTTTTATCTAAAAGAAAAAAACACCAATTACTTTTGTTCTTTGCCGTAAACTTTGACAAAATCCGTCTGATTTACAGCTAAAATTCTATGGGAAATTATTTTATTTTTTCTTTTGTTGAGATAGTTCACAGCTTAACTGATACTAGTAGTATATTTATATCAATGTCCAAGTGGTAATTGGACTCGTAACTCACATCAAGATCTCAGATTCGAATCTTAAATGTGCATGGCATTGTACTAATAATACGATAACTTATCCTTCTCGTCTGTAAATAATAATACTAAATACTACTCCCTCTGTTCCTAATCTTCGGTATTTTTAGTCTTTTATTTTTGTTCCAAAACAATGATACTTTTAAAAATCCAATGTACAATTTACCAAATTTTTCCTAATATACCCTCAATATTTATTTACTCTTTTAGAGTTCCAAAGTATGAATTAATTGTCCCAAGACTAATTTATTTTGACTTCAATTATCTCAAGTCAACTACAAATAGGGCATTTTAGTACTTAACTAGCACAAATTAATGGTACCCTTAATTCCGTTCCTTATTACTTGTCGCTTTTGAAGAAAAAATTTGTTTCTATTTACTTGTCATTTTTAAAGATCAATGCAACATTTATGATTGTTTTGTCAATAATGCCCTTAAGTATTTATTGTAGAGAGAGAAATAGATGAAATGAGATAATAAATTATTAAGGATATTATAGGTAAAAGAAAAATAATTGTATCAAAAGTAAAAAAAAACTATTGGTCTCATTGGTATGTGTAAAATGCCAAAAAACGAAAAGTAAATAGGAACGGAGGGAGTATGAAGCAAGACAAAAGTACCAAAGATTAGAAACTAGGCAAAAATACACTAGAGGTCCTTTAAGTTATTTATTTGTAACAAGTTGGTCCTTTAAGTTTTTTTTGTAACAACTCAGTCCTTTAAGTTACCTAACGTGTACGCCGTTGGTCATTTTTTCATTTTCTGTTACAAAAACGTCAATGTGGGATTAACATTGCTGAGGTGGCTTAACGGTTACTGAGGTGGCTTAACAGATGCATCTGTGGCAGCACACGTCACTTTAAATTAATATTTATTGTTAGTTTTTTATTTAAAAAAAACCCAACACCTCCCTCATGCCTCTCATCTCTCTCCCACCGAAGTCCTCATCACTTTCTCCTCCTCACAGTTGCAGCAAACATGAAATCTGAAATGGAAAATGAACTGAAATTTGAACGACAAGACAAAATATGAATGAAAAACGAATTGAACGACAAGAATGACAAGAATATCAAATCTGAACGAAAAGGAATTGATTTCCAGAAAGGGGTTGATTTCCAGAACGACAAGAACGAAATAGGAAAACGAATATGGGTTTTTGGAAATGGAACAAAAATGAAATCTAGGTTTAAGTAAATCGAAAGAAATCGAAGTCTATAGAATAAAAAGAAATTGAAATTGAAGAACACGATTTGGGTTCATGAACAAATCTGTGTTCTTGAATAGATGTATATATGAATCGTTGAATCATAGATATATACATATGAATCAAGAATAAGGCTGATATTAAAAAATGATAAAATAAAAAAACTCAAAAGTTGTTCATCAGCTTCAAGCAGAAGACGGAAAACGGGTCAAGATCGACCCAATTCATACCCGATTTGATTTTATGATTTAGGCAACGAAAACGAGCTATTTTCATGTATGTTATCCACGGATCTTCAATTAAAAGAAGCCCCATCGAAATTTCATGAATCGTTCAACCATTAATTTGTGAGGAAGATCACATCTGGAGAAAAATAGGGGTTTTCAACCTCTTGGATGGGTTTTGTTCGGAACTTCATATTATTATTCATAATCACAAACAATAAAAGTGGGTTATCTGGGTCTAATCACAAACGAAATTCTTGGGTTTCATGTTAGTATTCACGAGAGTATTGTTACAAACAGAGAATAATCTGGTTTCTAAGAGGTGATTTTCTGGGCAATTTCAAAGATCTCTTTTTTTTTTGTTCTTGAGGTTGAAGATGAAGATAATTACTCAGTAGAAAACACAGAGCCATGTCAGCTCCGTTATAGCCACGTCAGCACCGTTTATGCCAATTAGACATTTTTGTAACAGAATTACTAAAAAGGACTAACGGTGTATACGTTAGCTAACTTAAAGGACTAAGTTGGTACGAAAAAAACATAAAGGACCAACTTGTTACAAATAAAAAACTTAAAGGACCCCGACTGTAATTTTGCCAGAAACTACTACTAGTAATGCTCATTTGATGATCCCGATGTTACTGACTTGGCTACAGGCCAATGGAATGTAATTCACATGCTTTGTAGAAGCATGATACGGGTTAGTGGCTTAGTGCCATATGTAACGTGAACGTGTAACTCCCATTAAACTTGAAGACTTTTTCCATCAATACATTATTTTAACTCGCTTAGTGCTAGTAGTAGTTTTCTAATCAACACGTTAATGTGGATATTTATTTTTCGTAGTAATAATAATACTTAGCTAGTTTCAAAGTTCCTATTAGTCACTGCGTTCGGTTGTGGATACTCTGGTCTCTAAAAAAAAATTCCTATTGTCAAGTCCTAATATCACGATTAAAAAATCAATATTTTCAATTTAAATATCCCATGCTAAAATAGTAGTACATGACCTGGCATATGCTGATAGTCTGATACAGAAACCATGTGGAGCTAAAACCGTTATTTTCTAGTATTTCATGTATGCCATTTGCCAACCATTCATAATGCATACCAAACAACCCTCACTTACAAAAAGCCATGTCATCTAAAGTTTGCCCTTTTGGGTCCAAACGTGATGATCCATTTCATGCCACATCAAGCTCCCTATCGCACCAGAAAAAGGAATACCTCTTGTATAGTCCTTCTCTTTATCAACACTGGATGAGTGCTAGCATGTGTTTCAGAATTTATTTTTAGTGAACTAATTCAAACTTTCTAGTAAAAAATCCATAAAAAGGATCACTAACAAATCCAGTCGTCCCACTATTAATTTTTCAAAAAAAAAGAAGAGAGAATTCTTAAGTAACCAACCTAGAGTTTTGTTGGGTTTAAAATAAGTTTATATTGGTGCATATTTATTTATTTATTATAAAGATGACATAAAATATTTTAACCGGAGGTAAAGGACCTACACTTTATGTACAAAAAAAAAAGGACCTACACTTTTGATTTATAACACTTTTTTTAAAAAGATAAAAGCTAGCAAATATTGTTTTATACAAATATAATTTAGAAAAATATTATAAAGCACGTTATCATGATACAATACTAGTTTGATAATTTGGTATCGAACCTAGTGAAAGCCTAGAAAAAAAGGACAAAAGAAATAGGGGGTATTAGACTTTTTAACAATTTTTGTTGGTCGAAGAATTTTTACCAATTTAAGAAGGGTGAAAGAGTAATAAGGGTTGTGACACAAGAATGGGCCTTAGAACAAATACGAGCTCATGGACCCCGTGAGTATGATCCACAATGCAATTGATTTTGGGGTCATGCTTTTCCCAATCCTCCTTCTACTCACCACACACCCCCAAACCTAAAATATTCTAAAATTACCCTCACATGAAATTCGCATGGAAACCCCCTTTTGCTGTAGTTTGAAATGGTACAGCACATCAGTACCGAACTGGTACGGTACCAAAGTACCAAATCGTTTATCGAACATATAAATATGCAAGAGCTTAAGTTAAAGTTGCACAACCACCAAGTCGTAAATATGATAAAGACATCAACTACACTATAAACTCCTCTTTCTCTCTTTATCCTCTTGCTTTCTCCCTCTCTTGCAGCTTTCCCCTCCTCCCTAGATACCACATGCGACATCACACCCTACCCATACTCTGCCCTTTCAATATTTATCCATAGATACACATGATATTTTGGTCATTTCGCAGGATCTAGGGGTATGTAGTGAGTAGGAGGGGGTTGGGAAAAGCACGAGCCTTAATTTTGGCGCAGCACATCCAGACATTTTTGAGTTGGTACAAACATCTAAATCTAAATCTCCAACAATTACATCATGAAGCAAAAGCTCAAAAAGGAAATCAACGAGTCAATTTTCAACATATATTGTATCAAATTTGTAACACATATATCTCGGTTGAAAATCAATATCCTAAAGTAGGAAGAGGAACATGTAAAAAAGTTCATCTAATAACCATATTTATCTTTCTCAAAAAGATGCTGAATAATCTTAGAGTTCCTAAAAAATCAAAAATTACTACATTTTTCAAGCTCTTCCAAGTTCTTTTCATCACTCTGCTTTTGTTCAATAGCTTTGAGAACCGCTTCAGTAACATCTCTTACATCAAGATGAGTTTGATCCTCGGCTACAACAATCGCTTCCAGAGAGAACTCACTTTCGCATGAAACTTTCGCTTGTTGAACGTTCACACACATCTCTTCAAAAGCCTCTAAAATCGCAACCAACTTGTCACCTCCTTTCTCACAAATCACCTTCACAATAAATGTTCCTTCACTTAACTTCTCTACTTTCACTTCCTGTTAAATTTTGTAAAACATTAAATTAAGTTGAATAAATATACATATCAATGTTAGTTTATTTTTGCTTGGATTTTTATATTTTCAATAAACATAAACAGACCTTGTTTTCTTTGGCATGGTTCAACTGGCTAATGTCCTCACTTCTAGTTGCTATCAGCTTTTCATACTCTGTTTTGATAGTTTCCAATGCCAACTTTAGCTTGTGAATGTGTTGAAAAGTACTCTCAGTGAAGGAGTTTCTATTGGCCTTCAAAAACAAATCAGCAACAACAACGTCAGTGTTTGAAAAAATAAAGTGATTATAATTGTGAAATGAGGAGAAAAAAAGCATATTTGGAAGGGGAGATTTGTAATAAGATAGAAGTTAGAATGTTTTACATGAATGGAGTTGGTAAGGACACGCAGAATGTGAAGTCTTCTGCGGAGTGGAATCCTTTTCTGCACCTTGCAAGCCATCTGCTATCTCTATCTCTTTCTCTTTCTTGTGATTTGGGAATGTTGGAGTGAGAGTAGTTGTTGGCATGGTATTTATAGTTGGTGAATGGAGTGTTGTGACTTGGACTCTTGCCAATTCAATTGATAGAAATACACTGGCCATTACCTCTTTCTGTCTGTCGTGTATGGAATTAGAATATATTGGTTATTACTTATTACCTAAGCAATTTCTTCTAGTGAAAATTCAAGAAAATTTAATTTAACAAAGGAAAATGATAGTGGGTAGGAAAAGAATTGTAAAGAATAACATGGAAAATGACATGTGATTGGTTAGTCAATTGTGACCATTTAAGCTTCATTAATAGATACAAATAAAACACCCGCGATGAAGAACTTCGACCTTAACTCATAGTTGTGAGTTTCAAGTGAGACTTGTCACTCTGTCTACATATATTGACGACTGACTTTGGGGTAGAGCCATTGATGAGAATGCTGGTTGGGGCATGGGTCGATTGAAAAAGGGTGGTTTGGATATATTTAGTGAAGATAAATGTTCGATTAACAAAAACACGATAAGGATGGTGGAGGGGCGGTGGGGCATCTCTGCAAGACAAGAAGATGTGTGATGAGAAACATATAGTCTATCCCAAAAAGATTGTTCGTTGTCGCATAAATGGTTGGTGGTACATCGATACCTTCAGTTTTTTTTTAGTTTGTAGGCAGAGTGACATGTCAATTGAAACACACACATACACACAACTGTTAGGTTTCGAGTTTGAACTTTGATATGATCTTCAACCAAATTATTTCGTTATTTTCCAGTTGAGCTAAGTCTTACATAACCTTCAGTTTTTGTTTCTGAATCTTATATGTGGCCTTAAGAGAAACTAAACATGAGTTTGATTGTGTTTGGAGGCTCCAAACTCGAATTCGTCTATCCTACAACTATGATTTTACCAAAACTTTATATTTCTAAAATCAATTTAAAAATCCTATAAACACACGCCAGACACTTCTTTACACAGGCCAGCTTAGATTTTTGTCATGTTGATCTATGTGTTTATGTTATTGATTTAGTTATCTTTACAATTACTTATATACATGTAGTATCCCAATATTCTATATTTTAGACATTGGTGCTATGTTTTGGTGTTTATGTGTGTCGAGTGAGTTGTTACTTGTTTGTGTCCTGGTCTCTCCTCATAGAACAAAAAGCTCTCCAAGTATACACTAGATTTCTTAATGATCTCGATGTAGAACAAAATATCTAAGTATCACGGAGGTGGCCGAAAGGGATGATTAGTGTACGAATGGCATAAACAAAACAAAGCGAGAATGAAAAAGTGAAGGGAATATTATTATATGTATAGCTGTCCTATTCATCATGATGAGACTGTTAAAATTTGCATGGGAAGGGATATGGGAACTCCTAAACCAATGGGTAAAGAGAGGGGATTGTCTCAATCAGAAAAATAGTAGTAGTATCAGTAACTGAGTGGAGTCAGGGTAAGCTGCCAATGAGACAACCACATAAGCATTCTTCAGTTGAGTTCACGGGCCTCTGTCTCACTTGGTTCGTATAATCCTCTACACTACACTAGCTTAGCTATCTTCCATTGGCATTTCATCTCATGCCATGCCAAACCTTCACTAGCTAATGGCCACACTTGTATCACATGCACTGACATAACCTCTGTTTTATTCTTTATATCCTTCCCTTTTTTGACTTCTTTACATTCAGATTCCCTGCCTTCTACCCACTTTCAGTTAACTCCTTAAGTATGAATTAGGTATTGGAACCCACATACACAATATTAATATTAATAATAATAATAATAATAATCATAACAAAACTCATTCTTTATATTCTTAATTCGTTTCACACTAGAGAACGACAAATCAATAATACACAACTACATTCCCCTCCTTTTTCCTTGTTAATACAAACTTCTCTAGGAATCTTGATTTCCAAAGGACCTTGATAATTAAGTATTCTATTGGTATTTTAATTTTAATTTTAAGGCCCAATCAGAGGACAATTTTGGATGTTGAAGACACCTCTTTCGAAAGAAATTGTGGGATGATTGGCTATAGCCTTAGCCAAGAGATTAAAATTGTAAACCAATGGAAACAAACGGCGAATGGACTGTCCGACTTTGATAATTTTGGTCCTAACTTGGTTTCTCAAGAGAATAAGGAAGGGGAATGTTCCCAACCTGTGAGATCATCCAGCGGGATCTCATCTGTGAAAGAAAAGGAAAAATCACGAGCAAAAAAGAAAAAAAGGGAAAAAGATCGCCATGGATCTTAGTTCCAAAGAGCACGCAGGTGACGGTATTCTAGAGGCGACGAGAACTTGGGAGCTCGGTAAGTAACTAGGCTACACAGACATGAAGAAGGAAGTGTTCCAAAACCTCACATCCCTTCGTAGAAGCTCTAGGAAGAGAACCACACCAATGCGATTCAAATGAAGGTCTTAAAAATCCATGCTAGCCTACATCTAGGAGTTTTTTGGTGTTTGTTCCTAAGAGTTGGTCTAGGGGTGTGGCTTGAGCATCGAGTGTTAAGAGTCCATTTGATAGAATCATTTTTTCAGTTTAGGTATTGTCAAGGATTATCTTGTATTAGTATATGACATGATTTTTTGTGATTCATTAGAGGGTGTCAAGGTTCTTTAGATTAGTTTCTTTTGTGTGTGTGTTATTCCTAAAATATTGTCCGTGTATCCTCTATAAAGAGTATTACGTTTTTAGGTGTTTTAGAAGCGACTTGCCTTGCATATGGTTTGTATTTGTTTTCTGATTAGCCCTTTTTTTGGTTAGTCAATATCAATAAACATGTAATTCTCGAGAAAAAAAAAGATGTCAAAAAAATTGTCGAAAAAAAGAAGTTTGTACACATTCCATTTGTTAAAAAAAAATTTGGAAATCCATTTAGGTAACACAGGCAACCAAGTTCTAGTGGACAAATTTAATAAGGATCCCACTTTGAACCATTAGTTTTAACCGTTAACTTGATCAATTTTACTTACAAACTAATACGGTATCCCCTCCACACCAAATTTCACTCTCTCATTTTTCCTCCTGTCACTCCCTCCACTAGGTCTTGAAGAGTGTTATCTAACTCTTGTATTTCTTCTCCCTTGTAGTCACAATTTCTCCCACCACTACACCATTCTGCACCAAGATTTAAAGGCCTACAACGTGATTAGGAAGTCCGACGCCATTATAAAGCCCATTAAGTAGGACACTGACACATGGATCAATGAGCACAAGCCGATACCCAACGACAAGGAGAAAATAATTTGTCGACACCTTTGAAAACCGTCTTTACATTGGATGGTTTGGTGTTTTGTTGATCTCTACGCTGTTGACCGCAACTTCTGTATTTATTATCACTGCGGATTGGGTGCCTTTAGGGCAGGAAAGGCACCCGTACCTTTAGCAATTTGTGTCTATATCTCTCCTCAAACATTTTCTCTCTCATCTATTTCCCGCCAAAATAACCCTAAAGGTACCAAAAGCACCTAATACTCAAGGCACCTAATCTTTTTCCGTGTTGTTGGAACTCTACTTTTTGAAAATAATATTATTTCTGGTGCCATTATTCCTACTTCAGTAGCTACCGAGATTTACACTTTTACCAAATATGAAAGAATGAGATGACCATAAGTAAGGGGAAAGTGAGCAACCCTTACACTACAACTTAGCTTTGGGGTTGAGTAATTAAGTCCAAACTCAAGTTTTAAGATACTATCAGAGTTTATCTTAAATTAATTGTTGGACCACCGATTATTCGGCCACGTTTCAAATGTCCATTCTTAGGTGTTAATGTGGTGTGTTAGAAGTCCTATGTGAAAGAATTAGATGACCTAACTGGTTGTTATTACTGGGAGACAACTCTTACCTTACAAACTAGCTTTTGGATTAAGTTAGCCCCAAACTCGATAAATTTTAAGAATAACGGAAGACTTTTGAGAGAATTTAATGAATAATTGTTAATTGATACATACAGACACATATAGAATATAATAGCCAAATACATAAGTATGTTAATGCAGACACATACAGAGAATATAATAGCCAAATACATGCATATGTTAATGCAAGTTGAAGGAAGCCGTTTGAAATAATTCAGTGTGATTGGGGGGGTTCATTCTCTAACTCTAGAAATTGACAAATAGATAGAACTTAATCTGCATAAAAAGCTAGTGGAAGGACTTGTCCGATACCCCAAATTATCTCATTCCACAGGCAAGCACTAGCACTATAAGGCAAAAAGAAAGTTTGGATTTTAGTAGTTGCATGTCTCCTTAAATTGCTCTTATTAGCCTTGTTTTGTTGTATGCATTAATTCCTCTTTTTGAAGGCTACTAGCTACTATATGATAAAAAGGAGAGGACTACTTTGTAATCTTCTTAATTTTCTCCTGTATCAATTGGTTATAATTGTCCATTTGTGCTTGTCACGTCTATCTCTAAATTGGAAAAAAGGATGTTATATTTGTATCTATTCATTGGCTTGTAGTGTAAAGCTCTATGCTTTTCATCTGCTTTTCATCTGTGGAATCGAGACTAGCTCACATGCTCAAAATAAGGTGGGCATAGTTTGTATACAGCAATACATGTCTATGGGCTGTAATGAGGTCGGTCATATCTTGGGTTTGTTCTTCGAGGAATAGGAAATAAAAGCACAAAAAATTGGGAAATATTATGTCGCATTAGAATTTTGATGATGATATATTAAATGTTTGAGAGAGCTGGCAATGGCATTAGAGTGGTTCAGGTACTTTGATTTCTATCATTGTCTACCTGATCTTATCTTATAAATAATACCGACTCCGTCTCATATTAAATACTGTTTAAAGAATATTATTTGCTATGCTAATTTTAGTAGCTTTTGGACTAAAAAATATCAATTGTTATTATATTTTGTGTTTAATGGAAATAATAGTTGAGATACTTAATACGGATGATATCAAAAAAAAAAATCAATTGTTATTATATTTTGTGTTAAATGGAAATAATAGTTGAGATACTTAATACGGATGATATCCAAAAAAAAATGGTTAACTCTTTTTTGAGACTCTAAGAGAGTTAAATATGTTTTTGGTCTTTATAAATTTGCAATTTTTTTAGTTCTTATAACAAAATTTACTCACTATTAAGCTATGTTTAGGAGGGACTTTTGGGAGAGAAGGAGAGGGAAGGGGATGGCGTATTTTTCAATTCTGAATTAAAGAAGCTATGAATGTCTCAAACCATAAATGAAGTGAGATTAAAAATATTATATTATCAATATGTTATTCTTTTAATTTTTTTAAATCTCAAATATATATTAAAATATAGACTAATCTTTCCAAAGCCCTCTCCTCGCAAAACCCCTTCCCAAACATATTAGTTTCCATATTTTTATCGGCCATAGCTTTTAGTCTCTCATAACTTTTTTTTGACGCAAGTCGCTCATAACTTTTTAAAACAAACAATTTAAGACAAACAAATATTACAAATAGGTAGATGTATCAATTTTGGCGCAAGCAAACAAGATGGCTTGATGGCCCGATACTCTAGGTTGAGCTCAATAAATAGAGGCCCAAAAAATCAAGACATTTTGGCCCAATCTAGTTAGCCCATATGCCAAGTTGGACCCACTTTTTAATGCTTTTCAAACACCAGATGTTCTGTTGGCCCTATGTTTTAGGCTACAGAGCTACAAAAAATACAATTCAATATACAACTGGGCTGGTCTAGCTCGGTTTTACATTTTAGCCTAGTGGATCATGTCGGGTGGTCCAATTTGATATCTCTACAAAAAAAGACACTTAAGGGGGTTTATTATTTGGTATTGCCTATTTAAAAAATATACAAATTTCAATAGATTATTTAGTATGGTGGATTTCTTGGAACTTTTTATCATAGTTATTTGACACTTTTATACTTTCTCACTTCTCTCTAGCTAAACTTTCTATCCCTCCCCATAATTCTTGGATTCTTATTCACTGCATTTAAAATACTCGCATTCCCTGCATTTCCAATACATTTTCAGAGTATTTTGGTCTTTTCATGACAAAATAATCTTCAACTATTTTTAATTTGCACATATTTATACTGCAGAACCTTGCAGTTGTTTGCATAACTAATTTTGCCCCAATTTGTTTTCTTTTGTTTGTTGTGTATATTAATAGTAGTAGTTGTAATTTTGATTTTTTTGACAAAATTGTAAATTTCATTTTTAGTCCTTATAAAATATTTCACTCACTTTTACTCCCCATATTTTTTTCGTTAATGCTTTTAGTCCATCATGACTTTTAATAGCACTTAGGAGCGCTATAAGAAGCCGACAAATGCGCTATTAAAAGTTATGAGGGATTAAAATTGACACGGGAAAATGTGAGGACTAAAAGAGTAAGATTTCTTATAGGAACAAAATAAAATTTACAATTCTTTTAGGAACCAAAAACATGTAACCCTATAAATGTTATTATGTATTATAACAAATGTTTTTTTTGACCAATTTTTTTTTTTTTTGACAAATTTTTGACCAAATTATAACAAAATGATAATAACACATAAACGTTACTATATTTATCAACAAAGTTTATGGGCCTAACCATGAGGGGGTGTTATATATAGTGGGCTTATTGTTCACTCGGCCCATAAACCAGGAAACCAAATATGTTTAGGTGGATTGATTATATTAGTTTTTTTATTTTACTTTAAAATCTATAATGTTTTTTCGAATCATACAAACTAATGTAGTGATATGTTGCTGATAAAAGGTTTGTAAAAATGTCTTTAAAAACGCATGAAATTGGAGGGACCTGTACTAATGTAGTGATATGTTGCTGATAAGTTCAACATGCAAGTCCTAAAAAATAAGCAGTTGTTAGTTGATACTCTCTCTCCCAAAATATAAGCAACAATTAATGAGTCAATAAAAATTGATGTATTTGATCCAAATAAATACATCAATTTTTATTGACCTTATTTACTTACATTTAAGGATTTGTATCAAATACAACAATTTTATTTGACTCACTTTTTTTGCTTATGTTTGATATTTTGAAGGGTCCTAGACTTTTGCGGTTTTGGATGGCCACAGCCCACAGATGAAAAATGTAGCATAAAATTGGAGAAACCAATTAAGTTACTTTTAGTTTTTCTCCTTTAATTTCCTCGAATTACATATCTTTTTTTTTTGGTGGATACTTGAAATTATATATGTTGTATGTGAAAGAAATGTGAGCATAAAGGATGGTTGGAAGATAAAGGAATAAAAGCAGGCATATGAAAGGGCACATGCAAGCAACTGAAGGCATTGTTCCATAGGATATGCCGAACCCAGCAAGCCATAAATAACATTCTCAGTTGCCATTCCTATATGTGTGTGTGTCTTTCAAGTTGCAGTTGTATTACAGGGCAAGTTCTCTATTGGCAGGTAGCCACTATGATATGCATCTAACTCAGACATGCAACTATCTCATAGTGTGCAATTTGCCAAAGGAGATTTGCCCAGCGATACTTCTGCAATTAATTCTTCTTCAATTCAAACCCGCATTCATCTATTTCTTCAATTAGAGCATCACCCGTCCTCTTGTTTTGTAGAAGTGTGTGTTTGGGAACGCGTTTGGTCACTGCCACTCTGCCTCTCATGGCATTTTACTGTGGTTTTTGAGAAGCTACAATTCCAAACTTCTACGTTGCTGCGATTTGCTTTCGCGAGTTTGGGAAGTTCCTCCTGCCAATTCAAACACTCAGCTTAATTTTTCATCTATTTTACAAAAAAGTTTCTACTTTGTGAGATACTGTCACTTGTTTAAAGCGCCTATACTTTTTAAAATTTAATCATCATATCAGTGTCAAAATATCGTTTTTTCTTTTGACTGAAAAAGTGAAAAATATCGTTTTTTCTTTGGACACTTGAACTCTTTTTTTTTTGAGTAACACTAAGATCTTTTTAATACGAATGATATTTCTTAATTGGTTAAAGTCGTTTTCCTTCCAACGACATAGTTGCACATTAACCTTTCCAAAAAAAGACATAGAACACATAATCTATCATTAAAAAAAAAAGAAGAATAGGGCACATAATCCGAATCCTTACGCTGCTTCTAGTTTCAGCATACATAAACAACTTTTGGTAAATTAATTATGGTTTAAATTTTTTTTTTGCCCCTTTAAATATAGCAACTTTTGATTTTAGTCTTTGCAATTTTTTTTTAAATAAATCTCTGCAAATATAAACGTTTACTCCGTTAATTTTTCCGTTAAAAAATGATGATGTGTCAACTTTTTATCTTTCATGACTTTTCCATATCATATTTTTCTATTTCTATTTATTTATAAAGTTGACTCACTACCTCCAACTTCCACTAATTTTATCCAATTAATTCAAATTTATTAAAAAAAGATCAAAAATATTGTTTATTGTACTTTTTGAGATTATTTCATTCACACGTACCATTTTTGTCCTTGTTGGCAAATTTGCATTATTTTTACTTATCTTTTTATTAGTAGAACTTATTTTTAAGAAAACTACTATTATTGTTTTAAATAGCAAAATATACAAAAAAAAATATAAATCAGAATTAAATACAATAAAGTGTCATTGGATGCTATATTGTATTTTCAGAATTAAATCCAAATTCTTTTTTAGTTGCTTTTTGCTTTTCCCATTTTTGGCTAAAGTAAATACAATTTTTACAAGTAACAAGCCTTCTCCATGCCATCCCCTAGCTTCACGCCACCCCCATGTGCAGCAATTTGCTGCACGCCGGCAATGCTCAATGCACACTAGTTTCTTTACTTCCCTCTCACAGCTTTAAACCCATCAGATCTTTTGCATCCTTTGGATGCTGCATACAACACAAACAAACAACCACACCAACTCTCTACAAAAAAAATAAGGATCAGAGAAGAGAGGAATGAAAATTCAAAAAGAGAGTTATAGAGTGCCATAGATTTCATCTTCTTCAATACACCCCACCTTCACAATGTCTTCCCCCAAAACCCAACAAAACAGAAACATTCCCCAACAACCTCACCTTTTCTATTAACTTACAAAAGAACAAACAGAAATAAATAGGAGCACCCTGAAACTCACTCTCATCTCCGTCGCCGCTCACCACCGCACCTTCCTTCCAACACCATCACCTCCGACAAGAACCGCCGCCGCCGTTGCCGCCGTGACCTCCGGTGGGAACCACCACCACGGCCTCACCATCACCACCATTGTTTCCCCTCACCACTACTCACGAACCCACCATCTCTCAGTTTCGTTTCCCTTCCTCTCTCTCTCAGCCTCTCTCTTTTTCTCTTCACCATTTTTGTCAAATCCATTTCTCTCACTTCTGTTTAGTTTGTGCGGCTATTAGGGTTTGATGGACCCCATTATGCTTTCCTTTTATATCACTTCATGTATTTAAATAATGATAATAATTGTAAGTTAATGTTTAAATGTTTTTTTTATACATACCCTTTTCCTAATCGTGAATCCCTATCCCCTTCTTGTTATTTTTATTTTTGTTTTATTAAGGCATAATCATTTTTGTTTTATCTTTTAAACCTGCCTTTCACTGTTTGAACCCCTGTGTTTTATTCATCTTACTTTTACCTTTTTGTGTATTCTAATCTATTTAATATCTATTTAATCAAACAAAAAACTTATAAAAAGATCATTTTGGACATTTTTATTTTTGACATATCACCGCTCTATTTCTTATTTTTTAATTTTATTTTCTCTTCTTTCTAACCCTCTCTCTTTCTTTCAATCTAACATTTCCTAATATTTCTCACTTTTTTACACATCTACTATTTGTGGCCCCCAAATCTTTTATTTAAAAATATTTTTTTTCCCAGTTTTTTTAATCTACTATATAGTATAATATAATCTATCTAATCTAATATCTATTTATCAAACAAACAACTTACAAAAAGACCATTTTCTAATCTTCATTTTTTGACACATCACCACTCTATTTCTTATTTTTTAATTATATTTTCTCTTCCTTTCTAACTCTCTCTCTTTTTTTCAATCTCATATTTCTCAATATTTCTCTCTTTTTTACACATCTACTATTTGTGGCCCCCACATCATTTATTTAAAAATATTTCTTTTCCCAATTTTTTTAATCTACTATATAGCATAATATAATTAAATTAATATTAAATGATTTACAATTAACTCCTATTTATTTGTCAAAAAAAAAACTCCTATTTACTATCTAATTTAATATTTATTTATTTATCTAATCTAATATTTATTTATACAAACAAATCACATTTAAATTACTCAAACAAGCCTCCTTATTTACTTAAACTCATCTAACTAAGGACAACATTGTAATTTACTATCACACTTTTTTTCAAATTTTCTTCTAACTTCTACTTTTTTCCTACTTTCTCATACTTTTTTTTTTCAAATTTCAAAATTCTAATCAAACCTACTAACTTTATTTTTCCACTATATACTATAATCTACTAATCAACTAAAATAATCAATTGAAACTACGAGATAACACGAGATAACTGTACTGATATATAAAAAAATACGAAATTAATATCTAAAAAATAAGAAGACTTAATGACTATTTAAATTACTGATTAATATTTAAAACACATGTGACAAATATTTGTCACTAATACCTATAAAATGACAAATAATTGTAACAATAAATTATAAAACACAGGATAAATATCTCTTATTGATAATATTTATCTAATCTAATCTAATATCTATTAATTTATACAAACAAACCACGCTTAAATTATTACCTAAACAAGCCTCCCTATTTTCTTGACAACTCATCTAACTAAGGGCAACATTGTAATTTACTATCACATTTTTTCAACTTTCTTCTCCCAATGCAGTTTCTTCTCATTCCCCCTTTTTTCAACTTTTTCCTTTTTTTTCAAATTTCGAAATTCAAATCAAACTCACCCACTTTCTTTTCCCACTATCTACTATAATCTACTGATCAACTAAAATAATCAATTTGCTTATCTAAAAAAACTAAAATAATCAACTGAAACTACGAGATAACTGCATTAATATAGAAAAAAAACACGGGATAACTTCACTGATATATAAAAAACAAGAGATTAATATCTAAAAAAAGAAAACTTAATGACTATTTAAACTACTGATTAATATTTAAAACACATGTGACAAATATTTGTCACTAATACCTAAAAAAGGACAAATAATTGTCACAGATATATAATAAAACACATGATAAATCTTTTTTATTGATAATTTACTATCTATTTTTTACTATCTACTATAATCTACTAATTAACTAAACTAATCAATTGAAACTATGAGATAACTGCATTGATATATATAAAAAAAACACGGGATAACTGAACTGATATATAAACAACACGAGATTAATATCTAAAAAGATAAGAAGACTTAACGACTATTTAAACTACTGATTAATATTTAAAACACATGTGACAAATATTTGTCACTAATACCCAAAAAAGGACAAATAATTGTCATCTAATCTATCTAATATCTATTTATCTATTTATACAAACAAACTACATTTAAATTTTCCAAACAAGCCTTTATATTTATTTGACAACTCAACTAACTAAGGACAACATTGTAATTTACTATATAACTAGTACATTACCTGTGCATACGCACGGGCTGATCATGTTATGTGACATGATTATACTAAAATAAAAATATTAAATTAAAATGTGATTCTTATAAAATTAGTTGTACAATATAAAGATTGTAATAGTTTTGCTGGATAATTTGAGAAATTAAAAAAAATCAAACAATTAAGCCGAAAATAAATGTTAAATCATTATAATTAGAAAAAGTTCAAAAAAAATAAAAATAAAAAGATAAAATTGAAATATATTATCGGTAGTTTAAACAACAATTGGCAATGTTTTGAGAAATTGATGTGTTTTTAACACATGAAGAGTAGAAAATGAAAATAATGAATAAGTAGCAACCAACTAATAATAAATACAAATACTCATGCTAGGCTGCTAGAGGAGGTGTCAAATGGTAACTTGGAGTAGGTTTTAGTGAAAAACAACTACATTAAAGAAAGAAACACTCGATCACACAAAAAAAAGATATGAAGATGATTCATCTTTTCCTTGAAGATTATTAAGGGGGTCCTTGTTCAGGATCAATAAATTACAAAATGCTAGTTTAGTAGGCTAGTACATGCTGCAACATCAAACAATCAAATTAGGTAGTCCAAATGCCCATGAAAGGCATGACAGTAAATAATCCTTTGTTACCCGTGGTATTACAAAAAATAAAATAAAATATTTAAACATATTATTCATGAAAGGCACAACATTAAATCCTTTGTTTCAAGTGTAGGCAGTAGGCTTGTAAGGTCAAGTAGCATTTTTCTTAATTCAAGCATTCAATATGTAAGGTCAACTTTGTATAAAGAAACTGATACTCCAGAATATGTTAGATCCCAAAGCTGGCGAGCTATGTTAATTCGATTCTTTAGAGATGGGATCTCTCTGAGCAAATATGACTTCACAGTGATGATACCTCTATACCTTCTAAGCCAATGGCTTTTTGGGCCCGATCATCGCCCGGGGGATGATACCTCTATACCTTCTAAGCCAATGATGTCCTTATTTCCCTAATGAATTGAAAAGTAGCTTCAGATTTCAAGAAATGGAAAACCAAAACTAAAACCACAAACAAAGGTATATAAAATATGATTGCTAGTAAATGTACCAGACCACCCCCATTCACAGAAACACCTTCAAAGCATTAGAAGACCATGTTCAAGTCAGTCTTATTCCTATATACAAATTCCAGAATAGGTGATCCAATCAACCTTGCCAAAGAACACATTCTACTACCCTTCAAATAAAAGATACCTACAAAGATACCTATATTCTACAACCCTTCAAATGAAAGAAGAACTAAAAGTCAGGAAAACAAATGCTCACCCTCTGTTCAAGCCAGATCTAGAACAACAGGTTCACCATCTTGTTTGAGAGCAAGCCTCTTTATAGCTTGCATAATGGTACAAATTTCAAGATTAGTTTAGAACAATTCAGATAATAAATTAGTTGGACCTAGTTGTATAGTAACAAATGAAAGTATCAATCACTCGAATTCAACAGTAGTTAAGAGGGGAACAAACAAATTGCAACAATAAGTCTATGGAAGTGGCACGAAAAATAGAGACAAACTGGTTCAAGACTCTCCCCTGAACTCAATTCGTCTTCTCAAAACCCACTGGTAAAATGGATTGAAAGGAAAAAAAACAAAATCAATGGTAAAAGAAAATGGGTTTTGATGAATATAAATGAAGAAAAAGAAGAATATTGGATGATGTTTTTAATGAAGAAATAGAAACAAAGCTCCTAAAAGTGGCAGAAACTTTATAATGAGAACCAAACTTCATGCTCGGAATGCAGTCGAAGAAACCCGTGATTGATGAAATATAAAGGTGAAACAATTCAAATGATAATTAACAGAAAATAAATTATAACAAAGTCAAAAAGTCAGGACATATGAAATTATAACATGTTGGCAAAACAATATTGAATTATATTGCATCAAAGAACTGATCAAAAGAAGGGTGTTAAGGTTGAAATAACTTGACAACAAATCATAGCAAATAGGAAACAGTAAATGCATAACAATTTCAATAGTGAATCTAATATGTGAGAAACCTTACACCATACCTTTATTGGTCTTTAAAGAGAAAGAACTATCAGCCGCCTTTGTTTGTTGTGATAGCTAGCTACACCAGACTCCTCTATATGGAATTCAATATATGTTAGAGACATGTGTTGCACCAAGATCTAAAATTTGCAGAATCAGAAAATAAATTAAAGCAAAGTTGGGACTTGGGAGATTGCTTAGTTCATGTACATCTGTTACCAAGAGCTTTAAAGAACAACAATAGCATAAAGGTGAAACAATCCTGGTGAAATTGTATCAGACATGAATTGAAACATAAGAGAAAATAAATGGCTATAATATATCACTTAATACAAAGATATGTATTTGGTTTTATGAAATTGCAAATGAGGTAATTGCAAAGCTTAAATTAATTAACATAAATTCCACACCACCAACCAAAATGAAATATATATATATATATATATATATAATATCAGTTTTAAATATTTCGATCAATCAAATACCATAATAATAACACATATTTGTGCATCGTAGGCATAACTTTATAAATTAGCAGGTATTAACACTTTTCCTGCTCCTTAACAAAAACATAAATAAAAGAAGACATGGAAGAACTAATCAAATGAATGCATCAGATTTTAAAAATTAGCTTTTAAAAATATGAACTTTCCATGACAGAGAGACTGGTAGAGGAAGGAAGAGGCAGAAAACCTAACAATGCCAAAATAGAAATCGAAGCAGAAAATGAATCAAATGCATAAAGCTTACCTCCAGTTAGAGGAAGACACAAAACCTAAGAACACCAAAACAAAATCACAAGCAGAAATCAAATTCAGAATCAATATCAAAATGAAAATCAAAATAAGAAGAGGAAGAAGAAGATCACGGGAAGAGGAACAATACCTGGGTTTCAAAAATTTCAATATGGGATTCAAAAATGAAGAAGAACACAGCAAGAAGAGAGGGAGGAGATGGGTTTCGAAATTTGAACCCTAGGTTTAAAAATTAGAAACCCTAGGTTCCAAAAATGAAGAAGAAGAGAGGAATAAAATGGTTTTTGAAATAACAATTTATGGGTTTGGAAATTGAAGAAGAAGAGAGAAAGAAGAAGAGAGAAAGAGGAAGACACGAGTCTGCAGGAAGGAGCTGAGAAGAGAGGAAGAAATTGGAAGTAGAAGAGAGAGTAATGTGAGGGAAGAAGAAATGAAGCGTGAGAGAAGAAAGAAAGCGAATGAAAAAAAAAGAGAAAGGAAGGAAAGTGAAAAAGACTGGTGGATAAAGACCAGAGCAGTGGGTAAAGACCAGTTCATGGGTAAGTGAGTCTTTTTACCAATCCGATTTTAACCCCAATTATTTGAGGTGTCAAGCATGCCAAATGGCCCAATTGGGGTTTTCATAGGTGGTGAAGTTGTATAAATACATATTAGATTAGATTTTTTTCAAATCTCTTTTCCCAATGCGCTTTCTTCTCCTCTCACTTTTTTCTACTTTCTCCTACCTTTTTTTTTCAAATTTCAAAATTCAAACCAAACCTCTCCATTATCTACAATAATCTACTAATTAACTAAAATAATCAATTAAAACAACGAGATAACTGCACTGATATATAAAAAACACTGGATAACTGAACTGATATATAAAAAACACGAGATTATTATCTAAAAAAATAAGAAGACTTAACGACTATTTAAACTACTGATTAATATTTAAAACACACGTGACAAATATTTGTCATTGATACCCAAAAAAGGACAAATAATTGTCATTGATATGTAATAACACAGGATAAGTATTTCTTATTGATAATCTACTATCTATTTTTTACTATCTACTATAATCTACTAATCAACTAAAATAATCAATTGAAACTATGAGATAACTGCACTGAAATATAAAAAAAACACGAGATAACTGCAATGATATATATAAAAACATAGAATAGTTGCACCGATATATAAAAAAACACAGGATAAAAACACTGATATATAAAAATACTTCATTGGTATATAAAATACACCGGATAAATGCACATATTATTTTTTAATGATACTTTTACATTTTTAGATTTTAATATTTATCTATTTTTTATTTGAGACTCCTTTTTTATCTATTTAAAATTTGTCTTTATTTTTACGGGGTAATGTTCAGACTATTTAAAGTATGTCTAAGTTCATTCATAAAAAACGTGACGGCACCCGTGCATATGCACGGGTATCCTACTAGTTTTTACTAAACTCATATTCACTCAACTTTAACTAAATTTTGATATCATATTTTCCTCTAACATTCTCAAAGAAATTCAATTTGATGTTTAAAAATATGTTCTTAGCAATAGTCACTCTGAGTTTAACTTGTTTGATCATTGCGATAACCTTTAACTTTTCAAATAGACAATTACTAATGACTAATCTGGTTTTGTCCGTTTGGTCATTACAAAAGTCTTTCAATTTCAAATACTATTTAAATAATAAAAATTACCAACACACAAATATTTTCTACCCAAGAACTACGTGTGATTTGATTCTCTACCAGGAGATACGTAGGAACAGAGGGCGGCCAACCTCTGTCAATTGCAATAATAAAAACTCTTTTTTAGGTCTTTCCTAAAATGTTTTATTGTTAGTTTATCAACAAAAATACAAAAACAATTAATTTTTTGTGAAGTATTTTCTACTCATTTTAGTATTAAATAAAAGTGAAATAAATATTTTTAAAGTTAATATAGTTTGCACAATTAATCAGAGGTAACCTTTTTCGAAAGGATGTTGTAGGGTGCTAGTACCTTCCCCACGCATAAACGACTCCCGAATCCAAAATCTGGTTTTCGAGACCATTTTCGTTTCAAAGGAATTTTTCAATGTTTTTCCCTTATAATTAAACATTGATGGCGACTTTATGGAATTGCAACGTGAGAGATCCTCCCGAATTTTTCGGGTGCAACATCCACCACCTATCTCCAACCTCCACCACCTTTCCTTCTCAATTCTCTCAACACCCAAAACCCCTAAACGAAAATCAACTTAAAAAAAGAGGTTAAAGATAGGTACTCCAAGGCCAACAACACACCCACCCACGCTACCCTCAACCATCTACCCTTCTCCTTCTGCTTATTACCTACTTCTCTACTAGCATTCCCCTAACTATTAGCTCACCCTTCTCTTTACTAACATATCTACCACTCCCACCTATGCTTACTGATATAGAATAGGAAGAACAACTCATAAAAAGGTTTTGAAAAGGGAAAACACAAATTAATGAAAAGAAAAGGGAAAAACAAGAGAGAAAACGAGAAATATAAACAATACAAAGTATTGGGTTGAGATTAAATATCACTTGGTCAATACATCATTAACTCTCCTTTTAACTATATTAGTATATACCACCATGTCTTATATAGAGACATTGTTGTTTTTGAGTTCCCGAAAAATATTTTGGAAAATCAATCCACCGAAGAAATTACTGGGTTGAGTCGCGGACTAGGTCACTCTCTTTAAGACGTTTCGTGGCACTGCTCAAAATTGTGCAGGAAGGCTATCAACCACGACGTCCCCAGGATAAAACAGCCCAGTCAAAACTGTTACGAAATATTACTGCATAGTAAAATTTCGCTCAAGAATACACCTTCAAAGTATGGTTCAAAAACCACTCAAATATGGTTCGAAGACCACTCTGAATATGGTTCGTAGACCACTCTATAATATGGTTCATAGACCACTCTTGAATATGGCTCGTAGGCCATTCTTTAAAGTAGAAGAGAATTATTGAGGGAGAGGAGAGAAAGCTTGAGGTATAATTTGACGTCAAGCGGTGTGTAGAGTCAAGTGAGGGAGGGGCCTATTTATAGGCTTCAAAACTGACTTGGTGCGCAAGTCTTAGAGGATAAGACCGGAGTGCTTGCGCTCCAAGCTATAACGGATAAGAACAGACGCGGATAAGAACGACTCTGTTCAACGAATCTGGACAAGCAATGCACCAAAAAAATAAAATAATAATTAATTATTTTCGTAAAAATATATTTACACCTCACAAGACAAGCCCAAGCCCGGCCCGGCCAGGCCAAGCCGGCAGCGGCGCGCGCGTGTGGTGGTCAGATGGTGTGCGTGTTTTCCCGTTTACAAAACTAGGTACCCTTTGGGCCCCAATCCAAAGGTGTGAAGTCTCCACTTATAAGCACTCTTCAAGTGCCTAGTCCAAGCAATGTGGGACTTTTTAATTCACCACCAATGTTCCAACAATCCCCCACTTGAATTTAAAAGGAAGTTTCAGAAGTAGCGTCAAATGCCTCAATAAGATTGTGCATAAGTAGAGGTGTCATACGACTTGAACCTTGCGTAGCGGTTAAGATTTAGATTCAACAAGAGTGACTCGTAGTCTTGAACTCTATCTCTAATCGTCAAAACCACACACAACCTTTTCCATAGGTGTATTCTCAAAAGCCCGTGCGTTTGTGGCCCTGCACGTCTATCCCAGTTTAGTGAACGCTCTAGGAATTTCTGCCAAGAATTCCATTGGAAGCGGCCCCACTTCCACATTCACAAAGGTGAGTCTATCAAGAGTACTCCTGTAGCTAGGTACTCCACTCCACATAGAGTATAGATCTCATTAAGAGTTTCTATTATCTCAACCTTACATCGCTTCAGGAATCATGCTTCTTTACTTATATATAGTAGCATGTTCATCTCCTATCACTTCACAACTTGTTATTACCCATTGAACCTAATTCTTGGGATCTCCAGTCTTTTAGGTCGGGTTACCATCATGAGTGACTCATGGTTCTAATGGCAGTAGTCCCATCTTTTGAGATGTATTTTGGACTTTCCTTTTGGCTAATCCTTTCGTCAAAGGATCACCTAAGTTCTAATCAGAGCGTATTTGATCCACTCTCACAGCTCCTTTTGAGAGAATTTCTCTAACAATGCTGTTCCAACGACATATTTGTCGCCTTTTATCATTGTAATAACGATTCCTTATTTTGCAATAGCCGCGGTACTATCGCAGTGGATCAACGCAACTGTCATCGGTTTTTCCCATAAGGGAATCTCTTCTAGCAGGCATCTTAACCAGCTAGCTTTTTCACTAGCTGTAGCCAATGCTATCATTTCAGACTCCATAGTGGACGGAGCAAAAATGGTCTGTTTCTTTGATTTCCAGGAAACAGCCCCACCGACTATACTAAATATATAGCCGCTAGTAGCTTTGGAATCATCAGATAGAGTATTCTAATCAGCATCACTATACCGTTCAAGTACAGCTGGAAATCTCTGATAATATAATCCAAGATTCATGGTCCTTTTCAGATATCTCATGACTCTTTCAATAGCGTGCCAATGCTCGATACTAGGTCGACTAGTAAACCTGCACAACAATCCCACAACATAGGCAATGTCGGGTCTAGTATAATCAGTGGCATACCTAAGACTGCCAATGATGCTCGCATATTCCGTTCGTCTTACACTGTCACCAGTGTTCTTAAAGAGCTTGACACTCGGATCATATGGTGAACATGCAGGTTTACAATCAAAGTAATTGTATTTCTTTAAGGTCTTCTCAATGTAATGAGATTGATCCAAAGAAATTCCCTTCTCAGACCTAGTGATCTTAATATCGAGGATTACACTTGCTTCTCCGAGGTCTTTCATATCAAAGTTGTTGCACAACAATGATTTCACTTTATTTACAGCATGAATGTTTGATCCAAATATGAGTAGGTCGTCTACATAGAGACATAGGATAGTGCAAATGTCATTCTCAGTTTTGTAATAAATGCATTTGTCACTTTCATTCACTTTAAACTCATTCGATATAATCAAACTATCAAACTTCTCATGCCATTGTTTGGGAGCTTGTTTGAGACCATATAGAGACTTGTCCAACTTACAGACCTTGTGTTCTTGCCCATGGATCACAAAACCTTCAGGTTGCTCCATATAGATTTCTTCTTCTAAATCGCCATTTAAAAAGGCAATTTTTACATCCATTTCGTGTACTTCTAAGTTATAAATAGCGGCCATCAAAATTAGTACCCTTATAGATGTAATTCTTGTAACAGGTGAATATGTGTCGAAGAAATCTATATTCTCCCTTTGGCTACAAGGCGAGCCTTGTACTTATCAACAGTGCCATCAGGTTTTAGTTTCTTTTTCAAGATCCATTTACAACCAATGGGTTTGCAACCAGGAGGCAAGTCCACTAAGTGCCATGTCTTGTTAGACTCTAGAGAATCCATCTCATCATTTATGGCTTCTTGCCACAAATCAGCATCCAATGAAGACAGAGCTTCTTGAAGGCTAGTAGGATCCTCCTCTAATGTATAGACCGTATAGTAGGGTCCATAGTCTTTAGCAACACGTGCTCTCTTACCTCTTTGAGGTTCTATTTCCCTTTCTACGTTGTTTTCAACGCTCCTAAGCACAGAAACTTGAGCAGTTCCGGTGCCCCCACTATTTCTTGATTTAAAAGGGAATCTACTTTCATAGAAGTCAACATCATTTTCGCATTAAGGTCATAAACCTGTATGTTTTGCTATTTACTGCATACCCAATGAATACACATTCATAGGCTCTACTGGCGAGTTTAACTCTTTTTGGGATTATGACATAAGCCAAGTTATCCCAAATTCAAAAATAAGACAAGATGGGCTGTCTTTTCTTCAAGATCTCCGAAGGAAATTTTTTATTTCTTTAGATTCGGCGAATCTATTCATAACTTAACAAACAGCTTATAAAAATTTTCCACAACAGAGATCAAGTCCTAGAATTCAGCAAAATAGCAAATCAATAAAGATTTTATTTTTCTTTCTGCTTTACCATTCATTTCAGAAAAAATATGGTGCTGTCGTTTCATGTATAATTCCATTAAATTAATGAGAATCATACTCCGTTCCTTAATCGCTATAAAAACTCTTAACCTTTTTACTTAATTGATTTTCAAAAATCTGCAATGGAAAACTTTGAATATGTCAAGCACTTCACTTTTATTTTTCCCAAATTATACTACAATGTAGTCAAAACAATTATAAATAAAAGTGATAAACTATCGTTTTCCATTTCTGGTTAACGTTCTATCTTATTCGCATATATCTGAGTGAGTCAAAACTAACACTCAAATTTCCTTACTGATTTATGCGAAGTCTTGAAAATTCTTGCTTGACTTCAAAAATCACAATTTTTTCTTAAGTCATTTTAAAAAAATAACTTTTGAAAAATGCTATTCGGCTCTTATTGAAAAGAATGCATTTGTTTACACATCAACGTCAACCATGTTTAAAGAAATATCATTGTTTAAAATAAAGTTTTAACCAGGCTCAACATCCTTTTCTTATTTTCAGCAACGGTGTATGTTCAAAACATAGTCAGTAACCATCCACCAATCTTTGCATTCACCAACAATGTTGATTTCAAAAATTATAGCACCAAATTGCTATCCAATCAGGTTAGCCTGCAGGGCAGAGCTTGGCCTGTTCATACACTTGCGTGTCGTATGACCTGGTCTCTCGCAATTGAAACAATTAAATGGAGGAGCAGTGTCATTTCTTGGTGGGGGTCCCATTCCAGTTGCTGTTCCTTTGAGCCTGATTACTGTTTTAATTTTTGAAAGGTTTTCTCAAAATTATATTGCAATCAATATTGCAATATATCGTAAAAGGTATAACTTCTCAAAAATAATGTTATTGCTAAAAAGCAATTCTATGATTTAAAATCATTAACCGTTAGCGTTAACCACTAACGGTAACAATATGAATTAAGAAAATTCATTCTTGTCGAGTAGGTTCCCAGGAAAGAGAGGTGGGTCACAACGGACACGCTTAAGTACCAAGTCTTTCCTAGCCAAAACTTTTCCCAGACAATATGAATTAAAAAAAATTCATTCTTATAGAGATGATTATTCTCTTTCCGTAGAATTAAGAATAATATAGAGATAATCATTCTCTTTCTATAAGACCGTATAGAGAAAATTATTCTCTTTCCATTGATAAATAGTATAGAGAATATTATTCTCTTTCCAATGATAATAAATTATATAGAGAAAACAATTCTCTTTCTATAAAGAAAATAATTCTCTTTCCATAGAGAAAATAATTCTCTTTCCATTAATAAGTTGTATAGAGAAATTAATTCTCTTTCTCTTGGAATATTTCTTTAGCTATTTTATCTCTTCCTTTCTGATCAACTGTTTCAGTGAGCACATGAATGTCATCTTTTAAATGTTGGCAACATTTTTCATATTTAATAAAAATTTATTTTCTTGCCATTGACATTCTTGAAAATGAAACAATTTGTTGAAATTAGAAACAGCAGAATCAGAGCCAGTAATGTCTTCGGTTGTCATGGCTAAATTTCGAAACGTCTTAAAATTGTTGTTTTTGAGTTCCTGAAAAATATTTAGGAAAATCAATCCACCGAAGAAATTACTGGGTTGAGTCGCGGACTAGGTCGCTCTCTTTAAGACGTTTCGTGGCACTGCTCAAAATTGTGCAGGCAGGCTATCAACCAATTGTGCAGGCAGGCTATCAACCACGACGTCCCCAGGATAAAACAGCCCAGTCAAAACTGTTACGAAATATTACTGCACAGTAAAATTTCGCTCAAGAAATACACCTTCAAAGTATGGTTCAAAAACCACTCAAATATGGTTCGAAGACCACTCTGAATATGGTTCGTAGACCACTCTATAATATGGTTCGTAGAGAAAGCTTGAGGTATAATTTAACGTCAAGCGGTGTGTAGAGTCAAGTGAGGGAGGGGCCTATTTATAGGCTTCAAAACTGACTTGGTGCGCAAGTCTTAGAGGATAAGACCGGAATGCTTGCGCTCCAAGCTATAACGGATAAGAACAGACGCGGATAAGAACGACTCTGTTCAACGAATCTGGACAAGCAACGCACCAAAAAAATAAAATAATAATTAATTATTTTCGTAAAAATATATTTACACCTCACAAGACAAGCCCAAGCTTAGCCCGGCCAGGCCGAGCCGGCAGCGGCGCGCACGTGTGGTGTTCAGATAGGTTCTGGTTCAGAATCATATATACTAGGCATTTGATTGATCCCATAAAACTATGATCTTTGAATCATCATCATCCGAAGAAGAATCAAGCAATTTTTTTTTTGGTCGAAAGAATCAAGCAATATGAGTACCTACAGACATCTTATATAGGGGTTTTGAGTTATTCTCCGTTTGGGAGTTTTGTAGGTGTTGAGAGTTGAGAAGGAAAGGTGGTGGAGGTAGGTGGTGGAAGTTGGAGGTTGAAGAGAAAAGTGAGTCAGCTTTTTCAATAAATAGAAATGACATGGAAAAGTGATGAAAGACAAAAAAAATGACACATCAGCATTTTTACAGAGGGACTAAAATGGTAAACGTTGATATTTGCAGGTACTTACTTAAAAAAAATTATTTTGCAGGAATTAAAATCAAAAGTCGTTATATTTGCAGGGACGAAAAACATATTTAAACCATTAATTATTCAATGATAACAAACCTTGCCCGTATAAAGAGAATATATGCTGTAGTATTTTCTTTCATGTGTAACCAAAAAAAAATCTTCTTTCATGTAACAAGGTCTTATTTCCTTTCTACATAGAGAAATGTTTTTTGAAACCCAAATTTTACATATATACATTGTATTTATATACGATTTTGCTTTTTTATTAATTTTTTCTTTTTCCTCCGAATTACACACATTAAAGTTGAATACATTTTAACGGTTATAGGCAGAACCGTCCCAAACAATTTAGAGGCCTACAAATTTGAACAGGTTGAACACACTAGAGTTTAGACAAATGTTTCCACAGAAACAATATATATATATATATATATATATATATATATATATATATATATATATATCCGTTTTATATTTTTGGGGGCCCTAAAAAATTTAGATTGGGCCGAGGCCCTGTGCGGTAGCACAGGTTGCCCAGTCCAATGGCTGGCCCCGGTTATAGGTGTAAGTTGTAAAACTTGGTTGTAGAAAAACAATACTTTTCTACTTATACAATATCATATTCTCTATGACTATGAACAATGTACAAACACAAAATTTGAAACCATATATTCTTAGTCGCCATTCTTCGTTTGGAATGAGGTGCTTTAATTCTAACCTAACTAAAATTCATCTGGTCAACAAAAGAGATTCTAATACAAAAGACTATTAGGTTGTTTCGTGTCTCGTATAAAGCGGGTTTACTCTTTCAAAAGTTCTTTGTAGACGAGTTAGTGTCGAAAATTATATTTTTATATTATGTCAAAGATGTAGTTGGCTTGTTGGTTTATGCAACAAAATATAAGAATAAATGCATCTTGACAATTGATGCAAGCTGTGCCAACAAAGTTACTAGGGCAGTTATTAACGGTTTGTTTTTATTTAAAAATAAGACAAGTGTCAATAGGAAATTTACTAAATAAGACACTTGTCACAATTTGTGTAATTAGGAAGTTATCTTGTTTTGTCTATATGTACTTGTAACATCATTGTAACCAAAGTTCGAATTTGTAAGCGCTCTACATATCTATCGTAAGTCTTTGTTGACGTTCGTGGATCAACCAATATCATTTCAATTCCAGTATCTACTTAATGTTATTACTTTTATGTTGATGGACATGACTTCGGATCAAAAATCACCGTCAACAAGACGACAACTTGAATCAATCTAACTTAAACTCACACTAAACTAAAGTACCTTCGACCTCTTTCTTACTACTCCTTCAAGTCTTTTACTTCACCAACTAAAGTACCTTCTTGGCACTTGTTCATTTGTACTATTGAATTATATTTGTTACCTTCGTTGCATTTCCTTTGCTTTACTAATCATTTGAAAGGGATGATCACTCAATGTGCACCGGCTTAAAACAATTTCTCCGTTATGTATTATTTCTTGCAAGTAATAGCATTATTGCCTGCTTGTATATGTGACTCTATTTTATTGATTATACATTTTTCTTTCGCATATTATTTTAGTAGTGAAATGTTGAATCCAATTACAAAAGATTACTTGTTTTGTTTGACAAGAATTAACAAAGATTATGGTAACACCAAATCACCAAAAATCGAATTTCTCTCTTTGATCTGTTAGAATAGGTTTTTGGAGCTACAAAAATGAGTGTTAGAGTTAGAGTTCATGTGGGTGAGAAGACGAAACTAATATAAATATTTTGAGACATGATACTTAGTACGACAACAAATTGTACAGGAACACTAATGTGTTGGGTGAGCCAGTGTTTTTTTCACTCCAGCTCAATGATATTGTGTTATTCTGACATTTCGTTACCGGCCTTTCATACCAAATAGCGGTGCCCAAATCTTTTATAAGGGAACCAAATGATCCAAAATTAGGTATTAAAATGACCCATTTAAAATTTAACTCACTTAACATTATAGGTCCGCAATCAAATGACTGATTTTCAACAGAATTTAACAGAGAGACAAACTTGTCCCTTGTCAGTAAAGGTAAGAGACTAATTTGGATATTAATTATTCTTAAAGAGATTTTTGTCGGAGACCAAATTAGTACTCATTCAATAAAAAATTTGGTGAAAGCCTATGTATATAGCTGGAAAGGGTTTTGGCTTTTGGAGCTTGGAAGACCACCGATGCAACCTGTATGTACCATACAATCTACATCTCATATGCAGCTTGCCGCCGGAGGCGGGAATTTTTTTTTTTTTCAGCAACCACCCAAAAAAATGCCGTTTTCACTTGGCAGTCTTTCTTTGTATCACGTGTCGTTCACATGTATTTTTGGTCTGCTGAAGCGTTTTATTTTGCTTTTATCAGGTTAGCAATGTGCTAATTTTCTTCTGGGAAATTTATCAATATATTATTATGCGTGTATGTTGGAAAATTCTTAGCCAACCAAAAGGCTTCTTCTCCAAATACATTCATTTAATCGAGACGTCTTTCCACCGCATTCACCAAAGGGGAGACCCACGGAACAGTTAGAAGAGGGAAAAGAGGATGTCGTGGTGTTCCGGCAATAAGGGGGTGTTGTGAGGGTGATGATGTGAAGGGAGAAATGAGAAGAGAAGGACCGGAACAAGAGACATGAGGCATGGCGGTTGAGGTTGAGTGGTGGTGATCACGCAGACAACGGTGATGGGTAAATGGCCCCTTCTCTGTTTTTCTTTTATTCTTTGTCTCTGTCCTCTCACTCTCACTCTCTCTATTCCTTCAGAGAGGAAAAAATTCAGAAGACAGTGAGAAAGATGAAACGGTGCAATGCAAGAGAGGGAGGGAACGCTTTTTCATTTTCATTTTTTGGTTTCATCTATATACTTTCTATTTTCGCCTTTTTTATATATAAATACAACTTGATTAATAAATGAGTTATCAAAGAAATTCTCACAGTCTCTGTTTACAACCCCTTGATCACTTTCTATAGTTTAATGGTGAAGTAACTCAATTAGGAATATGCTAATCATCCCCTTTTTTAAAATTATTCTTCTTAGCTTATTTTTGTTGCGATTAGTTTCTCCCAAGCATAATCTATAGTTAGGTTGGCTAATTTGTTTATTTCAGTTAACTTATTATTATTATTTTATTCATGCAGTTTAATTCAATTTCATTTTGCTCTCAAAGGGGAACTTGTATTTGGCAAAATCCATGCATTTATAATCAACGTGGGGAGTATTTGTTCCAGGAAGAGAGATCAACAAGTTATTGAAGATGATTTCCGGAGAGGAGTCTCAGGAAGATACTTTCCAAGTGCCAACACAAAATGGTTAGGTTCAGAAGTTTACGTTCTAAGGCAAATCATGTTTCTGGCCTGTACCTCCCTTATGGATTTATGTATAAATAAGATGCATGAGGTGCATTTTTGGCTTAATTGTTTTTCTTTGTTGTTAGTTCTTTTGTTTTTCATAAGGTAATTGATCCATGTGTTGAGTTTTAACAGGATTTTCATAAATATGATTCCTTTTCAATTCTTCCAAGAGACATAAGCCAGCAAATTTTTAATGAATTGGTGGATTCTCATTGCTTAAAAGAAGCATCGATCAATGCTTTCGGAGATTGTGCTCTTCAGGTACTTTGCAAAAGGCTTTGATGAAATGAAATTTCAAGGGTTGCTTTGGTTTGAGTACTTAGAACTTTGAAGCTTTAGTTATAGAGATTATCTTGCTTATCAAATATATGTTGTTGTCCATTGCAGGATATTTACTTGGGTGGCTATCCTGGAGTTCACGATGGTTGGATGGATGTCATTGCTTCACAAGGGTCGTCTTTACTTTCAGTTGATGTGACTGGTTCTGTTGTGACAGATAGTGGATTGAAACTCCTAAAGGGTTGCTCAAATCTTCAAACATTGGCCCTCAATTACTGTGAACAATTTTCAGAACATGGACTCAAACACATTAGTCGTAGTCTTACTATTTCTTTCCTTATGATTAGAGTTTTCTAGCAGAACTATAAAGTATGAACATTCAAATTATTCAAATGAGGTGGAACTTTGTGCTGAGCTTGGTGATATTTAATACGTATATTGTATTCTATATGTATGAATTATGTATTATTGTCTCTGTCTTTCTCTTTTCTGTACAAAACCAAACTGCTGTCACTAATTTTGGTATATTTTCTAAAAGAAAATTTCTGAAATTCATTAGCGTTGGCCCTTATTCTATATGCAATATTGTAGTTATTTTTAGTAAATAGATAAAAGTGTTGTTTGATTAACGTGATCAATCAATGCAAGTTTGTTGCATAGGTCTTTCAAACTTGACTTCATTGAGTATCAAGAAGAGCAGTGCCGTCACTCTTGAAGGAATGCGTGCCCTTTCCAACTTAGTTAATTTGGAGAAGCTGGATCTTGAGAGGTGTTCAGACATTCATGGTGGCTTTGTTCATCTTAAAGGTTACTATTGTTAGGCATTTGTTACATTCAAGCAACCCCCTGGGTTTTACATCAGACACAGAAATAGTTGTGCACCTATACAGCTGAAACATAGAGACTCTAGACAAAAGAAAATAACCATTTATCCAAAGCATATATGGAGAACATCTTTAAAATTGTAGCCATATCTGTTACTTTTGGTTTGGTTAGTATCTTTGTTAAATAAATTCGTTTGTTATGTTTGTTATTTTTATGCAGACATGTAGGATCTACTTACCAATATTAAGTAGATTTCTTTACTGAACACGGCAAAGGGAGCCGAAACAAAATAGAGAAAATAATTAGTAAAGGATATTATGGTGTTGTTTGCTCTGGCCCACTGGAAACGAAAGTCAAGTGCTCGTGTAGAGTCACTCAACTTTATAGGTGAAAAGCCCGTGCCACTCTTATTAATTTTTTTCAACTTTTTTTGACTTTGTGGGTAGAAACTGAAGAAACATATTGAGATTGATTTTAATGTTTTGGGCAGTTGGTGAGTGATTTGATTATGAGGAAACTGGAAAGATGAATGAAAATCAACCTTTAGTGCTTTGCTTAATGGAGCCTTCTTTTTGGTTTATGTTTTGCTTTCTTACATTTTTGTTCCCACCTTTGGTTTATTGTTTGTTCATCTAAATCATATTTCATTTAGTTTTTGATCCACTATAACAGTTTTTGCCCTTTTTCTCAATAAATGCCAAATAATAGCGCCCTCTTTGCAGCTGGTCGGGCATATGCAGAAACTAAAAAAATAGAGGTAAATTGTAGTGAATTTAATTCCAAGTCTGCAAGTGTAAGTTATTGGTGATGGGGACTCGAAGTTATTTTGCTATTGTTGAGTATGTTGTGGATCAAATGTTGGTGCTGAATCATATTGCAGTAACGTTATAGGAGAAGAGGGAGGAACCGACCAAAGGAATTACTTTCATTAATATTTTCTCACCTATTTTATATCACTATATCTGACTTCTTAATTATGGAATTGAAATTTCATTATAAGTTTAAGTACATGAATGAATTATTTAACAATTTAATAATGTTTTTTTGTTTTGTTTCTTGATTTGAGATTCTATAATCCTGGACCAATGAACCCAATTTGTTCTTCTGATTTTTCTCTTGAATATCTTCAAATTGAGTTAGATACTGAGGATGCTGAAGCAGGATTTTATTCTGAAAATTCTGAATATTTTGATTCTCTTAGACATGGAAGTAATCAAATTGAGTCTATTTGTATACCTGAGGAAGTAGATTCAATGAGAGAGTGTAGTACTGAAATTGTTGATCATAGCGGGAATTTTGACATAGAAGCAAAGAAGGCATCAAGTTTTCAAATTCCAGTTTTCAAAATTGGAATTGCAACTTTAGTGAGGAATTAAAGGGAAGCTGTAGTGAAAATAGTGATTTTGAGAAGAGGGACATAGTTTCTACAAGCACCAACAAGTATGAGTTGCTCTCACCCAAAAAATTTCAGCCAATTCTTCAATTAAGGTCTGCAAAATTTACTATCAAAGAATGTTTTCTTCATTCAGATGATCATAAACTCATAAGAAGCAAAATTTTGTTTATTGTTTTCTTTTTCAATGAAACCGAGTCTGCTAAATTTGTTTTATTTTTTTCTTTTTCTTATAATTTAGATATCTGATTTCCCGTTTTCCATTGGGAATGCTTTAAGCGGTTTCTATAAAAGCTTAATCATATAGTTTCTCATCCTAAATTAGTTATTGTAATTTCTAGCATTCCAGTAATTACAAATAAATATAAAGTTGGTTCCTTAGGCAGGTCTAATGTGATGCCCCACAAGAATCATTAATTTATAATGACTTTGTCATTCACCTTTGAAATTTTCTGCTTTTGTTGATGATGCACATAGGTGGTGACTTATAGCTTGCTTTTGTTCATCATGTACCGAGGTGAGTGACACATAGCTCAACTGTACTGCAGCTCAACTCTCAGCAAAATGTATATTGATATTTTTTTTCTTCGTTGAAATCAGTTCATTGTAGGAAATTAGTAAACCAGTCGACTACTATTGTTTAAATAGACAATAAATGCACAACATTGTTTTTTTTATGCCAAAACTTTATTACTTCAGTGACTAGATGATAAGTTCAATTTAGTTTATTTCTGCTAATCATTGATACATTGTTCCATTTTGTGATAATTTCATTTCACAAATTTAGGATGATGGCAGGGCAGTTGATTGCTAAAGCTTCAACACTCCCTTCAAGAATCAAGTCTCTTGACGATCATCTACATGGCAAAGGTTCAAAATTGGGAATCATCTATTCTAATGCTAGGTATCACAACATGTTAAACTTAACACTTTGATTTTAGTATGTGTATGATTGGTCAACAACCATTTTGATCTTTAGTGATTTTGTCCGTAGAAATCAAGCATGCCGCAAAACTATTTCCAGATCACTAGGGCATTAAAAGCCATGTAAAGAACTGCAGGACATACATTATCAAGGAAGGGAGTTAGGAGAGGCTGCTGCTCCAATTGGTTATCACCATAGCCAATTTGTTGGCCTGATTTGTAGTGGACTTGAAAGTTCTGTACTTGAATTTCATTTTAACTATGAAATAAGTAATATTGCTGGTGACTTTCAGTTATTTTATGGTTATGTCTAATGAGTACAAAATCTGTGGAGTCTTTTTATTTGTTCAAACCGTTCATACTCTTGGTAATTTTACTACACACTATTGAGGGTGCAAGTGGAGTTATATAATATATCTCATATTCTCAGAGTCTCCATCATAAATTTTGCTTAGTAGCTATGTAAATGAAAAGCTTTCCTTGGGTTTCAATGTCCATAACTTGATTCCATTACTATTTTTGACTTACATAAGACTTTGCTTCTATTATTAGATTGTTCAGTTGAATTTAGTTAATATGTCTTATTTAGTTTACTTTCAACCGAAATTTGTTGATATCTGTTCTGTACCTTGCAGTGCTGGGGACTGCAGTTGGTAGTCTCTTGCAATCTAGCTGGGTATCAGTTTGAGCCCGGGAGGGGTACCTGCGAAGCCACTCCGACGCTCAAGTCAGTATTGAGAATAGGTGAGTGATTTAGCTAGGAATGAGAGTGTACCCAATTATGGCAATGCGAGCCATTATTTATAGGGAAGCGTGTCCCTTGTGAGTCGTTGGATCGGTAGAATTGATCTGAGCCGTACAAGTATGAGATTTATAATTGGGCTTGCATGTGGTGGAAATGGATCCAAGTGATTGGGCCAATCCATATCCAATTGCTGAGTGGGCCTCGTGGCCCAGTCTAGAACAATATTCATCAGTCCATCATCTTATCAGTCCATATCTCTTGTTTTTGTATGCTTGACTTAATAATTATTGACATCTATAAGTAGCTTTTTGTTACCTTCGTGTCTAAACATGTTGTCTTTAATCAGTAATGTAAAGATTGAAAGAAGCTAAAGTGTGTTAATTAGATATTGGAGCAATTCCATTTGTTGCCCTAACAAACAAAAGTAATCACTGAAAAGCAAAGTACAAATTTTCTGGAGATCGTAGTAATTTTTCTTTCTTATGTTGTCAGCAAAACATAAATCAATATTAGTTCCTCTTCTTCCGATGTGAAGACCTCTTTGGTGGGTGATCTGTAAGTTCTGTAAGCGCTCAAAGAGCCTTGAGGCCTGCCCTGACCCTAGTGAGCCCCCAGAGCCCAACTCACCTAAACTTTTTGTAACCAAAAAAAAAAGTTCCTCTTCTTCCGATAGTGATGGGGCAATTGACTATGACTCGGATAGTATGCAAGGCCTACTAGATGGTTCGATAATTTTTTTTTGCCAAACAAATTAAAGGAAACTCTACATATGGAAAATATGTCAAGTGTCATGATGAGTCAAATTTTAGATCCATCTAAATAAGTACATTGGTTCTACATATTTGAGTAACTGATTAATCTTGACATTTTTTATTTTCATTGTTCTGTGTAGCATTTTCCTACGCGGATTGGAAGAATGATTCTAGATGGCCTTGAAACAATTACTGTTTACCACTGTGCTGAGATATTGGATATGATTGTGATCTACATGTTGCCAGGATATCAAGAGATGAGAAATATCTTGCAGGGGAGTTTTTGTTGCAGTTTGTTAAAGATATCAACCTACAAGTTGGTGATGTGCTTGAATGGATGATAGAAATTTACCCAATTAGAATCACTGTTCACATAAGTAGGAAGTATATGAGATATATAATGTAATTGTGCTTAACTTTTAATTTTTGTTGTAGTGTATTAAGTGTAATGACACCTTACAAAACAAGCTCAACATTGTTGTCTTTGTATCATCTGTCTGGACAATGTAATGTAGTTATTTTTCAAACTTAATCGTATCGACTTTTTAATAATTATTTATATTAGTCATATATTTTTATCTTGATTATTCATAAATTTTATTTGTTTCCTTTCTGATCATGAGCGACTTGAACTTTTTTAATTATTAATCGCTTGAAAGGCTTGCAGTTAGCCAACCCCGTGCATCGCACGGGCTATGGGGCTAGTGCTAAATAATATGCGGAAATAAACTTTTTATCTTGTTTCATTTTACTTATGCTTGTGAACTACTTCTTCTAATTATCTCCAGTATAATAATGTTCACCAAAAAGGATATGGTTCCTACGGGACAAAGGAATAAAACCATATGAAATGCAAAACTGAAGGCATTGTTCCATAGGATATGCCCATTCTAGCAAGCCATAAATAACGTTTTCAGTAACCATATCCTACTTGAACATGCAAATGCATGATCAGTGTGTTTTTCTCAGTTGTGGCAGCATCACAGGGCATGTTCTACTTTGGCAGGTAGGTAGCCACAAGCTATGATGTATATTCAAGCATTACTCTTTGAGTGTGCAACCTGCCAAAGGAGATTTGCCCAGCAATACTCCCGCAACACTCTACTTCAATTAAAGGTGTAGCATTTTTCTGGTTCTTCAACACCTATACGTTTCAAATTGAAACAAGGTACGTTACCACATTCATGATATTCATCTTCGTCATCTTTAAGGATTTGACCACTCCCCCCCCCCCCCCCCCCCCCCCACAAAAAGGGACAAATTGTCCCCGTCCTGTCCCAATTTGTCAAACAATAATAATAAATTTTGATATACAATAATAATAAATTTTGATATACAATTCTGCCATATACAATTCTAATATTTAAATACTCTGTTCATAACATAGTCATTAAGGTCCTGTTTGGGGTGATTCTCTGTTTTGAATTTTTCATAAACTAAAATCAGTTTCTGTTTTGAGTTTTAAAAATTTCAGAAACCAAAACCAGATTGAGTTTTGAGTTAAGAAACTTTCAAAAATAAAAACTATGGTTTAAAACATGAATCAAAGTGGTAGTTGACGGTGGTCAGAGTGGTGGTCGTCAGTGGTCGGAGTGGTGGTCGCCAGTGGTCAGAAAGGTGGTCAGTGGTGGTCAGAGCGGTGGCCCACGGTGGTCAGAGTGGTGGTCGGCAGTCGAAATGGTGGTCAAAGTGGTAGTTGACGGTTCGAGTGGTGGCCGTCGGTGACCGGGGCGGTGGTCTGAGCGGTGGTCGACGGTGGGCAGGGTGGTGGTTGGCGGTGGCCAAAGTGGTGATGGACGGTGATCAGAGTAGTGATCGATGGTCGAAATGGTGGTCAGTGGTGGTCAAAGTGGTAGTTGACGGTGGTAGGAGTGGTGGTCGTCGGTGGTAGGAGTGGTGGTCGGTGGTAGCTGGAGTGGTGGTTGGCGGTGGCCGAAGCGGTGGTCAGAGTGGTGATCGATAGTCGAAATAGTGGTCAGTGGCGGTCAAAGTGGTATTTGACGGTGGTCAGAGTGGTTGTCGTCAGTGGCTGGAGTGGTGGTTGGTGGTAACCAAAGTGGTGGTTGGCGGTGGCCGAAGTGATGGTCGGCGGTGGTCGAAGTGGTAGTCGGTGGTTGTTGAAGTGATGGTTGGTGATGACGTGTTGGTGTTAAAACAAAAACTGAAATTAGAAAACCTCTTTTTTTGGTTTTGTTTTTTGATGGAAAACTGTTTCGAATATAAGAAAAAAACCAATTCAGCACCATTTTACCCAAACATGATTTGGTTTTGAAATCGTCTTTCAAAACCAAAAACCAGAAACTCACGACCACCCCAAACAGGCCCTAAGGTTTTTTGTTGTTTTTTTTTTTTATAAAAAAGTTATTCTTCTAATTTGTATTTTCTTAAATGAAGTTGACAAGAACCCCTCCAGAGGTCATAGAGTTGTTTCGCCGTACGCACCATTATATTAAGGATAACACTTGGATGGATAGACGATCAAAACATTTGAATATAATGAGCTATCCATTTTTATTTCTATTATGTTTCTTATGTTTATTTTAATTTATTTCGGTGTCTGAATATTAATTGGTCTTATATTCATATCAATAGGAGAACTTTATACACACATGAGAAGAACTGACCCAAGTAGCATCTTTGCAAGGAGCTACTCCACCAAATCAGTTTGATGTATGACATGATGTAATTGAAGTAAATAAAGGAATGATGTATGGCTATGGACTATATTCGACTGTAGTGTTGAGATCTTACTATTACGGTTCAGGTTGTTCATCATCTGAATGAGTGCATAGACAAGAACTTAATGAACTCATAAATGAGATGAAAGAAATGAGAACTGAAAGAGATGAACTTCGAGTCGAAATGGGAAATACCAAGAAAAACTGTGAGCAAAATAACAAGATGACAAAACAATTGATGAAAATGATGAAGTTTCAACAACTTCCATTTAATGAAGAACTAGATAATGAAGATGATGAAGAGGTTGATTCAGAGGGACAAAGTGATGAAGAGAGTTAAACATTTCATGTCTTTTGTTATGACTTAAAACTAATTACTATATTATATACGATTTTGTCTAAAATGACTGTTATATATTTCTTACCAAGTACATTATGTTTTTAATGTAATGAAGTATTTTTGTTTTGCAAAGAAATTAGCATGAATCAATCAGGTATAAAAAAATATTTTTAACTATCGACATGTTAGAAATTAAATTAGAAAGTAAAAAAAAGTTACAAGTTAATCATTTTGTTCACTAAATTGATAAAGAAACGACATTAGCAAAACTCGTTGTTATATTCCATCGCAAAATCAGTTGCTATATTGGTCTCTAAAATTAGTCATAAAATTAATAGTCGAAAAACCGGTCGCTAAATTTAATCACTAAATTTGTCACTAAATCAGTCACTAAATATTCAATCGCAAATTCAGTCGCTAAATCAGCCGCTAATTACAATCACAAAAGCAGTGCCTAAAATTGGTCGCTAAATATGTCTCCCATAACAGTCGCTATAGAATTGGTCGCTACCGGTTAGCGACTAGTGATTTAGCAACTGATTTTTTATGGTCACAAATTCGATCGCAAAATCTCGTTGCGACTGATTTTTCCTATATATTTGCGACCAAAATTTAGGTCGCTATTTGCCATTTTTTGTAGTGTTAGGATGTAATAGAACGACTGGGGTGGAATGCGCCTCTAATTCACTTGATCAGGTGCAATTTAGATACAACTATTTTCCTAAACAAGAACAAAATTGGTGAGGGTTGGTGTCTCCGGAACCACCTTGGAGAGTTCATTTCTGCTTCTACAGATTGGTGTTTGCCAACTCTATCTCCTCTGGAAGCTGAAGTTTGGTCTCTTCTTAAATCTCTTGCTTGGGTTGCTAATCAAAACCTACGTGGCATAACCTTTGAGATGGGCTACAAGAAAGTGGTAGATGATGTCTATACTATGAACCTAAACCGATCTGAATATAATTCATTAGTTTCTAAGTGTAGATCCATTATCAGTTTAAACAACGATTACAAAGTTGTGTTTATGAAGCGATTAGCAAATGGTACTACTCATGTGTTGGCACGAGCATCTGTAAGACTGTAACCAATGCTTCTCGGAGTTTCTTTAGCTATTATTTTGAACTCCGTTTTGGCTGAAATTCATTGATCTTGTTGATGTAAAAAAAAGAAAACAAGTAATTTTTCCTTAAAAAAAGTTGGCGAACTTTGAAAATTCTAACATAGATTTGCTGCCAAACGAGTACCCCGCCCCGTACCCCATGCATATTTGATATGGAGAATCTATTCGATTAAGAATGCTGCGTCAAGTTTTAGCATACACAGAATCAACTTTGGAGACTACTTGGAGGCCACTAAAAGCAACAAATGGAATCTTGACACAGAAAGCTACAGGGAACATGTTTCAGAATTTTTTCTTTTGAAAGTTCAACAATTTTTTTTGTGACCTTACAAGCTTACTAGGGACGCTGACACATTCCTGCTTACCACTGTGCTTGTGTTGCAAATCATGCTTCATTGCTTATGATGCAAAATATTCTGCATTATTCGCATATATACTTGGAACTGTTATTCAATACTGGTATATGCTATGGATTATACCTCTGTACTGTACGTGCAAAATCGTAAAATCTCATAGAACACTTATTGGATATGCTGAAACAGAAATACTAAAAGGCTAACAGCAATATATGTGCTGAGTTAAGTCTTATGAGGTATAACCTTTTTCAACATGTTGTTTGGGACAATGTCATAATGATTTCATGGGATCAAAAAAGATTTGACAACTTTATTAAAAAAATTGAATGTATATTTTGTATGTGACAGAACAAGGGTGAACTGACATCTTTATTAAAAAAATTTGAAGCACATACTTCATGAATCATGTGTGAGTCGTCTTGTAGTGAAGTAAATTGATTTTGAATGAATTAATTTTGTAAATTAAGTTGATTTTGAATAGAAGTGAGCTAAATATAAAATGATTTTTTTTGAGGAGTTGCGGAATTGGTATTAAAGTGAGTTCAACATAAACCCAGGGGGTGTGGTTGAGTGGTTGGGGTTCATTCTCCCTTAACTAAGTGTCGAGGGTTCGATCATCGCCTTGAGTATGAAGCAGCTTTAAATCTCTGTGTCAGCTGTCCCACACTTCGAAATGTCTCCAATCCAAAGAGGGGATTAGTCACTGCGTTCGACGGTGGATACCGTGGTCTCGATAAAAAAAGTGAGTTCAACAACAAATTTGGGAAAATAATCAATTTTGGAAACAAAAGCTACAAATCCTAGCTTATAGTTAGAATCGATTTTACCTTAGAATACACAAACATAACAGAAATAATTTTATATCTTTAGAATCGCTTTTATCTCTCAAAAATAGATCCCAACATTCAATTCTTCTAGATCTTCCTACTAAATAATTAAGCTTATTCTCTTTTTTTTTTTCGTCTTTTAAGATTGTTATTCCAAAGTACTAAAAAGTTCAGTGCTAATGCTATATATATGATACCCGCTCTTTTTGATGTTGGCCAGTTTTTAAAGTTTTCTATTTGCTCTTGTCAAAGCAAAAGTTTTATTCTGTTACTTTTGACCCTTAAAAGTGTGAGGAGCTACATAAAATGGAACGACAATTATACTAATTTCTGGGTTTGAATTTACAGTTATGGTGACTTTAAAAAATTGTTCGACTATATATTTTTTTGAGCATCGTTCGACTATATTCAACTTATCTACTCTACTATAATCTACTCTACTATAATAAAATCAAATGTCAGGAAAATGACTATACTAAATATCTTAAAAGTTTGTCATTTGTGCATTTTTAATGGTATTTTCGTAAAATACCCACAAAATGTCAAAAATGCTGTTGATGCGCTGCCAAATGTTGCTGACGCGCTGCCAAAAACTCCTAAAGTGCTGTAGTTGCAATGACGCGCTGTCAAAAGCTACTGAAGCGCTGCCAAAAATCAATAATTAATTTTTTAAAAAAATTATTTTTTTCTTTACAAAATTCTATTTTTTTAAATCATAATTTTTTTGTTTAAATAAGTTATTTTATTTAAAATCTCATTTTCTTTTTTCCTCTTTTTTACCTTATTATTAAATTATAAGAATATACCGACTTTTTTTTAAAAACTTTTTGCAACTTTCAACGTATTTATAATTTCATAGCAAATTAGGCACGGGTAAAAAACTAGTAAACAACCAAGAAAACATATTAAGGGAACCTGTCTGATCGACTATCAGACGAACTCAAGACACAACAATTATTACATACATCTATCTACTCTATCTACTCTACTATAACACGAAAATGACTATACTAGACATCTTAGAAGCTTGCCAATTGTGACTTTTTAGGAGTATTTTCGTAAAATACCCACAAAATGCCAAATAGTGCTGCTGATGCGCTGCCAAATGTTGATGACGCGCTGCTAAAAGCTGATGAGTGCTGCGAAAAGTTGCTGAAGCGCTGCCAAAAATCTAATAATTTTTTTTGATACGTAAGAAGCCAAAAATCAGTAATTAATTTTTTTAAAATCCTTTTTTATTCTTTTCAAAATTCTAATTTTTTTAAATCACTAAGTTTTTTGTTAAAAATCAGTTATTTTTTTCTTTTAAAAATTCTTTTTTTTAATTTACTATTTACTATAATCTACTCAAACTACTAAAACAAATTAATTTAACCATTAACAATTGTCAAAAAAAGCGATACCGCTAGCAAAGATTTCAAATTCATTTTTCCTAAAAATATCAATAATTAAATCTCATTTGCAACGAGAGCGCCATTGAGAGCGCCAACGGGAGTGGCAACAGGAGCGAAATTGGAAGCGGCAACGGGAGCGCCAATGAAAGCGCCAACGGGGGTGCATTTTTTATTTTAAATCTCATTTTCTTTTTTCCGGATTTTTACTCCATTATGTGAATATGCCGACCTTTTTTTTTAACATTTTGCAACTTTCAACGTATTTATAATTTCAAAGTAAGTTATATTAAATACAGTATCACCCGTGCGTATGCACGGGTAAAAAACTAGTTTCATTAAATGTCAGACACATTGTTGTGTCCTAATTTTTTTTTGAGTAAAGACCTATTTTAGTATCTGACAATTTCTTGATAGGATAAATTGGTCCCTGACAATTTTTTGAGACAAATTAGTCCTTGACATTTTAAAAACAAACCTGTTTTGAAAATGTGAGGGATTTTTTTGTCCTAAAAAATTGTCAATGACCAATTTGTCCCGTAGAAAATTGTTAGAGACTAAAATGGGTCTTTACTCTAATTTTTTAAGAGGTTGGCACATTAGCCACATATAGGAGAAATGGGGAATGAGAGTGTGGGTTCGAACCCGGAAGCAACCGAAAAATGTTTCTAGCTCCAACCAACCAACTGAGCTACACTACTGAGTCTGTTGTGTACTAATTTTGTCTGTCGATGTTGTGTTCATACTTTTAGTCCGATTGTAAATAATTGAACATTAACACACAAATTTCTGGGCCAATTGCCATCCTAAATTTACAAACAAAAACTTAAAAACACAACACAGAAAAATACAAAAAAAATAAATAGAAAACACAAAAACAAAAACAAAAAAATGAAAGATGCTCATCAGCTTTTGAGTTAGCTTTCAAAGCTTCTTTCATCATATTCATGCCTTTTTTCACTAATCAAGACACTGCACACACTACTCCAAGCAAGTCACGCCTCTCCTCTCTCACATGCTTCTGCACCTATACGTCCTATTTGAGCTCAAGCCAAAACGACTTTCCCTAAACTCAGAACCTTTGCACCATATTAAGCTCACAATCTGCAATGACAACATAGCAGAAACACAACACACAAAAAACAAAAATAAGCATCTCACTACATTGTGGTACACGATTTTCCCACCCTCAAAAACCATATAAAGAGTATGTGGGGGGAGGTTTTGAGAGGATTGACCAGAGAGAAACCAAGAAGGGTCCATTACTCCATTACCATATACACTTTAAAGAGATGAAGCGTATACACTTCAAAGCTAAAAACATGGCCTCTCACAGCACCATATTTCCATAGCCTCACCACTCAAACATTCTACCAAACACTGTGTATGCACGATTTCATATACCGCATTACTCATTCCCCAAATCTCTCTCTCTCACCCAATATTTCTTTATTTTTGTTATTATCTCCATGAAACATTTTTCACTTGTCTTATTGAATCTGAATGCGGCCTTCCCTATTTTTATTTTTGTTAGTTACTTTGAGTGTAGTTTTGTGCATATATTGAGCTAATCTTTTTTTCTCAATTTTATCTTCTTTTGTTTTCAATTTTAACTTGGAAAATCAATTTAAACATGTTTATCAGCGAATCAATAGTTAGTATGAATATTTCTCTAATGCCAATTATTTTTATCCTTGTACTTTTATCTAATGTTATGTCTTTCGTAACAAGCACAAATACAAATTTATTAAAATCATGATGATAGGGGATTAATTCGATTGTACCCTCAGATCAATTATCTAGCACTTAAGGCATGTTTCTAGTAGATGGTTGTAACCACAAGTTGCATGTAAGGAGCTTTTAATTAAAGTGCATTGAAAAACCTAAAAAATCGAAGGAAAAAAAAGACAAAAAGTAAGACAGTATTGAAGGGATGTACAAATAGGACAAAAAAAGTTTAAAACATTCTGCTTTCTCTTTTCCTCTTTCTCTCTCCTTCTTTCTTTCTTTTTATCTATCATTCCCTTATTTTTTCTCTGCGAATTTGGTTGATTTGCATTTTTACATCCTAAAAAGAAAAAGAAAATAGAGAAGCTTTCAACAAGAAGGATCATTATAGATGCATAGGTTTGTCTTTAACTCGATCTCTGTTTCTTTGTGTTTTCTCTCTCTTTTTACATTTTCTCACAAGCGTGAGTACTAAGTAAATTTCTTTTTTCCCCTCTTTGCTTTTGATGAGCATTTTTCTTCTACCATGTTACTTAGACTTGTTATTTGATTATTGTAGTCAAACTTTCTATAGAATTATAAAGCGAAGGAAGGTGGAGGAAACATTCAAGCTATATCTATATTTACTAACTCTATTGAGCTGGACGTGTTGGGAGATCTATGAAATTTCTTTTGTGCACCAAAACAATATTCTAATTTTCATTACATAATCTTTGAATTATTCTATCTTAGGTATATTTCACTCTATGCCACCAAGATAAAAAAATTCAAATACTATGCCAATGCTATTGACAATCAGAATTAGAATGTTAGTTTCAGTGCACAAAAGGCATTTCATAGATTAGCCAACATCTGCAATTCAGTAGAGTTAGTAGATATAGATATATTCGAAAGTTTCCTCCACCTCCCTCCTTTTTATAATTCTATAGACGGTCTGCAATAATCAAACAACAATTCTAAGCAGCATGTGAGAAGAAAAATGTTCCTCAAAAGCAAAGACGGAAAAAAGAAATTTACGTGACAAAAAATAGAGGAAACTGTTAATATTTCGGCAAGTTGTACCGAATCGTTGCAAGTAATAAAACCGGTAAGACCGGGTATCGTCCTCGAGGATCGAATTAATTTACCAATTACGTTAACAACAACTAAACGAACCAAGTTGAAATAAATTTCCGATTGGTATGAGTGAGCGACTAATACTAAAGTAAGCAATTAAATATTTCTTTTTGTGTTTTTAATAAGAGAAAACTAAAATGCTTAGGAGAAGATACGATGGGAAGAACGCTAGGGATGAATGCCTGTTGATTTCACACTATTGTCACTGATTTAATTTCGAAAGATCACCTCTCTCTTATTTTGCTATCAAACCCTCAATTCTAACTAATTCCTAATTCCTTAGGTAACTAGTCCTTTGCCGATAACTAAAGCCCTAATTCCTTAGGCGATTTCAATTAACAACAAGCATTAACAACGAGGATTCGCAACATACAACAATTCTAAGAGTATTCCTAAACTACGAATGGTAGGAATTGAATTTCAAACATTCAATAATAAAACTTCCATTCGATCATTGAATAAAATATCGTTCTACAAGTTTTCCAACCATAGAAAGCGTTAAGCATAGAAATTCAATTCACAAAATATAAGAGAGTACGACATAAACATAATTTTAAACCAGCAACAATAGCGTTACGTCAAAGTTAATTCATCCCTAACATTAGGGTTTAGCTACACATGATAAGGGAAGAGAGAAAGGAAGAATTACAAGATAAAGATGATGATGAACACATATGAAGCTTCAATTCTTGTCCCCAAGCCTTGAATCTTCAATACCGGTGAGAAGGAATGAGTGCTCTTCGCGTTCTAGCGTTCCAAAATTCGTCGACCCCCCCTCTCCCCCTGGCCTTACGTGTTTTTAACGTTTTTCACGCTCAGCTGGCGCTTAAGCGCCACTTAAGCGCAAGCTGCGCGCCTCTGCTTCTGCCTTCTTGCGCGTGACTGGCGCTTGCGCGCCTCCTGCGCGCCCCACAGCACGCCAATTCTGTTTTCTTGCGCGTGAAGCGCCACCTGCGCGCCACTCAGCACGACAAGTCCTTGGCTTGTACCACTTGTTCTTCTTGCTTGCACCACTCGATCTTCAATTCGATCTAGTTCCTGCACACAAAAACACGAAGAAAACCAACATAACTACTGCATAACAAGCCAACTTCCTAAGTTCACAACTTCTTAAATTTTCATCAAACTTCTTATTTTTATTCATCAAAATCTCCAATTAAACTCCCTCCTTATCATTGAAAACTATCATGTGATGTGGGTTCAGAATTAGAATGTTAGTTTCAGTGCACAAAAGGCATTTCATAGATTAGCCAACATCTGCAATTCAGTAGAGTTAGTAGACATAGATATATTCGAAAGTTTCCTCCACCTCCCTCCTTTTTATAATTCTATAGACGGTCTGCAATAATCAAACAACAATTCTAAGCAGCATGTGAGAAGAAAAATGTTCCTCAAAAGCAAAGACGGAAAAAAGAAATTTACGTGACAAAAAATAGAGGAAACCAAATAAAATGCTCACATCATAATTTAGAAAACTCAAATAAAACAGACCAAAACAGAGCGAGAACTCAAAGAAACAGAGAGCCAAAGACAAATCTATGCTTCCACAAATGGTACGTACTGTTGAAAGTTTATCTATTTTCTTTTTCATATTCTAATATGTAAAAATGAACATCAACCAAAATCCCTGAGCGAGATAGAAAGAATAAGAGATTCTGGTTAGGGGTTTTACCCCCCTTCCTTCACCGAAAAAAAGAGAGAGCAGATTTCAACTTTTTTCCCTTGTTTGTAAGTACCTTCGATACCACCCTACTTTTTGTCTTTTTCGGTGTTTTAGGTTTTTCAATGCACTTTAATTAGAAGTTCTTCACATGCTCTTTTTACAATGTAGTTTCCTTGCAACATGCCATAAGTGTTATTTTGACATTGATTCAAGAGTTCTTTGTTGATGTATCCACTACAAAAAAACGCAGGATAAGCGACGGAAATAATCCGTCGCTAATTAACTCCTCGCTAAGTATTAGCGAGGGATTTTAGAGAGGGTTTTTAGCGAGTGATTTTCCCTCGCTAATTAGCGAGGGAATTTAGTGAGGGAAAATCCCTGGCTGAAGCTGAAAGCCACGTGTCATTTATTATTCCACGTGTCCACTTTAGAAAATCCCTCGCTAAAATTGAATTTAATTAAATTTTTTTAAAAAAAAAACCTACTTGTTTTTTATATGCCACGTGTCCAAATTTGAAAACCTGCTTTTTTTTCAATAACTATATAATTACCAAATGCAACACAATTTCGATAATACTCAAATAAAATCGAAACTAACCAACAATACTAAATGTCCAAATCAACATAAACGTTAATCAAATCCTAAACAAGTCTGAACCAGCAATAACATAATCGAAATCCTAAATAAGTCCAAACCAGCAATAACATAATGCAAATCCTAAAACAAGTTCAAACCAACAATAACATAATACTTCAAACCAGCAATAACAACATAATACTAATACGGGCCATCATCAGACTCCGCATCAGAAGAATCAGACACAGGTGTCGCATCAGATTTGGATCTCTTCTTTTTCTTCGCTTTTTCACTGTTATAGTACTTTAATATCTCATCCTGCTGAGCCCGCAACTGCTCCAGCAGAGTAATCACCTGCTGTATCTGCTGCCCATGAGTCCCTACCTCCTGCCTGAGCTGCTCGTTCTCAGGTGAAGGACGAGGAGGTTGACTACTAGAGGGTCCCATAGTGTCCAAATGATCATAACTAATTGAGGTTGACTACTCAGTGGGGGCAAAGAAATTATAAACACACCTTATACACATTGCATGTTCAAAACTAATTGAGATCCACAAGAAAAAACAGGTTGTGCTCTAAAATACCCTTGGATCAAAGCACACTAATATGTCCTGCACCCTAAACTAGATTCAAGAGAACACCAAAATAAGTATAAAACCAAGACAGTATATATCCATAGCAAAAAAAATTCCAATAAATGTAGCATAATATTAAAGGAAAAATTCTAAATGCTAGAACATGAACAAGCTATATACTATATTATAATCTAGTGTATTTACACATTAGTCCACTCCATATGTTATACAGCAGGAGCTATTGCAATTTAACATCATAGAAAAAATAGATGTTGTGTTGAGAGCAAAGCATATTTCAATTGAAAAGCACATAATGAAAGATCAACCAATACTATAAAAAGAAATATATCAACAGATGTAGGTCTCAATTTGGGAAATCGTTCAACCAATCCAAGAGAGGAAAATTATTCAGAATAATTAGGGTTTCAAAACAAACACTAAATGAAGGACCCTAACAAACCAACAACATTGAAAGAGAGGAAACATAAATTATCTTCATAGACAGTAGTGACGAACCCAGATTCTCTGCACAGACAAACGGATGGTGCCGTGAGAGTGAGGTGAGAGAACAGAAATTTAAAGGGAGAGAGAGAGACAAAGGGGAAAAAGTGATACCTGCGTGGTGGTGTCGTGAGAGTCGTGTCGTGCCTTCGTGGTCGTGCTGTGGCGGCGACGACGACGTGGCTTGGTGGTTGTGTGGTGGTCAGCGTTGTGGGAGAAAGGAGAGAGATGAGGGTCGCGTGAGAGGAGAGAGTGAGGTGAGAGAACAGACTGAGCTATTGTTTTACGGGTCTTTAGGGTAAAAAAACAACTTAAAGTTAGCGACGGATTTTTGCGAGGGTTTAATAAGTTAGCGACAGATTTTGCTTTTTTTTTAACACACGTAGGAACTAGACTTTTAGCGACAGACACGTGTGTCGCTAAATCCCTCGCAAAATTATTTTTAGCGACGGATTTCGTTTCCCTCGCTTATCCTGCATTTTTTTGTAGTGATCTGATATATATTTAATGAAATGTATGTATGAAGATTTGATGAATATGGCAAACATACAAACATCAACTAACTAACTCATATTTCTAATATCTCATGCAGCCTTTAAAGATCATTAAAGAAATGGCAAAAATACAATGGCTAAGATGAATATGTTTCCAAAATTTTCATCGACCAAAAAGAAATAATGTCGGGATTACAACTTATGAAAAATGCCGAAATTTATGTCGGCTTTTAAAGAATGTTTAACCTTCAATGGCTATGATGAATAGTTAAACACTCGTTGATATTTTTAGCTTCTACCCGATGAATGTTAAACATTCTTGAAAAGCCGACATAAATAGGAAAGAAACTATTAATAAATAGGAAAGAAACTAAATAGGAAAGAAACCATTAATAAATAGGAAAGAAACTAAATGAAGTTATATCAGGACACCACAAGAATCCAACGCAAGTCATAAGCAGAAAATGGAAAATAGAAAGCTTATAAAATGTGTTAGACTTAGTCAAAAGCTGTCAAAAAATGGCAGGGCAAATCTCCTTTGGCAAACTAGAAGCATGCATGTTCAAGCTCTCTACTTCTCTCTGCCAATGGAGATTTGCTCTATCATTCCTCAACAGCGCATATATCACAATTCCATCTCCAAATTTGTTTTTGAGTAAATCTTCACTAAATGCAAGCCTTATATATTGATAACTTTGAGCACCTAACTTGGATATGCCACTTCAAAGGAGTAGTACGTAGTAGCATATGCCAGCACAATTCCAATGCAAGGTTTTTGTGACCCCTATTCTTTTACTATCAATCAACTCTTTTAAAAAAAAATCAAGGATTTGTCTACATCAAGATGAGCTTTTTTATTCCCTTTTTGTGGAGACATGGTCATAAAGACAAACACTTACAGTTATATACATACATATGCATGAAATATTAGAATTTATGTCTGTAGTTAGGCTTCCTTATGATACATGCAATTCACTCCAAAAGAAAATTCCAGGTGAACCTTTTTATCCCTAGTAAAGAATCCAGCTGTCACCAAACTATGTAATTATTCACAACATTATTATTCTAAAAATGAAAATGAAAATTCTCTAGCTAATTTAATTTCCATGCTCTTTGACATTCTTTGCTTGCTTTCTTTTACTTCTACACTTCACTGTCACCATAGGATAGTGAATGGTTCTTAATTTACTTTAGGTATGAGTATGAGCATTAAACCAATAGTAACAAGACCAAAAATTACTATATCTAACAAAATTACTATCTATCTACATTTTCTTTGCAGCTCAGTTGGAAAGCTTTATTGTTCAATAACTTTCTCTTTCTAGGACCACGCATTTTAAAAAGGGAGAGAGAATAAAAATAGTCCTCTGTAGAACCTTGGTCTTGGTCTTTGCAATAGAAAAAATAATGCCTCAGATCACTGCATTAGTAGTTTTCTTTCTGCAAGGATTAGCATCAAATCTCTAAGCAAAAGCATAATCCATTACTTAACATCAACTGATTTTCTCAGATAGCAGAAACTTCCCAAGTAATTGAAAAGAAAACATAGCAGCAGCATATTCTTCAACGAGTCAGTAAAGAGAAGACACTAGAAGAGGAATGGAAAAGAATTATGCCTTCAGTGTGGTACTAATACTATGGACCACTTTCTTTCTAGTAACTACTTGTTGCTGATCAACAGAGGATGTACTTGGAATATGCTTTGGCTTATATATGCTTCTTTGCATGTATGTGTTTTATTATCAGCAACATTATATATACACATGGACACTTCAGATATTGTTCATCATCAACAAAGCACATTAGATTTAGGGAGTACTTCTCTGGCAGTTGACTTGACCATTCAACTACATGCAACATGCATGTAATTAATTAAGCTCACCGCCAAAGAAGATTTGCCCGGCAATTCACTCCTGCACACATAAAACACCTTCATATATCAATCAAGTTATACACGTGCTTATTGGCCATGCTACATGTCATTAATGCGCATGGTGCTGGCCTATTGCCTATTCATTCAGAGGTAACTTTTAAGTTGCACAAATCAAAGTTTTTGTATAATGTACCCAAGTAAGCTCACACCTGGTACAGCAGGTTAAAGGTAAATACATCAGGTTGTTAACTATTTTAAAATTGGGCCCAAAATTTTTAATAATAGAAATGGAAGCCCCACCCCCATTAATGCATAAGCTGTATAATCTTGACACCTTTAATAAGGCTGTCACGGTCTTTGAGTTTTTGTTTGTATTTTTTTTTGGTGTACCTTGTTTTGTTTGAATTTAATATCATACCAAAAACAAATATGTAAGTATTCCTAGTCAGATACCAAAAACTGAGTATTTAATATGACTCTATTAACTCTATTAAATGATACCAAAAACAAATACTCAGTTTTTCTTCACTGTCCTCACTCTCTTCAAACTAAGGGCCTTTTGTTTTTGTTCCAAAACAATGGTACTTTTAAAAATCCAATATATAATTCACCAAAATTTTCCAAACATACCCTTTATATTTATTGAGCTGTTTAGAGTTCAAAAGCAAAGATTAATTGTCTTAACACTCTTTTATTTTGATTTGAATTATTCCAAAATAACTACGAAGGGGGTATTATAGTACTTAGCTAACACAAATTAATTGTACCTTAATTTGTGTATAACAAGCCAAAAGTATCAAAGATTAGAAACGGAGAGAGTAACTCCTTCACTCTCTTTATTTTGAATTGATACACTCTGTATCAGTATGTTCGTTCTATGAGTTTGGTCGCCTAGAAGAGGAAGAAGACCAAGTTCATCATAACAGCTACTCTAAATTTCATTATTTTATAATGATTATTTAAATCATAATCATAATTAAATATATAATAAGTATATCATAATTAAATATATAATAAGTACTTAGCTACTCTAAATTTACTTTAGGCTTATCAATTATATCATAACTAAATACTAGGACGTACACCTGTGCGATGCACATGACGTGTTTATAAGGAGTTGTGTAAAAAATATTAAACAAATTATGTATTGTAAAGTTAGTGGTTGATACGAATTGATAATTTACAACCAAACATAGAATAGAATTTTTATGTGAACAGGGTTGTGTTTATATATGATATATTTGCGAAGATACGTACCAATGCGGGGGGGTGATTTAGAATGTGAGAAACTTAATTCATAAAAACTTTGATAAAAACACTCTTTAACAATAATGAGGGTAAGATAGTTCAAAAAAAATGGATGTGTGTACTATTGGTTAAAAAAATGGCTGTGAAATTTTCTTGTAGATAATAACTAACCAACGGTTATGTTATATGGGCTCAACCATTCTCATAAAAATAAAGGGTTTTTTTTGTACCCCACCATTTGACTCCATACCCCCCCCCCCCCCCCACGCATACGGTGAAAAGACTAAAATACCCCTAAAAAAGTTACAAATTTACAGAATATTTACTATTTCTCACTTACATACGATTTGACCTGAAATATTTTAGAGCTCGTCGTATTTACCTTCTAGTAGATAGATACGATTTCCAGCAAATTTTGCATCGTATTTATTTAGATACGATTTCCTCCCAGAAGCTTCAAAAATAGTAAGTCGTATTTACCTTCATCAAACATAAATCCGATTTTCCTTAAAAAATTGCATCGTATTTACCTTATTCTGAGATAAATAGGATTCCTTTTTTTTAATTTATTTGTTTTTTGTCAGGGAAATCGTATATAGGTCAATACGACTTGAAAAAACATAAATCGTATTTAACTATAAAACATAAATCCGATTGGTTCAATTTTTGTCAGGGGTATTTTCGTCCAAAAATATAAAGTGAGGGTATATTGGTAAACAGTGGGGGTACAAAAAAAACCAAAATAATATGGGCTTAACAATGAGGGGTACATTTTGATAAAAAAAATGAGTGTTAGACAAAAAAGAAACAATGAGTGAAGCCTTAATTTTTGCTAGATTAATAATGGACATAAAGTTTGCATTATTTACAAATAATGCCATCAAAAAATTTCCCCCCAAATTGGCTAAAAAAGTAGATGTTGTATTAATAAATAGGGGATCTAATAAGTACACTGCTCACAACTAATTCCTGTTCTTAACCCAGGGGGTGTAGTTGAGTGGTTGAGGCTCATACTCCATTAACCAAGTGTCGAGGGTTCGATAATCGCCTTGGGTATAGAGCAGCTATAAATCTCTGGATCAGCCGTCACACCCTTTGAGGTGACTCCAATCCAACGAGGGGATTAGTCACTGCGTTCGACGGTGAATACCCTGGTCTCGACAAAAAAAACTAATTCCGATTCTTCAACACAATTTAATCTTTCCCTTAATCGTTTAGTTGTACAAAAAGAAAATACAATTTATTTGCATCCTATTTATTACAGTCCAATATAATACATAAATAATTTAAATTCCAATATAATACCACAACTTAAATTTTGGGTTTTTTTTTACCTGCACCCATCCTTTGGTACCCCCACATATTTCTTTAATCCCGAAAATACCCTCATATAATTACCAAAATTTGACTTTTGCAAGATTATCTGGTGGGATCCACAATATCTGAACTCGGATTTACCAAATTGAAAGGTAAATCCGATTAGCATTAAATACTCATTTAATAAGGCACCAACAGGTCAAATCGGATTTACCAAACTGAAGGATAAATCCGATTTGACCATTTATTTCAGTTTAAAATGGGAATTTTTGTCTCAGCGGATCTACCTAGATCCAATGCGAAAACGGATTTACGTACCCTCAACATAAATCCGCTTTTTTCATTTAACGAATCGGATTTACATTTTAGGGACGTAAATCCGCTTTTGAAAAATCAAAAGCGGATTTACGTCCCTAAAATACAAATCCGCTGTGTTTCTTTCCTTATGCTTGTCTAATTTTTGTTCTATTTTTGAAATAGGTATGGATCCGGAGTCAAAGTCACTGCTTCTTTTCGAGATAGATACTACAGAGTCTTTCATAACGGAGACGGTATATTTAATTACTAATTTTTTTTGAATCAAATTTGATAGATATTTAACTAATGGCTTAAATATATGTTACCCCTGCAAATATACCCATTTTCCATTTACTAGCATGTAAAAATAAAGCTCTCAAAAAATACCCTGCAAATATACTCATTTTCCATTTACCAAGGTGGGCCTACACCAAAACCCAAGGCAAGAGAGAAACTAGAGAAAAATAATAACGAAAAATAGAAAAACAAAACAAACGGCTAAAAAACAAACAAGATCAAAAGGAGCCAGAGATGGAATTCGCTTTTGAGCGAGTATTGTATTCAACAACCAATTTCTTCTTTTGCTTCAATTTCTTCTTTTGAGTCTTGGACACCATCGGTTCAAATCGCGCAGGTGAGCCATGGGAATCGGAAACAACATGATCACCAACATCGGCTCACGACTCACCCGAAAGCTTTCTTAAAATTTTCATGTCAGATGCAACTACCGGATTCGATGTAGCCATGGATTCTAAGATAGCAAGCAAATTTTGGGCCGACGGATTGAAAATATTATTATGTGCCACAGTTGCTTGTGTATTAGAAACAGCCTCATCACCCGAGACATCCCCCAGTTCTTTCCTAAAATTCTCATGTCAGTTGCCTCCACTGAGTGAGAAATAGCATCAGAATCAAGTGAGAGATATTTGATGAAGAAGTCGAGTCGAGTCGAGTCAACACGTGTTTACTTTATTTATGCTAGTTTAATATTTTTTGACACGTGTTTACTTTATTATGCTAGTTTAATATTTTTTGACACGTGTTTAGTTTTTTTATGGTAGTTTAATATTTTTGACACGTGTTTAGTTTTTTTATGCTAGTTTAATATTTTTTTGACACGTGTTTTCTTTATTTATGTTAGTTTAATATTTTTTGACATGTGTTTAGTTTTTTATGGTAGTTTAATATTTTTTGGCACGTGTTTACTTTATTTATAGTAGTTTAATATTTTTTGGCACGTGTTTAAGTTTTTTATGTGTCTTTATTGTTGTTATTAGTCAGCTCATTGGACATTGAAGAGACATTTGGGGAGTTCTGGAGGAGAGTTGTCTAAGTGTTTTCAATCTGTGCATGGCATGCGTACGCTTCATTTTGATATAGTCATCAGGTCTTTCCAAAAAAACAGACCGCATTGAAGTGGCTCATAATACTCCTTTCTATAAAAAAAACTTTGCGGTCTTGTATCTTTAAATGCTTTGAATCATATTGTTAAGGAGTTTTCAAAAACGACATCTGCCTTTGAGAGGTACTTATTCTTCTTCTAAGAGTCGCAGCATCATATCTATTCTTCACGTGAGGGGTAACCATTGGGTGCATGTTGCGATCTCGCCTGCCTGTCTGTTGCCTCCAGTTGCTCAGTTATGGTCTCATAATGCATCAGAGGAATCTCACACATGGTTGGATCCGTATACCGGTCGCCTTGCCCTATGACATGTTAACGCTCCGGTCATGCCCCCTCCCCCTCCCACCGTTGTAGACTTAACATGGAGGATTTACCTCTCAGGAACGTAAATCCAATGTGATTTTTTTGGACTTATCGGATTTGGGTATATCCGCCTATAAATCCGTTTGAGTCAAATTTGTGGGGGGTATTTTCGGGTTTTCATATTATGTGAGGGTATTTGGTGAAATTGTGGGAATACAAAAAATTTCTTAAATTTATTGAAGACTTGAGGCCCAACAACACAGTCCAAGCCCAAACAATCTTCATCCCTAACCTAACGAATTCCAGAAACAGCACTGCAATGGGGAAATACTACAAACGCAGTTCACAATGAGCAATAGAGGATACAATATATGGAGGATACAATGGGAAAGCAAATTCAATTCTCCTACAAACATCAACGTGATTAACTTAACAATTAAACTAAAATCAATTTATATTCATCTTCAACATTTTCTTTATTTTTTACAAACATCAATTTTTCAGTTAAATACAAAAAACTGTACCATTTGGTCAAATATAAAAAACATCTGTACAACACTGCCACAAACCTGACGACAGGCTGCTTCATCGGAAAAAAAACCTGACAACAGAAAAAAAAAAAAACAAACGAAAAAAGCCAAAAAACACAATTTTATGTTATTAAATGAACTTTTTTGCAATTGCATGATCAGTAACCATACAACATCTACATCAGGTTCTCTGTTCTAATCCTAACCATTCAATTATAACTGTACCAAATCCACGGTTTTGACAGTACTTAGGCACAATACACAAAAACTTCAATTTGTGCAACTTAAAATCCACCTCATTCAGATCTGAAATCAAGATGAGATAAATGCAAAGCATCTTGCATGGCTTTTATTAATTGAGTTGTAATATTTGCACATAATAAGGTGAGTTATCTAATTTTGTTCTTTCGTCAATCATTACACCCGGTGTTATTAAACTCGGACCGGTAATCGACCCAATCAAGGTATCGGCCTATCGGGTCATCGACCCCCATCTCTTTGCTGTTAACTTGTTTTAAATTTTAAACACTTGCCTTACCCAGCATATTTATTTCATCAGACTTTTCACCCAATAGACAGTTTATTTTATTGCGACCACTGTTAACACTTGTGACTAGTCAACAGGAAAAACTTGTGAAGCTCACATTATTGTCATCTCAAGCAATATTAGCTTTAGAGTAAAGTGTCATTTTAGTTCCTAATAGTTCCTTTGTGGAATAACTTAGTCTCCGGTAATTTTTAGTTCCTGACAGTTTCTTTCTGGAATAAATTAGTCGTTGGTAATTTTTAAGGGACAAACTAGCCCCTCATATTTTTAAATAGGGACAATTTAGTCATCCATTCATTCAATGTTGAATCGGTCGGTTAACAATGCATACGTGGAATGATATGTGTCTATGTAGCATATTAAGTGACACATAACATTTTATTTTAGCCCATGTTAGTCTCTTGCTTAATATTTTCTTGAATTTTCAAAAATAAGACATTTTAGTTTGTGCATTTTTGGGACCATTTAGTCTTTTGTCTCTCATTCTCTTCCACAAAACCTAGTTTGTGGAAAACTAAAAACCATTATAACAAAATACTCAAGATTATCGGACTTTGCACCCCTTGTTTCACTTGCATATCACACCTTCCTGGTTTCTGCCCTTTTTTATTTATCTTATCAATTGCTGTTTGCACCCATTATTAGAGATATAGTTTGCTAGTAGTATTAAGTGTCCTATAAATAGGCTTAGGTAAGCATTTTACTTTTAACTTTTTCTCATTTGTATCACTTCTACATTTATCAATATTAGAGTCTTTTAGAGCTTTTCTCTCTAATTTTCCATAGATGTCATGTTCTTCAACATGGTATCAGAGTAAACATGGTTGTATCTAATACCCATTTTAGAGGACATTTAATACTACTAGCAAACTATATCTCTAATATCCATTTTACCCTTACCCTTTTTCTATCTATCTATCTTTCTATATTATATTATTATATATGTAAAGGAGACTTGAACTTTTTTGAGAGAAAACTTCAAGTGTAAACCATTATGGAAGATAAATACTCATTCTTTACTTTAATTTTAATAAAAGCACAAACAAAGCTACTAACTTATAATTAAATGATGTCCTTAGTGCAATATTATCTAATAAGAAACGTTCTTATTATTCAATTATCCATGAAGAGTCATGGATAGCAATTTATTTGGGAAATTAATACGTTTCGAATTAAAAAAACTATAAATATTATTTAACTACTTCTATTTCTCAAATAATGAATATTTTAAAAATAGTGATACAATGTCTATTAAAATATTTTTACCCATTAAAAAATTTAATATCATGCTTTTACTTCAAAATAGTTTAATATTTCAATATTTGAAAGGTCACACTTGGTAGTAGCAATTCATATTTTTCTTATTAGATCTATAGTTACAATTTTGGTTTTAGTTTATAAATTAAGAAGAAACTCACTCACTACTTACCTTTAACATTTTTATTAGCTATTAAAATATAGAATTTAACTTTATACTATTTTTACAGACAAACAAATTTTAGTTTTACTTATTGAGGAAAAAAAAATAAAGTAGTGCAATATTTAGTTAAATATAATATTCTTTAAAAAATTTAATGTGTTCTTACTATAATATAATATGGCTATCGATAGATTGCTAAAAAATATTATTACTATTTTGAAAGTAATACAAATATTAAAAATATTTTTCAAGCTAGGAAAATGAAAAAGACAACAAATATATTAGTCGAGTTCTTTAGTTTTTTTTCCATATGTTCTTACGTTTTATCTTAGCTCAAAGTGTTATATGTTTGATGATAATGAGAATGATGATTTAGCTATTGACAAGAATCCTTTTTATGTCTATATATTTTTAGATCGTGAGAACAAGAAAAACTTTATGATTATTGTGTTTAACATCAATTGCACAATTATCGATTATCATTTTTCTGGTCACTTACACAAGTCTTTCATTCTCCTTTAGAATATGGATATGAAGTATCTGGATGCATGAAAGTATTTGTTTGGGGTTCTTCACAAAGACCACACCTTTCTCGACAAAGATGTTTTAAATGGAGACAATATTTTGTCACTATATTAATTCAATTGTAAATTGATCATGTTGCAACAGAATCCGGTAATAATGACCTAGGCAATCCCAAAAATTCACCTTAAAATACACAGTTAGCATCATCTCTATGAAAGAATCCATATGAAAGCTCGAGTTAATTTCGAGCCAAACAACCGGAAATTAGAGGGTTCTATCGAATTAATTTGCCAAGATAAACGTTTGATGACAAGTCGCAATCTAAAACCGTGAGATCATATTTGCAGGTACAAGATAGGATAAGGGCAGCTTGAGCTCTCAATCAAAAAAAGTATCAAATGCATAAATATCACAAACGGCAATAATGTGTTAATTGGACGCTTTGAAAGAATGTAATGTAGACTTCCATAATCCCCAATAATATGTTTGAAGACAACAAAAAGAGTTGCAAAGCTTATAAAAAGAAAAAAAGAACAAGAGTTGCAAAAGGAAAGAGTCACTAAAGATTTACATTTTTACAACTAATGCATTTAAGGCTTCTGCCCTTTAATTTTAAAATTAAAAATAGAGTAAAAATTTATGCATATTACTGAAAAATGTTTTTAAATTATTCAAAATGAGAATATATTTGTTTAAAAGAACAACAATTAATATATTACTATAAAATAATTCATATAAAGGCTAATAATATTAATATGAAGAGTCAAATAAGCAACTAATTTTACATGAAATCTTTTTTTGTAATAAAAAATTATGTTTTATGATATGATTATTTTAATAATTTTAATAAAAAATATAAATAGTCCCATATAATTAAACTTGAAAAGGAGTTATTAGTATAATTACAATATAAACATATGAAGTAAAAAAATAAACCAGATTATAAAATAAATTAAATATCATAAAAAAACTATTAAATTAATTTCTTAACCATTTATAGACAATTTCAACCGAACACTTATACTAAGATTATAAACGAAAACAAAAGTTATATATATATATATATATATATAGATAGATAGATATATAATAAAATTAATGTCTACCATTAATTTACTTATTTCTAATAATATACAAATTATATTTAATGGCAATGTTTTAAAAAATTTAGATGTTTTCTTTGTGGATAATAACTCAGGACCTTAGGACAATGGTTGCAAAAAAATTCATTATAAAAATTATTGTTTCACAGAATTTGTAAAAGTTTCTTTTTTAAATATCCTTACTTAATTATTAAACTAATAAATTTCTAAATAGAAGAATGAATATAAATTTTGTTTTTGGACTTACACTTTCTTTTCATAAAACGATTAACTCCTAATTTAAATAAAAAATACGCTGCATAAAAATATTAGCTAAAATAAATTAATTTTTATCTAAAAATGAAACAACAATTTATTTAATACTATATTTTTCATATACATCATTAATATTAACATTTTGCATATTTCATATATAAACTTAATAAAATTTAATTAAAAAATTATCACAATTCGTGCAACCCACGGGTATTTCCCTTGTGTTTGTATTTGTGAGTCTGTGTTTGATGCTGTTTAGTTTAAGATTGGGCTCAAGCCCATTCTTTTTATATGTTGAATTATTATTGTACGTATGTTTTGTGTGTAGGGGTTTTAACCAAGTAGTAAAGTTAACATACTTACACCTTAAAAACATTTTGTGTACTTGTCAAAAAAAAAAAACATTTTGTGTGGAATTCTGGCTTCTCGGTCCTTTTCTCTTTTGATTAACTTTTAGAATAACACTATGGAAGTTCTATGATGAAATTGTTTGGCTGCCCAACATTGCATAAGGCATTGTTAATTAGTCGATTATCCATTAGCTGAGGTAACCATTGGAGACATGATAGAATTCAAGAAGGCAAGTGGGTCAAATACGTAGTGAAGTCTGTTGAAGATCAAAAAAGCAAAGCGAGGAAACAGCCAAAGATCACGTCAAGGAATCTAGAGTTTAGGAGATAGATAGTAGATAATGTCAATGTTTCACGCCTTAGGTAGTTAGTGGGACGGTTTCTTAGGATTTCAGCGCATGATAGACATTATGTAGTCAAGTAACCTTTTATTTATCATGGTTGTAGGCTAGCGACCATAGCCAATCGAGTCCATTGTATATAAATTCTAGACTTGTAAATATTTGTAGACACACGATAATCGATAAAACTCTTATTTTCAAGCATTTTTATGTCCCTTCTTTGCTAAGCATTTCCTTAAAATAGTCCTACAGTAATCAAAGTTTCATCAACGCCTCATCCTAACACTCTTTGGAGTAGTTTAGGAATCCATAGCTGAGGAGCAGAGTTCCTTCCTCAGTGTAGTTGTTTGAAGAAAGGGAGTCAGCAAACTCAAACCGGTTAGCCGATCCTCGACTAAGTTTAAAGTTTAACAACAATATTTAATCAATCTAACAAATTAATGAAAGTTCCAAGAAAAAACAAATAAATTATAAATATTGTTAAGTAAACCGAGTCTATAAAATTTGGTATAATTTGTGAAATAAAATAATTTTCCCAACTGTTTTAAAAGAATTTTTTGTTTTGGCCAAAAAAGAATGTTTTGTTGCGTAATATTTAGACTTAATTGCAGTTTTGGTCCCCCTACTTTATTAGATCCACAATTTGAAAACTCTCATTTTTTTTTCTACAATTTTGTCCTCCGATTTTACCAAATCCTCCATTTTTATAAGCAAATGTGCTCCAACCCGTGTACACAGGGAACATGGGGGCATTGTTAAAACCTTCCTTAGCCAAAACTGTGGGAAAAAGACCCAAGAAAAAAAGAGTACCCCAATTACATCGACATCATACAACCCATTGGGCAATTCAATCAATCCACAAAACTCAACTTAGATTTCTTCACCTTCCTAAAATTAAATCACCCCCAAGAAACAAATTTAATATGCTTTACAATATTCGTTACACTAAATACCGAGCCTTCAAAGATGATTTTGTTGCGTGCCTGCCATATGGCCCATACAGTAGCGGTCCATACCATGTGCTTCAGTACTCTGAGCTTTCTCCCTTTCAAAAGTTAACCCGAAATCCTCCATTTTAGCCCTCCTGTTATTTTCCCGCAATTTTTATCCTTAAAATTTATCAAATCCGCAATTTTAGTCCTCCATTAAACTGTGATCCAATTTTAGTCCCTATGTTAGCATCTTACTGCCACGTTTTTTTGCCAAAACTTAATTTAGGAATATAATAAATATTAATTCGAATTTGACTGTCTGAATGAATATTTTATTATCTGCATTTCGTCCATGCGAAGATCTATCATTTACACGTGACCAAGTTTTTTAACAAGAAAAAATCTCAAAATGCGTGTGAATACCATAACCGCATAACGTGTGGATACCACAATTAAATTTAGCAGTAGTACTAGACTACTAGTATAGCATAACACGTGAATGCAAAGTTTGAAACGCGTGCGGAAAATGTCTATTTTTTATAGAAAAATGTTTTTAAAAAATGTTTTTAACTTAACTCATTTCGTTCAAAATTGATAACATAGTACTTTTAGGAATATAATTTAAGCTGTGAGTGCTAGCATAAAACCTAAATACTCTAACTAAATTATGAGCAATTTGGTTGACTTGTTATTGTAAAGTTTGCATAGTGATCAATAATTCCCTTATAATTTACTAATGTTTAACCAAATTCGTTGTGAGAAAAATTTGTGTTAATATTCCATCAATGATGAGTTTACCATCTATAGGAAAAATGATATTAAGTATTATTTTAGCAATTTTTACTCCTCTGTTCCCAAATGTAAACCTATTTGAAAAAAGAAAAAATTGTCTTTGGCTTGTCAAGGGGGAGAAGGCTAATACTGATTCTACAGTAGCTTATATAAAATGTCTGTCTTGGCATTGGTTTATCTATAAGGGTGGTGGGTAGTAGTTCTAGCTATTTCACATCCTCTATTCCTCTTGGTGGAATAATGCTCTTTTGTGTATAAACAATGTGTAATTTTTCTTGTTGATCAGATTTGAGTACCTCTAGTACTCTATCACTGAAGCTTTGCTTTTCGAGAAAAAAACCCTAAAACTAAAGACTTGAAGTTCCCTCTCTACACCATCTTCTAATTTTTTATATCAATTTTTTTTTTTGAATTTTTTCATGCAATAATATTTTTCAAAAGGAAATTCGAAATATTATTTTTTTTCCCAAAATAAAATCGAGCAAAACTTTCTCATTGTTTTCACAAAAAAAAAGTATTTCCTCACCCATTTTCTTTTTGAAAAAGTGGAAAATAATTTTGTAAAAAACTCATAGAAAATATGAATATTTTTTAATTACTATAATCAAAATAAGAATTATAAAAATGAAAAAACTCAATTACTCTGATCAAATCAAATCAAACAATTAGATTGAATCATCCAAACACAAGGATCTCCTTGTACTTTTTTTTGGGTCAACACACTTATCCTTCATACTTGAAGCCGAGAGAAATATGAAAGAGTCCTCCTAGCCTTGAGGAAATGGTGGCCACGATATATCAAAGAGACAAAGACAGATCATCTCGAAGACATGACAGAGACCTATCCCCACATCCACTGCATTTTGATGTGCACTTTGAAAGCTCCACCAAGAGTCTGTTTTGCCTTGCCACTGCCAACGTTGAGAATATGAGGTCAATTTTTTATTTTAAAAATTGATTTTTAAATTATAGTATTAGTTATTCCCTTATTTTGTCCCTTTTGAATTTTTAAATTGGTAAGAATTTATAATAACATATGTTTTTAGTCTAAAATTTCCTTCCAATCATTTGCCATCATTAGTCAACATGCTGCATGTTTTAAAATTGCGAAATCACGCTATGTCAAAACAAATTTGTTAAATCGCGATACTAACTAAAGTGCATTATTATCCTGTTTACACGTGACATGAGTAAGTAATAATAAGAAATAGTTGACACATTATTTTATCATATGAAATTTAATTCTAAATACGAGTTGAGAATAGCCTCTGGTTAAAAGCGTTGGGATATTTCGTGGGTAACCAGCAATAGTCCTAACAAAAAAATGTATTTTTTTTAGGAAAATTTTATCATAATGTTGTGCTTTCATTAATCTCGCGTGGCTTAATTTATTATACTTCATAACCCCAATAAGTGGATTAGTTTTTTAGTCTTTAGTATAGAAAATTATATTAAAAAGTGTTTAATTAAATAAAAAGTCAATCACAAATTATAAAAATACATATACACAAGTTTTTATTATTTATTATTTTAATTAATATTTTATCACATAAAATATATGTAATGATTATTGTATCTTAACTTATAAATTCATTATATCTTCATTTTATCTCTCAATATATCATCATATAATAAATTTAAAATATATAGTAAATTAAAATCATAGTGACACGGCAATTAAACTTTGTGTAATTTGGAAGCAACAAACAATTATTGCTATTGTTGAGCCATTAATCTTACACAAAACAGTTCCGTGCCATTATTATTAACCAAACAAGAAGAGATGCAATGCAACCAACCAGCAAATGTCAGTGTCCATCAGATAATAAGATAGACATAATGGTTGATCACTCGATATCAACTAGTACTTGCCAACATTAGATCTAGCTCTATCCAGTAACTTCCATTTAATTCCCAATTTCACTTCACCTAAATCAACTTTTGCCTTTTTAGTTTTTACCTCTTCATAATACCACCTCATTCCTAAAACACTTTCCTTTTACAGTGAAAACAATAACAATAAAACCAATTTGTGTAGCACGAATGATAGATACTTGAGTTCTTTTATCATGTAGTTAAGAATTCAATCCTTAAAATGTGCGTATAAAAACATCTAATGTACCGGTGCATATGGAAAAACATCTAGTGTGAGAAATTAACACCTTAAATGAATTTTAGTATCTCAAAGAATTAGTCTTTACAGTTGGAGGCAAGAGATACTTTGATTTAAGAAAACAATGACAACAATTTCACTCAGAAAAGTGAGAAAAAAATTGATGCACAAAGCTATATTATTATTTTCTGAACCCATGTGTTGCTTGCATTGACAATTTCGAACTCGAGTGTGAGCATTGGCAGTGTGTGTGCGTAGTATTTATTTGTGATTCGTATAAAGTGACACAAAAAAATAATCCTGAAAAAGAAATGTGCCAAATTCAAAACGTGTAAATTAGTTGTTGGTTCTAACTAATCCATGTAATTTAAGGGTAACATGAAGGGCAAAATGGTCATGAAAAACAGTATATATACCAATTAATCATCAACCTTGTGTACTTAATTACTTCACCTAGCCAACACGCAATTCACAAGGTTTCATAAGCCGCCAGTGATGGAAACACCTGAAGCTGTCTTGAACCTCTTTGATTCTTTCTGGTTTGAGCTCAACATTATGAAGAAAAACACAAGTTCATCAACAACTTCTGAAGAAAATCTAAAAAAAGAATCATCAGAAGAACCAAAACTTACACGGATCCGAACTATTCATACTAGATCTATGAGTGACCAATCATCTATCACAAGCTTTAACAATGATTCTCTTTCACCAGACTCAGTTCTCACTACTTCGAAACTTCAAACCATTCTCTCTGGAAAAGAAGTCACAGACTCAGAAGAACATGAAAACCCAAAACCAGAAAAAGTTTTGTTGTTACCTAAGAAGAATATTACTAGCAAAGGGAAGAAGAAAAGGGAAAGCAAGAGTTTATCAGAACTTGAATTTGAGGAGCTAAAAGGGTTTATGGATCTGGGTTTTGTTTTCTCAGAGGAAGATAAAGATTCAAGCTTGGTTTCAATTATTCCTGGGTTGCAAAGACTAGGGAAGAAAGATGAAGAAGAAGATGTTTATGATGATGAGGAGGAGTTTGTGGTTCAAAGACCTTACCTCTCTGAAGCATGGGAGGTTCATGAAAAGAAGAAAAAAGAGAACCCTTTGATGAATTGGAAAGTCCCTACTATTTACAATGAAATTGACATGAAAAATAGTCTCAGATTGTGGGCACACACTGTTGCTTCTACTGTCAATGACGCTGTTCATGTTTCTTAATCCAATTTTGTATTTCTCACGTTTACATTTTACATTTGCTAATACCATTGAATTTTTTTGTTTTATACTGTTAGTTATAGGATAACATAATGTAACAACCTTTTTTCCTTGTTCCTTTCCCAATTTTTCTCCCTAGTTATTCCATTGTCATTTTTATTTTCTGGATTGTAAAGTGTAATGTTACACAAAAAGGAAAGAAATTTCATTCAACATTTCAGGTGTCTTGACTCAATCTTTAGGAGCTAGATAGTTTTTGTTGCGACAAAGTCATGGCAGCTGATGATCCTACTCCTAAAGATTATGTTAATTAGAGACAAATTTGACTTGGTTTAGTCTTGTTTGGTTAGCTAAATAATTATTTATTTACACTAAATCAAACTGCAAACAATAACGTTTTACAGAATTAGAAGACAAATAAATTCAGGTCATAATGTCCTAAGTAGATGCAGATTGGCAGAGCCACTGAGCCAGTAGTACTTTGAATATCAGTTTATAACTTAGAAGAACCATCTGATTGTTTCGCTTCCTTGATTTGTAAATTCTGTAACGCTGTGTCTTGTTTCGCTTTGGAACAATACAGAGAAGATTTATGGTTTTTCTCAGCCAAAAACTTTAGTACCATCCAAAACAAACGTCAACCAAAACAAAGTAGTAGCACTATACTTATAAAACAATTATTATTTTAAAACAAAAAAAAACGAACAAAGAATAACAGATTACATATATATTTTTCCTATTTTATATCCCGTTTAATTTAATTTTGTCACGTGGCTATGGCCCAAATCCGCCTATTCGAACTTTTGCCACCTTAACCAGATATGCACGTGGAAAATGCTGACTGCCAATCCGTAAGATTTTGCTTTGTATTCCCCACCTGTATTTTAAAAACATTTTGACATGTCACTATTGTATGTTTTTTATTGCCAAATGAGCTCTTTACTCTTTGCTTTGCGTAACATTAAATATATATATATATATATATATATATGAAATGATTTTTAAATAAAAGTGTGAAGTGTACTGATTTGTTTTCTTTTTTGACAAAAATTGATTTGTTTTCGAATTATCTACAAAGTAAATTCTATGAATATTTATTTCTATGAATATTTAGTATACAACTTTTAACAGAGTATAGCATAGGGCCTTAAGTAATTTAACCAACACTCCTAGCCCAGTGGTTCAGGCTCCTGCTGGGATGTGGTGGGGGTCGATCCGGTTTGCTTCCGAGTTCGATTTCCGGCTACGTCAAATAGGGTGTTGGCCAGCGAAAGGATTAAGAGCCCCAAGTAGCGAGCACAGATTAGTCCTTCGTTGACAGCGTTGAGACACTGCGTGAGTCGCCCGCGAGGGTTCGATACCAAAAAAAAATAGGGCCTTAAGCATGGAAACACAAGCAATCAACGTTATGGAGCCCAATCTCTATTAAAAGCCTTGCTGCTACTCATAAGGTACTTTCATGGGTATCTAATGAATGTGCTACCCCACTGTGTATGGACCAGACCATTTTGGTCTGGTTTACATGTTCAACGCTTGCCAACCATGCATGGACAATGTTACTTGTCTCTTTTCGTGGTTAGTCAACAGGTAGTGTGAACTTCTTCTGGTGTTGAGTGAGTACAAAGATTGTCTTCATATTACCATTGGATGTATTCCTTTGGAAGATTTGGAAAGTTCATCACAGACTGAGAGCATTATGCCTTACAACGCTACTCACCCAGATAGAGTTTCTAACTTATCAATTCAACAACAAATTGGCTCAAACACAACAGGAAAGTAACACAAATGACTTCCAAAAAAGGGCACTGATCTACAACAGTTCCCTTCGTGAAGGGTTCATATATTTTCAAATTGATAACAAATATATCAACGAAAGAAACATGACTTTATCATGATACATTGTTTTGAATAACCTGAGACAGCTAGTCCCTGAGAGGACAATGAGACGGAGTGAAAAAATCATCTTGTAGCTACAGCTTCTCATACCTGGGATGCTACCACAAATCATCTAGGTAGTGAACAAGCATATCTATTTGTTAGATACTGCATGTGCTTGAGTGGCCTGAATTGTTTGAATGGTCATATTGTTAGCCGCCTGGGCTTTGGACTTGGGCTTTTCTTATCAAACCACTACTCCTTTGACAGAAAAAGACTATGATTTACCAATACAAATGAAATTCCAAAGACAGCCGTGAGGCGTACCTGCAGCTAGAAAGAACAATATATCGCGCAGGATAAAGATCTTTGATAGCATCCATCCTTGTCTGAGCATGGATACAAGAAGAGCTCTTAGCAGCGCTTAACAATGTTAGTACATCAATCCCATAAAGTCAAGAATTTTAGACATAATAATTCAGCACAATGAGCAAATCTAAAGCATGAAGTTCATAATTTTTTTGGTCGAAATGAACTTCATTACTGTTTCAACTGCATTTGCTCCCTTAAATTTCCAAGCGGGCCAAAGTTTTCTTCTTTTGTTTTCTCTTTGCTACAGTTGCAATTACCAGTGTTAAGGTTTTGACCACATTTCAGGCACATGCCTTTGCACCCAGAATCACACACTGAATTCATGGTAATTTCAAGATGCACCCTGTCTCTTATGTGTTTTGAAATGTCGATTTGTTTCTCTTCAAGAGGAAAATATAGTTGATCATCCAAATCGATTAGTGCATCATCATCATCCTCGGCATTTGTTCCAGGGTTTGAAAATCTGTCTTCCCCAAAGATAACACCCATGTCAATAGTCTCTGGTTCATCAATAGGTTCTTCGGTGAGTAAAAGAGAGAATTCAGAGAATACGGACTCAGCAGATGGCATGCAACACCTTCAATACAAAATCACACTGAAATAAGTTACTTTGATTGAAAAGGAAACAGGTGAAATAATCTATGCTCTAGAATAAACAATATAAAATATGCAAGGGGCCTATGTTGGTATCATTTTTCTTTTCCCGCGAAGACAGCAAAGAATCTTTTTTATAGGCCTGGTTTCTTCAATAAGTACTTGAATGAAACTGCTCATCTGCACTTTTGTCTACATAATGGTATAATTGAAAAATAAAATAAATATCCAGGAAGATGGTAGCAAGTAAAGTGAACATTTGGGTATTTAGCACTTGGAGGGATGATAAGATTGGGAGGAAAACATTTGTATCGGATTGGAAATAAAGAAGATTCTGGACTAAGCACAGAAGTCTAGTCGTACATCCTGGAGGTGAATGTACCAGAATCATCACTATAGGTAATAGTAGAGTTCAATAACGACAAAAGAAGGCAGAACAAGAAGTTATATAGCAGGTTAATTTTCAGGTTTATTCCAACTACTTTTCAGTGAAAGCATTTCATTTGATCTTGAGTGGAATAGATATTGAAGTAGGAGAGACCACAGAGTTGGTAATCCGAATACAAGTTTAGATTTGCAGCTTTCGGAATTTCAGGTATGGTCATCCGAATTCAAATAGTGCATAAACAAGCATAACATTTTTGAGCATTGTTGTGAAAGACTCAATTGATGACTGTTAGTCATTTGCTAAATTCTACAACTTAAAGTTTTATTGTAGTAAATTTGAGTTTATTGGTTCAATGAAACTTGTGTGTTTCCTCAGTAAGGTCTATGCACCTTCACCACAACTAAGACCCCACGACCCCACAGTTAAAATAAACCATAGAAATTCCAGAGGTCATTTCCCCTTTGCCCCCCCGGTCCTAGTTAGCTCAGTATATGTAACCGTGGAGAGTGGACACGAAAGAAAAAGGAAGCGTTTCCTACATTCTGCTTTTGTGAGTGATGTAGAAAAGGGTATGGGAGAGAGAATCATGATATAAACATAGGTTTGTTTCTTTTGTTTAGTACACTAGGAAGGTTTTGTTCTTAATGCTGTTTCAAATTGAGCAGCCTCTTCCAGCTAGTTTTGGTGAATAAAATGCTTCTCATTCATTTAAAAAAGAGAAATGTTGTGTGTTACAGGAAGTAACAAACGAAAAATGAACGAAAGAATATCCGTGGCTATCATCCTACCTGATTTCCATTAATTCTAGAAGTAAAATAAATATGTCACAATTCTTGCATTTCATATAAAAGTTTCTCATACTATATAGCATTCTCTTTCCAAAAAAAATAGTGAGCTATTCCATGCTTTAAGACAAAGTACAACAAAGCCTAATCCTGATAACCAGGGTTCCTATGTGATTTTAACAAACTAAAATGGGTGGGAATGAGGTGGGGGTGGGGAATACAAATTCCAGGTGGCAAGGGGTTTATCTACTTCTTTTTGATATTAGACACTAACATGCAAAATAAATTTGTAGATGGTGCATAAACGAGTATCAGGATTCAGGACTGAAAATAAGATATATCACCAGAGAGTTTTAATTTTTGAGGCCTGAATAATTAATCAACAAAAATATAAAGCAATGTAAAATCGAGGAAGAAAAAATGTAAAACAGAGCCCCAGAAATGTAAATTGGCAGTGTGAATTCATTAGGGCAATACCTATTGCAAAGAAGAGTGATAACAGTTTTTATGATCCCATCAAGCCTCAACTTGTTCTTCTTCCTGGTCACATCTATAGAAATCTGAACAGGAGTTCCATCCGGATAGTCCTTCACGCTTTTCGTAATTCGCAAGCCCATAAGAGAAGCCCTACTTTTTGAGATATCAGTTGAAAGATTTCCTAGACCTAATCTCTCCAAAGTAGTGCAATATTCCAGATGTAAATTTAACGCGCTTCTCTTGTATACAACAGCACCTTCCCATGGGGTTCCTTCATCTTCAATTTCTTCTTCATCATCCCAATCCAAGGACATTGTATCTTCTTCAATATATGAATCATGATCATTCCCCTTGCATCTTGCCGCATACTTATGTAGCACATTTGTTCCAACTTGTAAGTGGGCGCCTATATGTCTTGTTTTACAATGGGGAATCTTTCTATGTTGAAGAAGGGTGAAAGAATTACAGGAAAACAGTTGCAAGGAATTTGAATTGTGAATGTTCAATTTAGAAAAATACAAAGGGGCTGCAGAGGATGGGGATGAGGGGATTAGAAGTGACATTTTTAGGTTTCACAATGATAATTGATTGGTAGGCCTAAAGCATCAAAATTAGATTTGGATTTCCAGTATTTGTGCAAAAGCACTAGTTTTTCTTCTTCTCTGTAGCAAATTAAAAATGGGACTAAAACAACAACTATGTCTCTGAAACTATGCAGTATCCGGAGACAGTTTGAGGTTGTGTGAAGCAGATTACAGCAGGCACTATATTAAGAAAGAAAAGTAAGATAATTCAGTATGAGAAAACTTGGAATGATTGAAAAAATGAAACCCAAAACTTGATTAGAATGATGCAACACGTTAGTAAACAGGGAAGAGGTGGAAGCAAAACAAGAATTAAAAATAACAAAAGGGTAGCAAAATCTTTAGACAGGAAAAATAAAGTACTTACAGAAATGGGAGAAAATAGAGAAGATGAGGAACTGTTAATGTCAACAGAACATGGGAAGTGCACACTGTGATACCACCGTTGCAGGGAGAGAGAGGGGGAGCGTCTTACAGAAATGGAAGAACTTATTTGGCAAAGAGGGAAGAGAAACATAGTTTCATAGATGAGGAAAAAATGCGACAAAATATAAGAAATAGATTGGATAAAAAAATTTAGAGTGGTTCTATCCTCACCCCTTCTTGAGTATCTACACCCCCCAAACTTTAAATAATAAATTTTAATAACAAAACGCAAACCCTATTTTATATATGTTTGTGGTTCCTATAAAATTTGAGTTTTTTTTTGCCAATGAAGGTTAGCTAAATTGATAACGAGTTGAATCATTCCCCATAATCAACTCTCGCCGGTACATGAGGACCTCTTTCGTGGGTGATCTGTAAGTACCTCTATAAGCGCTCAAAGAGCCGTGAGGCTTGCCCTTACCCTAGTGAGCCTCCAGAGCCCAACTCACCTAAAGTTTTATGTAGCAAAAATAATTGAGTTTTTTGTTTATAGTCTCTCAAAAGAAAATTCAGAAAATTCACCAACTTTTGGTCTCTTTAAAATTTGAGTTTTTTTGCAATACATTACGTGACAATACTAAATTTCTAAGTATATATTATTTTACTTTTAATGAAAAACAAATATATATTATACTATTTTATGTATTATTACTATAAAGTTATATTATTTTAATTTACGAAGTACAACCTTTCCTAAATCCCATCATTTTCAACTAAAAAAACATAATTCTATAATTTATTCTTTTATTTAAATATTATTATTAAATAATTTTATATGATCATTTTCTTATATTATTTTTTATATTAGCTATCAAATATATAAATTCTTACTTCTTAGACATTATATATAACATTTAAAAAATTTAATGATACTTTTAACTATTAATTTTAACTTGAGAAATTGTTATTAAATATGATTATGAAATATAAACTATAGTACATATATTTACTAAAGATGTGTCTTTTTATTTTATTAACTCATTTGGATTTAATATTTTTTATTCACATAAAATTGAAACTCAATACTTAATATTTTTGGTTACAAAAATCTTAATTTATGAAAATAAACTATTAAGTTATTTTATATAATTTAGTATACAATAAATGCAACTACGGCATAAATCTAGTGATTTGGGTTTAGATACTTATCTAATATTTGGTTTTTGTTATGTTTACATATATTAATGTACAATTTCAAGAGTTAATTTTTTTATTATTTAATAGAATGAAAAATATGTTTTTTTACTCTAAAAATGCTCTATAATGAAATATTTATTATAATTTTACACCTAAATATGTAGTGATCTGTCACTGTATTTACATTTTTTTTCATTATCTTTATAAGTATGAAGCTTACGTCTAAAGAAAACAACGAAGCTAATCTCAAAAAAAAAAAAAAAGAAGCTTGTAAATATATTGATAGTTATTATTCTTAAGTATAATTAAAAATCTTGTCAAAAAAAAAAGTATAATTAAAAATAAGTAGAATAAATTAAAATTTGTCTAAATTAAATTATTTAATACAAATTTGTTTGACTGGTTAATCGATCTTTTTATATGATTACCTTGAATTTTTTATATTTTAAAATTAATAAATAATTTTTAACATGATTGAGAAAATTAATTAAGTGCAATTAATTATTTAAATTCAATTGTAAAAAATAATTATTAAATGAACCTTTATAATATTAAATAGAAAGAATCATCTATTTCTCTTTGTGGTATTTTTTTGACTGAATTTCACTTTAATTGTTTTTTTTTGACAAAAATTCACTTTAATTGTTAACTACTCAATTAAATGAAGAGCTTATTTTTTTAGTTACCGTTTTATTGATGCGTTGAATCCAAATGAAGAGTTTATTTAAAATAATAACATTAACAAAAATAATTAACATTTATTTATAATAGTGACTAAAAACTGAACATTTTTTTATTTATATTAGTGACTAGTTAGTGTATAACATAATAACCATCTTCCTCTCCTCTTTCATGGCATCTCTCTTGTGTTAGCTATTTTGATTCTTTTCTTTTTTGTTATTTTGCTTTTTATATTTTCATATTTTTTTATGGCTTAAATATTTGATCCCCTGCAAATATCTCATTTTTTCATTTACCTCCCTGTAAAAAAAAAGTTTTAAAATCAACCTTGCAAATAATAAGTGTTTCTAGTTACCCCTACAGGGGGTAACCGTAAACTTTTCATATTTTGCAGGGGGTAACCGTACATGGTTTTAACCCATTATACACTACATAATCTAACAGAGGGGGTGACCGAAAACTGTTTATATTTGCAGGAGGTAACCGTAAAAAATTTTTTTACAGGGAAGTAAATGGAAAAATGAGATATTTGCAGGGGGATCAAATATATAAACATTTTTTTATTGAGTACTTTCTTTTTTTTGAGATCATATTTGCTTTTCTATTTTAAAACCGTCATTCCTCAGTTTAATAAACTTTAAATTCGTCGATAATTAATAGCAATTGACCAATATTATTTGTATTGACAAACATACTCTTTTACTTAAACATAACCTTTTTTATAATGAGTTTTTTATTAATATTGTAAAAATGTTGTTTTATAATTAAGAGAGTAAAGAAATAAATAAATAAATAATACTAGTAGTTATATTTTAGAGATTAAATAAAGGATTGACTCACTGGAGGGAATTAACGTTGCAACATATAACCCCTGCGCCCACTGTCTCTGTCATTGTCTGCGGCCGCTGGTTTCCTATTGAGAGACTAAATTGTCCCCGTGTGTTATTCCCAAAAACACATCGTTTCCAAGGGTAGTTTAGTCTTCTAGAAGAAACAGACAACGATAATGTTACGCTCAGCATTGCTTTGGCATATTCACGAAGGTACGTCCAAATTTAAACACTGCAAAAGAATGAAAAAGCTCCCGAATTTATTACACAAGCTTCCTCATTCATTGTTTTTATATAGAACTAACTCACATGAGCTTTCTACTCATAATAGAAAAGAATCATGGATTGTTCACGGGTCATAGAGAACCTAGACTCTCTTTGGTTCTTCACTAACATCTTGACTTGCAGTGATGAAACTGAAGTACCTTCTTTCACCCATCAACTTGAAGCTTCAATTGAGTCCCCCAAAAGAGATGAATGTGAGTCTCAGAAGAATGTTGAGAACATGCTGTGCCACAAATGTGGTGAAGAACTGGTGAGAAAATCTGGGAAGAAAAAAGAGAAGAGAGAAAGGAGAATGAGGAGGAAGAGGAAGGAAGCAGAAGTGATTTTCGAAGGACTCGGTTTGGGGTTTGATGTTAAGGATGGTAATGGATTTTTGAGTGCAACTCAGATGCCTCCAATGGATGATGACGTGGCAATGAAACAACATCTCAAGTCATGGGCTTATGCTGTTGCATGTACTGTCAAATGAAGCAATTTGGATGGTGAAGGTGAAGCTAATTAAGCCAACTCTAGCTTAATTCTTGAGGTTTCAGAAAATTGATTTGTCAAATTCTCACTTGCCCATGTCTAATAACAACTGATTTTATTAGAGGGTAGGTCTTATGTTCTATTGGATATGACAGTTAAATGTTTGCTTTTGTGTATGAATTTGAGCTGTGTCTTTTAAAACTGTTCTAGCCAGTAGTATAAGTTATGTTTTTAGACGTTAATAAAGTGTTTTTTTCCTTTTAATTTTCATTAAGAAAAACCGGCTCTTCGGCTTCAGAAATTAGAATTTTTTTTTTTGATAAGCTCAGAAATTAGAATATAGTAGCCTGTACTTGTACAGTGGGATATTCAACAAAAAGATGGGTCTGCAAGATTGATTCATCTAGTGGGGCCATTAGATGTGAATTTCTTCATATAGATAGATCTAGACGGAGTGACAATGTTTACCTGAAACTCACACATAATTGTTAGGTCTCAAATTCTAACCCAAATGATGATATTAAGTTTAACAATTTCGGAATTTACAAATTAAGTTAGGTCTTATGAGTTCTTACTATTTGTTTTTGAGAAAATAGTTTTTCTTAAAGTTCTGCAGATTAGTGAACCTGTCTTCAATTCTTACACTACTAGATCTATACGTACTCGTGCATCCCTACGGGCGACACTATATTTGTTATAATTTGCTATGAGTTCATAAATATATACTTTGAAATTGTACAATTTAATAAAAGAAAAGGGTGAAAGTTGATGGATAAATGTTATATTTCAAGTTGCTTAAAAAACTTGTGTTACAGAAAGTAAAACAAAATCAGTACTTTCTTCAAATCTTAAAGATTGAGTAAAAATCAGAAAAACGGAAATGAGTTGAAGATAAGATGAAAGAATGTGCAAATGAGAGATAAAGAAGATATAATTAAGGTGAATCTAGCATCGTTACAACCACCAGCATCGCCCCCCGGTCGTCGCTCCCCGTAGCCGCCACCATGCCCTAAAAAATTTCGGTTGCAGAAAGTTTAAAAAAATCTAGTAACTTCTTCAAATCTTAAAAATGGAGTTAAAATCAAGAAAAAGTGAGATAAAGATAAGATGAAGGAATGTGAAAGTTAGAGAGGAAGAAGATACAGTTAAAGTGAATCTAGTCACGTTGCAACCACCGCGATCATCCCCCACGTCGCTGCTATGCGTCGGTCGTCGCGCCGTAAAAAATGTAAGGTGCGGAAAGTTAAAAAAAAATTAGTACCATATTGAAATCTTAAAAATGCAGTAAAAATCAGTAAAAAGAAAATGACATAAAGACGAGATGAAATAATATGCAAATGAGAGAGGAAGAAGATACAATTAAAGTGAATCCAACCACGTTGCAACTACCGCGATTGTCGCCCCCCATCGCCACCACCACACCCTAAAAACTTTAAGTTGCAGAAAGAGAAACATAAACTCGTCAAAAAAAAAAGGAAGAGAAAGAAAAGGTGAAAAATGCAAAAAATTGCCACTCTTTTATTTATCATTTAGCGAGTAGTTTACCTTTTTGCCCCAAAAGTCGGACAAGTGGCAGGCTTACAAGTGGACTATTTCTGATATTTGCTCTCATATGAGTTGATTATATTAATTTATTATTATATAGATTATATAGATATAATGAATTCAACCATGTTGCAATTAGCGCGATCGCCACCCGTCCACCACCACGTCCTAAATAAAAACTTTAAGGAAATGAGAGAGAAAGAGAGAGAAACACCTCAAAGGAAATGATAATTTTTTTTGAAAGGAAGGAAAAAATAAATTAAGAGAAAGAAAAAGTGAAATAAATTATTTTCCCTTTTCTGTGTCGGCAGTGATGAGAGAGAAAAGGAAAAAGAAATAAAAAGAAAAAGTGAAAAAGCAAAAAACTGCCTAGAAGTTTGAACACACAACTTTTAACTTTCTTCCTCCCTAATCTCATCCTTGACAGTTTATAGAAGAGACAAAAAAAATATTACTCAAAAGGAGAACTGCACCTCTCTTCTTACTGCTTTAATTAGCCGTTCGTTGGCCAAGGAAGCTGAGGTATCGTGTGTTTACAACCATTTACACAAAAGCACCCACACTCTCATTAATTTAAAAAACAAAAAAACAATACCGATAGCATTGACATGAGTAATATTGAATACTTACTCTATATATAACTCTGAAAATGGATGCGAGTAATTAGTGCATTTCATCTAAATAGATGAATTCAAATAATACCCAGATTTGATATTCTTAGTGATGAAGCAATTTTGGGCTAGACTTTACTTATCTTCCGATTGAACTTCGGATTAGTCAGACCCATTTCCCTTAGACACATGAGTAGAATTGAAGACCTCTTGACAAAAATAAGTTTATTTTTTCGATTTTTATTTTACATATTATTTATATCAAATGTATATTAAATAGGTAAGTTGAAGTATGCTGTTCTCCAATTATTTGTTGATGAATGAGAGGAAATAAATTCAATTTGCAATATTTTGACTCTACTTGACATGAATGATGAATAAGCCTGAGATAAAGTCATCCAAAATCGGGTATTAGTCGGTGGAGAATAATTGTCAGTTAATCGATAAAGGCTATATAAATTTGATTGAGGTCAAGTTTGGAAAGAATCTTAGATCGCAGATTCTAATAATAATGGAACCAAATTCTCTGCATTCAGTTTATCTGCATTCTCCTGCATTTGCACTATAATTAAATGACCTTTTTGTCTCACCAATTGCACTAACTTTAGGGCCATGCAGTTGGCAGCCACTGCAAGGGATCGTGATCCAATAATAATGGTTTCTATAAGTCAGTTAAGATACAAGCTACTTTGGGAATGCATGTGTCAACTGTTCAATCAATTCAAGGCTCAAGCCATTACTATCTTTGTGGCAGTACCATGCAAGGCATCAACAATAATTGATATAGCCAAATAAGAGTCTTCGACCATTACATGACTACTTTACTTCTTTGTTAAACATGACATCTAAGCACGTCTTTGGAACCAAGACCATAACCCTTCAAATGTGCATCAAAATGTTTGCTACTTGTGTTTGAGTAGACGTGGTTGGAAACGTGCAAACAAACATGCACCAAATGTTGTCAAGAGTTTAGGTACATTAGCTATAGCTAGACAGCTAGTACAATTGAACTTAAATCATCACATTTAGGTAACACATTAACATAGATATGTAGTTGAATGTTGTTCGCATAGGACCACTCTGGTTACATTCCATTTGAATACCCCACAACAATCACCTTTTTATTCTTCCAATTCTCAACAAAGTATATTATAAACATTTTAAAACAGGAAAAGCTAATTTAAAAAAAAGCTAAAATTCAGTCAAAAGAAGAAAAAAAAACTATGGTCTATTTGTTTTCACGTTTAATATTAGTCTGACACATGTCAACATAAAAAGCTACACAAAGTAACTTCTACGTCCAAATAGTTTCACCATGAGTTTAAACGTAGAAACAAACATATGTTTTAAAATACTGAAATATGATAAAAGTTTTTTTCCGACAATTAATAATAAAGATTTGTATCTTATATCTTATATATGATAAAAGTTAGAAGACATGTAATGGATTTAATCAAAACATATATCAATGGTGTAAAAATTTATTACACTATTAATCAATTAAAAATTAACACGTCACAAACATGATTGTCTTTTATCCTTAAATTAAAGTCTTGAAAGTCACACAAATCATGTATCATTATTGGTTGATGGTGTAAAACATAGCTACATTGTGTATACCAATTAAACTATGAGTTTAGTCATTGCGCACCGATGATGTAATTTTTTTCACTAACTAACAATTAAAATTACAATTTTAATGACTTATGTTTTTTGGTTGTATTTCTCCCCGTTCCTTTGGTGGTATTTTAATGATTTTTTTTTTGGTATTTTAATGACTTATTTGATAATTAAGAAAAAAGCTAACATTTTTTTAACAATAAGTAATTGGTTGATATTGTAGAAAAATTGTATTGCCTATAAATTAATTATTTTAAACTTATGTGTCTTAAGGAAAAGGTCAATAAGGTATTTTCAGCATTTTCCGTTGGCATTTGCCAGAAATAAACGAGGAATAGGAAATGGAGTGGCGGGCGTTTGGTGGTGCCCGGTGTCAGTGCTTCTCTGCGCGGTTTCATTACATTCACAGCCACTTCGATATCGACTCCATCCAATCCAAACCCAAACCCAACATCACAACCACATTCACTCTTTTCCGTTTCCTTCTTAAACCTACCATATATATATATATAGCTACACACAACGAATTTAGGTTTCACATAACCAGAAGAAACGGCATCGATGGCGGAGAAGGACGGCGAGCGTAGTAAGCTTAATCTCCATCCTGATAAGGTTAAACTTAAACCTCGACGCCTTAAAGGTCACCAAGATAGTACTAACTGTTGCATTTCCTCACCTCAACACCCTCGTCTCATCGTCACTTCCGGCGATGTAAGTTCCTCTCTTCTCTTCCTTCTTCTTTTCCCTCATTATCTTTCTAACACTAATTAGGGTTCACACTTCCACATTCATTGCTTTCCTTTCATCTCTTATATTATTGCTGCTATTGTTGATGATGATCATAATGTTTCGTGAATTTAATTTAACTGTTTCGTGTTGGTTTTATTGGAAAAAAGGATGGTCGTGTTTGCTGGTTTGACTTGCGATGCAATGATGAGCCGCAACTCGTTATGGATGTCAGCACGCAGCCCATTCTATCCTTCTGTTTTAAGTCAGGTCTGTTTATGAGTTTTATCATTGGTTTTAGTTTAATTTCACTGCCAACTGCATAATCTTCGTTTTAAACTCATTGCTGTGTTGTTAATAGTGAAGGATTATGAATGGCTATTTCACTACATTAATCTTGTCTTGTCTTGGATTTTTGGAGTCACAGAGGATGTCTGAGGCCTATATGTGGTGGCATAGCATGCCGACTTGGTGGGATCAAATAATTCCCAAAGAGACTTTGTGCCACCCAAGCTACGACTTGTGGGCCTCTGGCTAATTTATACAGTGTATTAGTCATTGGCTTGGATGTAGTGATTAAAACCTGGTGAAGATTCATGATACAGCTTCAAATATAAATAACTGAATTTTGTACATATTTTTTGAGGGGTTTCGGGATAATTTCATTAATGTGAGCAAATGGACTTTTTAGATTCTAGAAATTTAAGATTTTTGTCTCTTTCGGTTTCCGGTAGGTGATGCATTATCATGCATGCGTTGTCTACACATGCTATGTCTTATCATGCAAATCATACCTATAAAATTTCACAGCCATCCAAAAAAGTTTTGTGCTTCAATGATATATATCAAGATTAATATTTTTTTTAATCGACAAAATGTTCAGCATGATGGATGATTATAATACAACTGTTAAATCGATGAAAATGAAGTTTTATAGAAAGTTATTGGGTTGTTGTTTGTTTATTGTTAAGTCTTTGCCAATTGATTCATGTCTAAATGCAACAAAGTTTTCCATGATTAGTCTTTTTTTGTCCATAATAACTATGTGATGTTAGCAACTTGGTATACCAAGAATCGTGAAAGAGAGGAATAAATACACTACTAACAGCATAAATTTATATTTTATTATTTCCATTTGGGCAATTCTATGGCAACTCTTTGTTGTGAATGCGGTATCCCTGTTCAGTTGGCGGTACAATTGATCATTGGATGATTGTTGTATGAATCTCTCTACAGACTCCAGTGGTTAACAGTGCTAGGGGTACACAATATAAGGTTCATAGAAAACTCCTTATTCAGAAAGTCGTGATTCCTTTTTCATGTAACGCACACAACCATTTTGCAAGAGGTTTCCCTAACATATGTTGAGGGAATCGAACGTCAGTTCTCTCTCTTTTTGTTTTGTTTGTTGTTCTAATGTTAAGGAGGATTCCTTGTTGCCTCTTCTTTGAGATTTTGCCTCTTCATTTTAATAAATTTCTTTTATATATAAAACAAAATAAGTATCATATGCACACTTGGAGACATCCAATTTATATCCAGTGGATGAGCTTACTTACGTCTTTTTCAAACAAATTGTCCATTGACTCAGGGAAGGAAGATAATATCTATGTCTCCTCAGAAAAGGAAATCAATTGCTTTGATGTGCGTCTGGTAAGCACTTTATGGGCTCCAAAGATGCTTGATTTCAGTACTTTCTCTTTACTATTACATGCAAGACACCCTTCTCTCCTTATATTACCGGTGCATGCACGCTCATACTCATACACACACATGACATCACATTTATTGCATTATTCATTTTCATCTCAAGGATATCTGGATATTCACACATTTTCTGTTAATCCCGGTTTATTCTTGTTACACCTCAATTCACCACATTGTTTAGGAAGATCATCGATTATTATACTGATCCTCTATATATTATGTCCTGTTCTGAAGGCCACCACCAAATGGAAGCCACTGGAGAGTTATAATTATAACAAAGAGGAGATAAACAAGGTAGATAGTTGGGCTTGTATTCAGATATAATATAATGTTGTGCATTTACTTCATCTTGATGAATGTTCCTACTATTTCTAGGTATATAAAAATGAAAAGACAGTCTATCATGTGTATCTGCAGTTTTTTATTTTACTGTTTAGTTCCTGTCAATAAATGCCAGCATAACTCAAGTTAATGGATGCTGCTGCAAATAAGGAATGTTTCTTTTTCCGTGGCTTAACCTTTCCTATTTCAATTCTCTGCTCTGCATAATTTTTCCATTAGTTACTTGTATTTAGTTACTTAATATCAAACTTTAAGAGTTACTTAATATCAATGGAGTAATTATCTGGGGGGGGGGGGGGGGGGGGGGCAATTAAGAGTTACATTAGGAGCTAACTTGCAGTTTAATAATCAGCAGTTAGCTTACAGTCTAATCACTGGGTAATCAGCATAATCAGTGTTGTCAAATAGCGGGTATAGAAGCACTATAGCGTAGCAGGTTTTGATGAATCTGCTATGAAAACTGTGATGCTATTCAAGTTCCGCCATGAAGGCGATCGCTATACCATTTTCTGTATAGCGAGAGTAGTGGAAATCAGGTATCATTAGGGTTTTCCTTTTTTAAAAAATAAAATAAAACTGAAGTGTCATCTTGAAGAATACTATAATTGAAGAATAATTAGATTCTATTTTTCTTTTATGTTTAATACTTCAATCTTTTTTTTCAGTAAATGATTGAGTTTTTGAGTATTTGAACAATAGAGTATTCAATTTTGAGTTAATTATCATGTCATTTCTATATTTTTGTTTTTTTTTTGGTCAAATTCTATATTTTTGTTTAAACAATTGAGTTTTTGAGTTATTATTATACTTAGGTCACTGGAACAACAGGGTGAAAGGAAACGCCAAATTATGTATAAACTTTGTTTTGGAAATCAACAGCAATGTACTGACATACTTAGGTCACTGAGTCTGATATTGGTATCGCTTTGATACCAAGGTTAAACAGAGAGTTTGAGAGGGATTCTATATATTGCTGCATGCTTGATCTCTTATGCATAGCTTGATCACAATTTACAACTAATTAATGGAGTGATGAAGGGGCTGTTCTGTATAGTTGTGTCTTGTGTGTTCTTGACCCACGAAGGATATTGAAATCGTGAAATTGTCAAACTAGATTACTGCACTATACGTGAACTCATAGTCTCTTGTATATTCCTCCATTCTATTGTAATAGTAATGGATGATTCTATCTTTGTATATAGGTTCACTTCATTTGTTAAAAAAGGCTGTTATATACACAATTATGAGTCTGGTTTTGCAGGTTTCATGCAACTCGAAGTCCTCATTTCTTGCTGCAGCAGATGATAGCGGTGAGGTGAAGGTATGCCTTCTAACTTACATGGAACTCAAAGTCCTCATATTTATTTGTTTTGTGCCTTCTAACTCACCCTAATGTAAAATCTCATTTATCTGCTTAAATGAATCCGTCTCTCCACTGTAAAAGCCATTAATGAACTTGCTTCTAATAGCCAAGTTTCCCTTTTTATCGTGTTATTTCTTATGGTGACACTAACCAAAATGTCTAACTATTGATCTAGCATCATTAAAAACCATAAGTGCACATTGTATTGTGAAAAGGATCCTAGGTGCCTAGTAATGTTGATTTGTTCTCTCATAAGAAATCATAAGCTTGCAATGTATTCTAAAAGCTTCAATCAATACCACAAAACATGGATACATACGGTATATTTTGCGATGTGTGATTTAGATTTTGATTTGTGTCTTTTCCTCTGCAATGTGGGTTACTACTAGTTGTTTTGTTTGCAATTTTAAATTTTCTAGTTCTCTTAATTTCAGAAAGGCTAAATTAATGTTTAAGCATCCTACATTTTCTTTATTATGATTGTGAATATTTTTGACAGATAATTGACACAAGGCAAGAATGCTTGTACAAAACATTACGAGCTGAAGCTGGTCATACAAGTGTATCCTTATTACTTTTTAGCTATTTTCTTACTACATGACTACTATTAGTAATTACATAAATAAAGAGTTTATAACCTATAAATATTTCATCTTTACACTTTTTGTCAAGTTTTCTCTCCTATTATTTTGTTCTTCTATAATTAGTGATTAATTTGATATCTTGATATTGTTGTTTATGTTACCTTGACACTACGTTGTAGATTTGTAGCACTGTGGAATTCCTTCCTTGGACATCTTGGGAAGGTAGATAAACATGGTCTTGCTTATTTTTCCCATATTAACCCCCCCTCATAGTACAATTTATGGTTTTCAATGAAAATATGATATGACTGTCGTGTTTGAAGTTGATTTTTGTAACTTGTCTCTACAGCTTTCTGTTGCTATTTATAGAATTCTCTCTCTCTCTCTCTCTCTCTCTCTCTCTCTCTCTCTATATATATATATATATATATTTCACTAAAAACAACAAATGCCGAAAGAGACTGGCATGGATATTAAAACGCTTTCTTTTCAAGTTCTTGTATTGTTCTAACTTCTAGCTCTGATTTCTAGAATAGGCTTCGTGCATTTAAACAGAAGCTGTGACACCTAATTTGATTTATCCATGTTGTGACCATTGATTGAAGCAAACTGACTATAACTCCTGGCTTTGTTTTGCTTCTGTCACTGTCACATATTATTGAACTATAACGACAATGTAGAACACACAACAAAGTACTACTAAATTCCTGAGTGAGGTTGCTGTGATTTCTTGTTTCTGAGGCTTGGTATTGCAGCTTTCTGCATGGACCTGGAAGGCCAGTTTATTTAATCAAAATGTCACATGGAAACTTTATGGGATTGAATAGGGTTCCTTGTTCAAATTTTAATTTGCCGAAGATAATCTAATCTGTGCAATTATCACGTCAAAGAATAGTTTGTATGCTTAACAACAGTATAATGCCTATGCATAAACAAGAGATTAAGCCATTCACGACTAAAAGGCATAGAAAATAATATTTACGAAAGTTGTATAAAAAATACGTATGCAGACCTGATAATTGTGTTGGATATATATTAATTAAAAGAATTTGTGTAAGCATAAATTTCAATTTATAGCTAAACTCTACAAAACTTTTTGGTATTATGTTTATGCTACTTTCTCAAAACTTGCATTCATTATTTATAGAAAGTTGGTTAATTTTGTCTTTTCACAGTAATTAGTGGAGGTCTTGATTCAAAGCTTGTGTTGTGGGACTTCTCCAAAGCGCGGCCCTACAAAGTGTTGGATTTTGGTATATCTTTTCATAAATGTCTTTCCCTTTATTAATTTGAGTTTCGCATGAGATGGTAGATTATCTAAATTACAGCTGCCTTTTAGTTTTGTCGTTTGATGCTACCCATAACCATGATTCTACAATAGATATATTCGAAAGGTTAGGCCTGTAAAGAATATAACTGATGAAATAAAACATGAAAATGCTGGTTTGTGACCGGTGACTGTGGACTGCAAGTCAAATGGGGGTCGATTTTTGAAAGAAACATAAAAATTCTCTCTGAAGTCCGGAGATTTGGACATGCATGAACATTGTTAATAACTGAACCATCAGCTGGTACTTAATGCAATATAAATTAATGATCTTTATGTTAATTGTGTTTTCATTGTTGAATTCTTTACTTTTATGCTGGCTTTTTCTTTTCCCTGTTGGGATAAATTTATACAGGAAGCATCCATGCATCATGCATGTACTTTGATATTTGCCATAACATAAGTCCTCACATTTCTACTTTTTTTGTTGTTTGCTACTCGCAGAAAATTTTTGTTGTTATTTGATGATTGTTTTAAATTCGGGTTAAAGGCTTTTGCAGCCAAAGTTGTCCTTGACCAGTTCTACCACAGATAGATTTGAAAGATTAGGGCACTTAAAAACATAACCGATGAAATAAAACTTGAAAATGCTGGTTTGTGACTAGTGATTTGTTATGGAAGTCACATGCAGCAATGCAGGTAGATATTTGAAAGAAACATAAAAATTCTCACTCAAGTCTGGAGTTTTGGATATATACTTATACCGAGGTGTACATGCATGCACACTAATAATAACTGATTCAGCAGCTGGTAATTAATGCAATGTAAATTAGTGATCCTTTTGCTGATTTGGTTTTCATAGTCGAATTCTACACTTTATATGCTTCCATTTTTTTTCTTTTCTTTGCTTATGATTGCATATATGCACTTAAAAATTGTAAGAGTAATATACACTTAAAAATTATAAGAGTAATATAAAATAAATATAAGTGAGCGGAAAACAAAAACTAATTAATAACTACCCAATTTGCTAATGCTATCCTTTCTTCACCGCAGGTAATGTGAGTAATAGCAGTGCTGGGCAGTTTTTCAATCCTGCCTTTATTCATGCAATAACTGTCCCAGAAATGGACATGGTAGATAAATTAGGCAAGATCTGTGCTGTTGCAGGAGGTGGAGTTATTAATGTGATTGATATTGAATCGGAAATTGCTGCTGGAAGGTCAAAAAACTCTTTGAATTCCCGAAAAGGATCACAATCAAGATTAAAAGGTTGTAGTTCAACTAGCAATACAGACGGAGCTCAAAATGGAAAAAAAAGGTTGCATTTTGATTACACTTTAGGAGGCCATGATGCAGCTATATCTACACTGTGAGTTAATTCCTGATTTCTATTTTAGTTAACTGTAAGACTAAATTCACTTGTCCCCTAACTGATATGGGTGATACAGGGCCTTTTCGTTGTTTGGGGAAAGAGGGAAATTCTTAATATCTGGAGGAAACGATAAGATGGTGAAGGTATGGAATTGGTCCAGTCATCCCGATGCTGGGTTAAGTGACGGCAACAGTGATGTCCTACAATTGAACATCAGTGTACCCCAAAAGGTGACTTTTGTAACACGATCTCATTGGAAACTTCAGATTCCAGTTACTTTTTCCGCTTCTGCCAAATTTGTCTATTATATGATTATTTATACATTTTATTTGGCAGGTTAATTGGCTGTGTACCACCCCAGCTGATACAGAAAACCTTGTTGTGTGTGACACATCTAAAACCGTAAAGGTCTATTCTATAGCATAGTGGTGTGTATAACTTATAAGCTGGATGACAGTGATTCTCTGGATGAGTATTCCTGGAAGCAATCAGAACTGTAACGACTGTTTTTTATGTTGCACTTGCTCTGAAGATCGTATTTTTGACAGGAAACGGCCTAAAAGCACAGGGTTTTAGTCTAGATATGCCTGCTTAGATTCCTGCTCTGGTGTTTTCTCACCGATTCAGTGGCCAATAGAAATTGACAAATTGTTAATGACCTGCTCATTCACTTGGCGTGATTCATGCCATACTTATTTTGTCAATCTCTATTTCAGATGCCAGTGTTAGGGGGCGAAACAATTATTTGTTAATATTTGATGTCTTGGTTAGAAGTTAAAAACTTGTTATGTTTGGCGTACTGCCTATTCATTGGTGTTTGTTTCTTCATTTAAAAGTTAATATGTTCGAATAATTGTTTGTGAATTCTGCACCAGTTAACTTATTCGCGTGCTTTGTGCATATAAACAACCTAAATTGGTATATATTGGTGCCAAAATTTGAGATGTTTTCAGTTTTGAAAGAATATTATCCCCTTTCAGTTTTGAAAGAATAGAATAATAGCTTATTAACTATTGGATAAGATATGTTTTATTTAGCAAGTAAATCTAATCTAATAATTTAGATTTAAAAAAAAAATGCACACAACAAACAGGATAAAAATGTGGAAGCCCGTCTTTCTCCTAGTTTATATAATGGTAGGTTTTGTTCATGGAAATTGAGTTCGTAACTAATTGGATATTGTGCTTCTTAAAAAAAAGCTAACAACGATATTATATTTACGTAGTAATAAAATTTATTTATGATTATTGAAGACCAAAAACTTATGGCAAGTTCCCATTATCCATGTCTCTGATGAGGAAATGATTGAAATATCCAAACACCTGAGAAACACCTTGATTGTTAAGGTCTTGGGTAAGAAGGTGAACTTTAGAATGCTAGAAAGCAAGTTAAGAAGAGATTGGGTTCTAAATGGCACCATTCGCATTACTGACATGACGGATGATTACTATTTGGTTCATCTTTCTGATTTTGAAGACTATAAACATGCTTTATTTGAGGGGCCTTGGAAGGTTGCAGACCATTACTTGAAAGTTCAAAGATGGAGACCCATGTTCTCTCCTAGTGATTCTTTGTGCTGTGTATTGAAAGACTTTTTCATGCTATAGAGAAAGAAGTTGGGAATGGGAATTGGATCCCTATTCAGATCACTAGAGGTGGACCTAAGATCTCTCACCTTGCTTTTGCAGATGATTTGATTTTCTTTGCTGAGGCAAATATGGAGCAAGCTCATACTATTCAGCAAACTCTACATAATTTCTGCCTGAGCTCTGGGCAGAAAGTGAGTCAAGAGAAGACCAGAGTGTTTTTCTCCAAGAATGTTCCTAGGTTACTTAAAAAAGATATTTGTGATGTTATGGGTTTTAGCTCTACTGATGATCTTGGAAAGTACCTTGGAGTTCCTATTTTACACAAGAGAGTGGGGCTAAATACGTTTAATTTTGTCTTGGACAAAGCTAAACAAAGGCTTAGTAATTGGAAGTCTAGAACTCTTTCTTTTGCTGGGAGAGTTACTTTGGCTAAATCTGTTGTGCAAGCTATGCCTACTTATGTCATGTAATCCACTGTTATTCCTAGGGGGACTTGTGATGAAATTGATAAGTTGTGTAGAAATTTCATTTGGGGAGATGAACAGAATCACAGAACCATTCATTTGGTTAATTGGGAGAATGTTTGCAAGCCAAGAAAGTTAGCTGGTCTTGGCCTGAGATCAACTAGAAATGCAAAGTCTGCTTTCATAATGAAGGGTCTTTGGAACTTATGCACTAAACCTAATGATTTATGGTGTTCTGTTATTACAAGCAAGTATAAGTGTGGGTGGAGAGATTTTCCCAAAATAGATCCTAAGAAAAAAGGATCAAATTTTTGGAATGGTTTAGTTAAAACTTGGGATGATTTCAGAGAAAACCTTAATTTGGGATCTTGGAAATGGTGAAGATATTAGGTTCTGGACTGATGCTTGGATTCCTAACTGTGACAAGCTTGCCTCTTACAGTCTGAATGCTATTCCTGAGGATGATGCTAGCCTTGCTATAACTCACTATACTACCTATAGTGGTGAGTGGAAGTGGGGTCTATTTGAGAACAATCTGCCTAGGAATATTTGTTCAAAAGATTAACCAGCTGCCACCCCCCTCTGTTCTAAATCATGATGATGATTTCAAATGGGGTGTTACTCCTGATGGAAATTTCACTACCAAGTCAGCATATCTCAGTTATCAGGATTCTAATCAAACCGGTTTGAATCCTATTTTTAATATCATTTGGAAATGGAAAGGTAATGAAAGAATTCGCATGCTTTTATGGAAACTTGGCCATGGAAATTTACTTACAAACGTTGAGCGCCATAGAAGAATGATGTCTCCAACTAGTACTTGCCAAATTTGTGGAGTGGCATTTGTGGAGTGGCTGATGAGTCTTTGATGCACAGGTTCAGAGATTGTCGTGAGAGCCTCGCAATTTGGAATGGTTTCAATGTTAGAAATCAGAGTATGTTCTATGGGAATTTAAATTGGCAGAATTGGTTACTTCAGAATCTTAAAGAGATGAAAGATAGGAATAACGGACCTTTCTGGCCAATTATCTTTGGGGTTACTCTTGGTCTGATTTGGAGAAACAGGAACGAGTTTATCTTTGACCAGGAAACGTACCCTCCAAGTGTCTCGATTATGAAGGTGAGGAATCAGGTTGAATGGATTGTAAATTGCATGTTCAAGAACAGATCCCTTTTAACTCAGATTACTGTGGATTCTGGAAATGCTGAGATCTCTTGGTCTCCTCCTCCTCTCGGTGTTTGGAAGTTGAATTGTGACGGATCCGTTCGGAATAGTGGTCGATTGACTGGGTGTGGTGGTATTTTGAGAGATGCTTGTGGCAATTTCTGCTTTGCTGTGAAGAGTGTTCTTGAGATAGGTGATGGTGAATTGATGATTGAATGGAAGAAGGTGGATAGAAAGTTAAACTCTGTAGCTGATCTGCTAGCTAGAGTTAGTCATAATGAGTGACATTTTTGTAATTCATGATACAATTCCAGACATTTTAGTTCCTGCTCTCAACCGTGATGGTTGTGGGCCTGCTGTAGTGTAGTTTTGTTTTTGTTGGGCCTTTGAGCCCTTGTTCTCACCAAAAAAAAATGAAAGAAAAGTCTAAAGGTGAGATGGTAGAATGTCATCTTGAGTCGACAAAAATAGTGCATAACAATTAATAATGTGATTTTTTGATAAAAATGTGATTATTATTAAGTAATAACACTATAGTAGTTGATTTTCCAAAAAAAAAGTAATAACACTATAATGTGTGTTTTGACACGAAAACAAAAACAAATAATTTGCATCCCATTTTCAATATGTTGTAAATAGAATAAATTTGCTAAAAATTTCAACACAAGACAAAAGAAGCATAGTAGTTGATTGTTAAAATTAAAATTTTAAATAGGCTGAGGCTGAGCTATTGTCTGCAAGGGTTTTGGAAGTGACAGATGCAACCTTTGCAACTGTGAACTGAGATATTGTTGATTTCAATCATCCAAGGAAATAGACGTTGCTTCTCTTCTTAGTTCTCGCTCTATGTCTCAGCTGGTACCTTTATGTGTCACTGAAACCATGACACTAACAACTCAACCTCAAAAAACAACTCCCCATCACCACCATCACCACCACATTTCATACCCTTTACATTGCTACACAAATTGCTTTCTCCTTTCATCCAATGGACTTATATTATTTCATATAAATGCCATATACATGAGCACAAATTCAGAAGCACATAGTCATAGAGATATAGTGCTGGCATTTTGGCCCTTGGATAGAAAGTGGTGCAAAAACAAAAATGATGCCATCTGGTTCTTCTGGTGTTCCCCTCTGCAACATTTGTGGGGAACAACTAGGGCTTAGTGAGAATGGAGAGGTGTTTGTAGCTTGTCATCAGTGCAATTACCCAATTTGCAAATCCTGTTTTGAGCTTGAAATCAATGAGGGTCATATGGCTTGCTTCAAGTGTGCCACTCCCTATCAAGGTAATATCCTTTAATCTGTACAATATATTTGCATCCAAAAAAATTATAATCTGTGTCTGTTTGCTATGTGCATTTAATTTGTAACTCCTTTTATTTTTAATCAGCATGTTATGGTTCTTTGAGACTGATGATGATCTTTGGAGGGTAATTAAACTCCTGCATTTAAATAATCATTCAATAAAGTAATAGTCTATGACCTGGTTATAACTTCTAGTTTATAGGAATCCCAAGTAGTACCAGGGTTCAAACCTGGAAACTAACATAAAAAACTTCTAGTTTATAAAAACTTCTCAGTTAAAGCGCATTTTTTTTACTGTTCTTCACTTACAGAAAAGTACTTGCAAGGTTATAAATATCTATGTAGAATGATTCTTCATTTTTTCAATTTGTTAGAAGTACAAACAAAGAAAAATACATTAAGATGTTTAAGTTATCTATTCATCCTTTTAAACAGCTGTTTTTTTCATTCACTTCGGTAAAAGTATGTATAGCAAAAGGGGGACTATTTGTTCAATACATGTCTCTTTTTGTTAAATATGCTAAGGTATGTTTGCTTTTGTTAATTTCATAGAGAGAACAAAGGATATTGATGGTGATGGTGATGATGATGATGATGACGACGACGACATCAAGGTTCACGAAAATCCATCCACAATGGCTTCCCAGATCAATAACTCTGAGGTAAGGAATTACTAGGAACCATTAGATGGATACTTAGTGGCCTTAATTTTCGTGAACAATATGAATTTTCCGGGAAAATGGAAAATATGAAGTTAACATCTGTACTATTTTGGACTATTGTTAAGTTGTTTACATTTGTACTCACAACCACACCTTGAATTTTGTAGGATGTTGGACTCCATGCTAGACATATCAGTTCAGTGCCCACAGTTGATAATGGTAAATGAGAGAAACTTTATATCACATTTTCTGGTAAAAAAAAACTTCCAAGTAATCAATAATAATAATAATAATGTTTTCTTGTAGAAATAAATGAAGAATCTAGGAAACCAACCTGGAAAAAAAGAATGGAAAACTGGAAGGGAAAGGATAAGAAGAACAAGAAGAAGAAGGCTGCATCTGCATCTAAGGCTGAAAATGAGGCCTCAGTTCCACCAGAGCAGCAGATAGAAGCAGTACAGTAAGTTCATAAAGAAATTAAATAGGTTTCCTGAAATGGAAAACTAACAACTATATATATATATATATATATATATATATATTAAAATAGTAGTTTTAAAAAGTTAACAAAATTGTTGAAACCTTAATTAGTTTAGCATTAAGAGAAACTATAGAAGTATTACAAGTTTTGATTTTGTCTGATAAGTTAAAAGCTTAAATCTGAATTATTACATTTCATCCTTCTAATAAGAGATGAACAATCGGTCAAGACATTTTTTCCGCAATTTCAACTGTTAGAAATTGATGGATGGCGTGAGATCACTTTAACTAAACTTTAATCTTTATGTGTACTGAAAGAAAATGTACTTTTATCACTATTCTCCACGTTATAGAGAATAACAAAAAATTGTTACTAAAATACTAAAAGTTCTAGTTTATGATTGTTGTAAACCAGAAAATTTACCTGTTGATTTGATAATGATATATTTCATGCATTTATGACCTTTGTTGGTAGTGCTCATTGGTTCTAAACCTATATATATTGGTTCTATAACTCACATGGTAATATGTGGTGCAGGTCCACAGAGGCTGCTGGTCTGCCACTTTCAGTACTTATTCCAATAACAAAATCAAAACTCACACCATACAGAACCGTGATCATCTTGCGGTTAATAATCGTGGGTTTTTTCTTCCATTATCGAGTTACAAATCCCGTTGACAGCGCTTTTCCTCTGTGGTTGACATCTATCATCTGTGAGATCTGGTTTGCATTTTCATGGGTGTTAGATCAGTTCCCTAAATGGTCTCCTGTCAATAGACACACTTTTATTGAGAACCTCTCTGCAAGGTAAATACACAAAGTTTTATAATATTTTATCCTTATACCTTTAGTTTTAAGCATGATGGATGCTGATGGTCACTTCTATGTTTATGCAATGGCAGGTTTGAAAGAGAGGGTGAACCTTCTGGACTTGCTGCTGTTGATTTTTTTGTCAGTACAGTCGATCCTTTGAAAGAGCCACCACTGATTACAGCTAATACAGTGCTTTCTATCCTTGCGGTCGACTATCCTGTAGATAAAGTGTCTTGTTATGTGTCAGATGATGGTGCAGCAATGCTCACATTTGAATCTCTTGTGGAGACAGCTGAATTTGCTAGGAAATGGGTGCCATTTTGCAAAAAGTTCTCAATTGAACCAAGAGCACCTGAGTTTTACTTCTCACAAAAGATTGACTACCTTAAGGACAAAGTTCAACCTTCTTTTGTTAAGGAACGTAGAGCTATGAAGGTAAGCGTGTGAAGCTTTCTCCACTTATGAATTAAAAAAAAAACATGTGATGTGACATCTAATATATCTGATCTGCTATTGTTTTTCTTCTAAATTGAGTATCATAGAGAAACCTTTTCATGATCACCTTTGAATTCTGCCACAGAGAGAATATGAAGAGTATAAAGTAAGAGTTAATGCTATGGTATCTAAAGCTCAAAAAACACCGGAAGAAGGATGGACTATGCCGGATGGAACACCTTGGCCGGGAAATAATTCACGTGATCACCCTGGAATGATTCAGGTATATCCATTATTTCTGTACGTAATCAATTCTCTGTGCTAACAACGATAGGCGTTAAGAATAATTTATAAATATATGGCTGGAAAACTTTATGCTTGGAAGATTGATTAGCTCCATTACTCAATTATTGTTGAATTTGCACATTATAGTTTTATGCACTTCTCATAGACTGCATGTCTCTTACCAAAATCTGAGTTTTAAAGTAAAAAATTTTGTTTGCAATTTTTAGGCTTTCCTCGGGCATACTGGGGCCCGGGACATTGAAGGAAATGAACTTCCCAGGTTGGTTTATGTTTCCAGAGAGAAAAGACCAGGATACCAACACCATAAGAAAGCTGGTGCTGAGAATGCACTGGTATGTAAGGATAGCTCAATCATATTTCATAGAAGGTCATCAAGATTTTATAATGCTTGATGTTTGTGTGGGTTTATGCAGGTGAGGGTATCTGCAGTTCTCACAAATGCTCCCTTCATTCTCAATCTTGATTGCGATCATTATGTAAATAACAGCAAGGCTGTTAGAGAAGCAATGTGTTTTCTCATGGATCCAGAAGTTGGTAGAGATGTGTGCTATGTTCAGTTTCCTCAAAGGTTTGATGGTATTGATCGTAGTGATCGATATGCCAACCGCAATACAGTTTTCTTTGATGTAAGTTTATGGCTAAGCAAAACTTTACCACAAGAATCAACAGAAAAGTTTCATCCTTATTAATGGACTTCTAGTTCTAATTTATATTGATTTCAGGTAAACATGAGAGGACTTGATGGCATTCAAGGACCAATGTATGTGGGAACTGGATGTGTTTTCAATAGACAAGCACTTTATGGTTATAGCCCACCTTCCATGCCCAACTTACCAAGTACTTCATCATGCTGTTGCTGCTTCTCAAGCAAGTCCACTAAAGATGTTTCACAGCTTTCTAGAGATGCAAAGAGGGCTGAACTTAACGCCACAATTTCTAATCTCAGGGAGATTGACAGTAAGCAAGCACATTCCATTTTGTCAATCAGTTTTAGAGAAGCATGTAGCAGAGTCTTCTAAGTGTGACTAATAATATTCTTCTGGTTTTTTTCTTGCTGCAGATTTCGACGAGAATGAGAAGTCAACGCTGATTTCACAATTGAGCTTTGAAAAAACTTTTGGATTGTCTACTGTTTTCATTGAATCTACATTATTGGAGAACGGAGGGGTGCCCGAATCTACGGATCCTTCAATGCTGATCAAGGAGGCCATTCATGTAATAAGTTGTGGATATGAAGAGAAGACTGAATGGGGAAAAGAGGTTTGCTTAAATGTTAATGTTCTTACAATGATATTTTTGCTAATGTACTGTTCCAACTGAAATTTCCCTCAAGCTAGATGCATTATGTTAAAATATCTTATTGTATTTTCAGATTGGTTGGATTTATGGTTCAGTTACTGAAGATATCTTAACCGGATTCAAGATGCAGTGCCGAGGATGGAGGTCACTTTACTGCATGCCATTGAGGCCTGCATTCAAAGGGTCAGCACCTATCAACTTGTCTGATAGGTTGCACCAAGTCCTTCGTTGGGCACTCGGTTCGGTTGAAATTTTCTTAAGTAGACATTGCCCTCTCTGGTACGCAATTGCAGGAGGCCGACTCAAATGGCTGCAGAGATTGGCTTATATAAACACCATTGTCTACCCTTTTACATCTCTTCCTCTTGTTGCTTATTGTACTTTGCCTGCAATTTGCCTTCTCACGGGAAAATTTATCATACCAACGGTAATTTCCTCATCTTTATCCAACAATTGTCCTATGAAATATAAATGATTTGTAAGTCAAGGTTTTTAAATCAATGCCCATAACCGCGATCTAGGCCCCGGTTTTAAGGTTCATGGGGTCTTCGCGACCATGATTCTGGTTGCATTTGACCATAATTATCTATCTATAATGTCAAGGATCGTGACGCAACCGCAATTTGAAACCTTGGTTATATTATAGCAACAATTAAGTATATATAACTGTTTATATTGTACTAATGTGTTTACAACATGTTATTTATAAATTGATACAGCTATCCAACCTAGCAAGTATTCTCTTTCTTGCACTTTTCATGTCCATTATAGTGACAAGTGTGCTTGAGCTGCGTTGGAGTGGTGTCGGTATTGAAGATTTATGGCGTAATGAGCAATTTTGGGTGATTGGAGGTGTTTCAGCTCATCTATTCGCTGTTTTCCAAGGATTTCTCAAGGTATTGGCTGGTGTTGATACTAATTTCACTGTCACTGCTAAGGCTGCTGAGGACACTGAGTTTGGTGAACTTTATATAATCAAATGGACTACTCTTTTGATTCCTCCAACAACACTTATCATTGTTAACATGGTTGGTGTTGTTGCTGGATTTTCTGATGCACTTAATGGAGGATATGAATCTTGGGGACCTCTCTTTGGGAAAGTGTTTTTTGCATTTTGGGTGATTTTTCATCTCTATCCATTCCTTAAGGGTCTTATGGGTCGCCAAAACCGCACTCCTACTATTGTTATTCTTTGGTCAGTGTTGTTGGCCTCTGTCTTCTCTCTTATTTGGGTTAAGATAGACCCATTTGTGAGTAAAGTGGACCCTGAAACCATCTCTGATACTTGTGTTGCTATAGATTGCTGAGTCTCTTGATGGATGCTTACCTAGAGTTTTTGGAAATATGTAAAAGGTTACATGAGATTATGATTTGATCCATAGCTTGTGGAAGGTCATAGCTTAATCTAAGATTGAAAAAATATGTAACCTTCTTTTAGCCTATGAATTTATTTAAGGTTAAACTTATATAGCTTTTTAAAAGCTTTATTACATACCATTTAAAAAAAGCTTTATTACATTTTGTCAACAAAAAAAAGAAGGTTGATTACATAATAAATTTTAAATAAGAGTGAGTCAACAATGTAGTATCTTAAACTATAGACTGCTTTTTAACTGTATATGAAATTAATGAAATTTCAGAATGATTCCTAAAAATGAAAATTCTCAATTACATTAGGTCATGCTAGACAATTTTATAAGCTAAGTTGATTAATATAAAATGACTAATATGATCGAAGATTAACCAATAGTGTTGCCTCAATAACATAAGCTACTCTCGACACGAGAGGTCGATTTGGTGCTACCAAATTTGATTTCCGCAGTGACTAATTCGCCGTTGACCAGTGCAAAATTTGCTCTTAATTACGAAGTTAAAGACCATTTAACAAATTTAGTTGACAACTCTATAATGGAGGATATGAGCCTTTCAAACCTGAAATTAAGATGAGTTAATGAACAGAATAGATCAACTCAATTAATCAAAATTGATATATCAAACTCATTCATGTGAGAGTAGGAAAATCAAAAGAAAATAAGAATTCATTTAATAAACTATTAATTTATCTACCATCAAAAGGGAAATACAAAGCAAAGCATTCAAGTAGTCCCAACTGTCAGATTGCGCAAAGGCTCCACTGCTTCTCAAATCTCAATCCTCTCCTATTTTATTACACTTCCTTCCAATACCAACCTTTGTACTCACTCAAACATCTCTCACTTTTTCCAAACTTTGTAGCTTCCTTCCATACTTGTCTCAATCTCTTCATCCCCCTCATTTCCTCTCTCTCTTTTCTAATTTCTACCATCACAAGCTATGAAACCATCACCACCACCATCACCCTCTCCATTGCTTCTCATTCTTTTATACCTCTTCCTCTTCCACTTCACCACCAAAATCACCTCAGCTTCTCCACCATCATCACCTTCCACTTCCACTCTTGACCCAATCCAGCTCAAAGCTCTTCAATCCCTCCACATCCCAATCTCCAAAGACCCTTGTTCACCTCTCCACAATAATGCCACACTCTGTGACTCCTCAAAACCCTTCCGCCACCTCATTTCCCTTCACCTCTCCAACTGTTCATCCTCCATTTCTCTCTCCTACAATGCCCTCAAATCTTTCTCCACACTCCAATCTCTACACCTCCTAAATTGCCCCATTAAACCCCCCATTCACTTCCCTCCTCAGCTCACTTCCTCTCTCCTCTCCTTCACCTCCATCAACAGCCTCCAAAAAATCTCAGGTGTCTTACTCTCTCGCTTAGCTAACCTCACTGATCTCACCGTCTCATATGTTCCAGTTAAAGCCTCTGGTCCTTACGTTATTCTTGCCCACATGAAAAAGCTTAAAACTTTAACCATTTCCCATGCTAACCTCACTGGTTATCTTCCAAAACACATTCATTCTAACCTTACCCACATTGATTTTTCTGGTAATAAGCTTAAAGGAAACATACCCACTTCCATTACCATGCTTGATAGTCTTGAAAGTTTGAATCTTTCTTCTAATGGGTTCAAGGGTGAGATACCCTCTTCTTTAGGTGACTTGATTTCATTGAAAAATCTAACCTTGGCTTCAAATTCATATTCTGGGTCTATTCCAGATTCTATTTCTGCTATACCCAGTTTGGTTCACATGGATCTTAGTTCAAATCAGCTTAATGGAACTATTCCAAAATTCATTTCAGAAATGAAGAACCTCAAGTACTTGAATTTGGCTAACAATAACCTTCGTGGGGTTGTGCCATTCAACTCTACTTTTATTAAAAGTTTGGCATTGTTTAAGGTTGTTGGGAACAGCAACTTATGTTATAACCAGACGGTTTTGTCTTCAAAAATGAAGCTTGAGATTGCTCCTTGTGATAAGTATGGGATGCCAATGTCTCCTCCATCTGCAAAGGATTCTTCTTCTGATGATGATAGTAGTGATTCAGATTATAATGATAGTGATGATGGTAGTATTCACAAGAAAGAGCATCATCATGGGCCAAATAAAGTTGTTCTTGGTGTAGCAATTGCACTTTCCTCTATTGTTTTTCTGATTGTGTTCCTAATCCTGTGCACAAAGTGCTGTCGCTGAAAGAGTTTTTTTGAATTAGGAAATTTGATAATTTGAATGCAATTGTTACAGGTTAGGTGCAAGGTGGAAATCAAAGAGAAATTGGAGAGGGAAAAACAAGCATTGAATTGAATGTTTAGTTTTTTTGTTACTTTTTGCTATTTTAATCGGTTGCTTGTGATGTGCAATGAGTTACATGTATGCATGGGAATGGGATGCTAGGCTTGTAGTATACTTTTCTTTTGAGGGTAAAGGGTTTTGGCACTTCATATTTAGAAATTGCTGTTTTTCTGAGTAAAAAAAAAGTGAAGGTGGTGTATGTGGAGTCCAGCAAGATGTAATTAACTTGTACTATAAGCATTTATTTCTCATACTTTCTTATTGATTCCGCCACTATGTTGACCCAATAAGCCACATTTTAGACTTTTAATTATTATTATGATTATTGCACCACATTGCATCAATTATTTCTTTTAAATTTTTTCTCCTACCTTCTTAATGAGATGAATTAATTATAGATTAGAGGGTTTCTATATTAAGGGAGTTTCTAAATAGGTCTTTTAACTAAAAAGGTTTGTAATTGGGTCCTTAAATTTGTAATTAAATTCATGGACTTTTAAACAAATTGTAACTAGATCCTTAGGCTTTTTTAAAAAATTATTAGATCTTTAAACTTGTCAGTAAGCATGGACTTGATTACAAATTCTTTAAACCTAAGTGCAAATATTAAAAAATATCGGATCTTAAATTAATTTGAGACACCCAATTACAAATTATTAACAAGTTAATAGACCCAATTACAATTTCTTTTGATTCCTGGAACTTTTAAAAAAATTCAAATGAGAAATGCTATTTGGTACTAACATTTGCTCGCAAAATATGCAAGAATGTATGTGTGTTTATTTTTTGAAGGCTTGATAGAGAATTTTGACTAAAAAAACCATGTGGTAAGGGAAAAAGTAAGCAATCATATAAATTCATCTAATTCATGCATTATTTACTCGTACTAGCTAACATTTTTCTTCTCAAATAGTTCAGGAATTGAAAGAGTAATAAACCTAAAATAATATATTTTATAATCAAGAAGGAAGATAGTTATTCTAGGAGTAACTCTTGTTAGAATTACTTCGCTTAATAACTATATAAACATTGAAATTCATAAATTCGACTATTCAATTAAATGGTTTTATTGAGTAGATCAACTCCATAAAACTATTAATTTTTAAAAATATTTGATACTTCATCAAATAACTTTAACTTAATGTATAATATATTTTTGAAAGATACAAGTAAAATATTAACCATAGGATTGCATAGGTACGAATTTCCAATTTATCTAAAATTTGAAATAAATGATCATTAATATAATATGACGATATTCAATGGTTGAAATAATAAAATTTAATATCTGTAAAAAATTATTAGATAGAATAACTTCAACAAACGTTACTCTTGGACCAAGTATTCTCTTGCTCAAAAAATATAATGACATAATAAACATTTTAGTGAATACTTTTTATCGTCATTTAATATTAAATGCTTAATTCATAATTATTTTTACTATGGTTATATATTTTTTATCACAGAAAATTAGCAAATTTTGATTTTAGTCTCTTGAGACTTGTAGTTTTTTTTGATAACATCTTGAGACTTATAGTTTGACAATAGTTAACTAATGGGGCAATTTGCAAACCCAAATGGATAACTTATAGTCGACAAACAGTTCAAGTCGGTGAGTTCAACATATTTGACATTAGCTATGCATATATATTGTTAGTTATACAAATTTCAAGCTTATATTAAAATAGTTTTGTATATAACATTAATATTTTGTAGTTTTCATGTGCTTTACACGACTGGTGATTCCTACACGTAAGTTGTATCTTGCAAGCACCATACATAATGATAGCAAGCAAGCAACCATCATTTGAATGGAAATATTGGCCCTTGCTAGTGACTACTTTAATTAACTTTAGATGCAGATTTCCAATTAAGATAACAATTGCAAGCTTGTACATGAGTTTTTTCTTCTTTTCTTTTTAACCAAAAAAAGCAGAGTTGGTGGGTGGTGTGGATTGGCCATTTATTGCATTTGCAAAGCATGTTTGATGAAATATATATTTTGTTATAATGTGATGAAAATTGATTTTGTTAGAATTGATTATGTAGAATTAATGTTGTGCTCAGGTGCCGGTTAGAAAGGTTGGAAAAACTTCTGTTGAAGTCGTCCTCCGTAGCCCAGAATCGGGGTGGTGGGGGTGGGGGTGGTCATTACAGACACTCTGATGTCAAAGTCAGCAAGGCGGAAGTCAGCGTGAGGTAAGAGTGAGAATGCATACTTGTTGTAGTTAATGCATGGGTATTTATAGGCGCTGGGTGGTGTTTAAGGCGGTGCTCCAACACATATAGGTGAAGTGGCACGCTTCACATCGTTGGATCCAGGTGTATGATCTCAGCGGTTGATGGGCTGCAGCACACGGATCACCAAGGCGAGACTCTCTGTTACCCGCTTGGGCTATTATTGCCCCTAAATTCGGACTTGGGCTCGGCCCAATCCGAAACATTTTGTTAAAAGTGAATTGAACATGTGGTTTTTTTTGACCAAAAAAAAACATGTGGTTTTTAGGGTGAAGTATTAACTAACTTAACTAAGTCCATTACCAATGTATCAGTCAAATTGTCGCAGGATAAAATATGAAATGTTATGAATAATCGAGATTTCATTTGGTTGTACAATCTAAACCACAAATAGCATTTTAAATTATACCATACAGTCAATTTTACTGATATACCAGTGAGAGACTCAGTTGATCTCTCATCTTAGAACACATCTTGTGTTTGAATGAATTTACGGCAAAAGCGATTTTTACCAATGCTTATGTTTGGGTGGCTTGAATTAAAATTGTTTTTGAGTGTAAAGTTACCAAAATGGATTTCAACTTAAAATTCTATTAGAAACTTAAATTTGATTAAATAAATTACAATAATACTAAATTGGCATATCAAATACCGATTACTTAGTTTATACTGAATTATTTGATCCTAAATCGAGTTAGCAACATGTTTCATATCTAATAAAGTTGCATTTAAAAATCTTCACAGGTCTATTTATACATATAAAATCAGTTTTTTTTTCCTATTTTAGACAATTATTATAAATTACGTTACCTTATTAAACTTTATATAATTGTATTCTGTTTTTTTATAATCAAAGTATTTAAAATTTTAAAATAAAATGCATATTATGACAAAAATATTATATCCTAATTTACAACTGATTCAGCATGATCTTATATCCTAATCTACAATGTGTTTTACACCAGTAAGAGAAGCGTGATTAGAAAATATGCTAGTCATCAATTTCCTGAAGAGAGGATAATTTGACAACGGAGAGAACTTCCCTTTTATTGAATTTATCCATGCTTTACCAGAAACCTCTGCAAGAACATAAACCATCTTTAAAATGGTGAAACCGGTTTGAATCTCTCAAGACAATTTCCCTATTGGTTGTCTTAGACATGAACTTCCCCATCTCATGACAATCCCCACATACTCTTCTATTCTTAGTGACCCTAACAATCCTCCCAGGTGGCAAATTTAATATACCAAAAGCCATGGCTAACTTCTCACTATGACCACACTGAATCACTTCCTTCTCCATATCATCTGCATTAATCAAAGCATACCTCAACTTAGTAGAGTAATCTCCATCCTTCATTTGCATTCTCAATTTTTTCAGCAACGAGTCTATCCTTTTCGCTTGAGGGTGTTTCGTGTTCCCGGTAACAAATATATTAAATTTTCCGCGAACTTCTATCCAACTGCATCCCGGATTCTGTTTGAATCCTCTTCTACCCATCCTTTCTTGTAACTTCTTCACTTCTTCCCACTTTTCTGCCTCTGCATAGACATTTGCTAGAAGAACATAATACCTTGTGTTATCTGGCTCTAGTTCAAAAATATGCTCGGCGACTTTTTCTGCTAGCTTCACATCATGATGAATCCTGCATCCAGAAAGCAAGGCACCCCAAATTGTAGCATCTGGTTTAATTGGCATAGTCTCAATGAATCTGTATGCCTTTGATAGACTTCCAGAGCGGGCGAGGAGATCTACCATGCAGGCATAGTGTTCTAACTTCGGTTCGATGTTGCATTCACTTTTCATGGAGTTAAAGAATTTCAACCCTTCATTCAGTAATCCAGAATGACTACAAGCATAAAGTATGGAAGCGAAGGAGGACTCGTCAGGCTCAATACCTACAATTCTCATTTTGTTAAAAGTGGAAATCGCCTCATTTCCAAATCCATGCATGCCATATCCAGCTATCATAACAGTCCATGAGACAATATCCTTTTTAGGAATCATATCAAATAATAGCTGTGCTAGAGCTAGTAATCCACACTTTGCATACATATCAACAAGTGCACAGGCTACATGCAAATCTGAAAAATACCCTCTTCTTAATATGTGCCCATGTAATTCTCTGCCTTTGTCTAGAGCTGCTAAGCCTGCACAAGCTGGAAGCACACAAGCAATTGTAATGTCATCAGGCTTCAACTGTTTTTGCATGTCCATAAAAAATTTTAGAGCTTCACTGGGAAGTGAATTTTGTGAATAACCTCCTATCATTGTGTTCCACGAGACAATGTCCTTAACTGGAATTTCAGAGAAAACTGAATGAGCTTCTTCTATGCTTCCACATTTTGCATACATATTCACGAGAGCGTTAGCGACAGGCAAACTCGACCCCATTTTATTCTTTACAATGTAATTGTGTACATCCCTTCCTTTATCCAAAGAGTTGCTACAAGCACAAGTATGAACAATGCTTGTGACAGTATAAATATCTGGCCTAACACCTTTGCTTTGCATTTCATCAAATAATCCGATGGCTTCATCATATAGACCTTCTCTTACATAAGCAGCAATGATTGAAGTCCAAGAAACAATAGTTGTTTCACCCATCTTCACAAAAACTTCAGTTGCACCATTTAAATTGCCACATTTTGAATACATATCTAGTAAAGTATTGCTAAACATGACTTCCCTACTGAAACGAGCTTTCACTCCATAAGCATGAAGAGCTCTACCCAATGAAAGGTTGCCAATATTTGCACAAGCCACAAGAACACTAACCAAGGTAGCCAAATCCACATCAACCCCCATAACCAGCATCTGAATGAAAATCTCAAGTCCTTTTATTGAAAAACCATTCCTAACACACCCACTTATCATAGAATTCCAGGAAACCACATCTCGATCACACAATTCATCAAACAGATTATGTGCACTCTCAACTACACCACATTTAAAATAAGCTGCAATCAAAGAGTTAACAACAACAGTATAAGAACTAAAACTCAATTTTAAGATATACCCATGAACACTTTTACACTCCCTTACTTTTCCCAATGCAGCAAAACACTTCAATACACAAGTAAACGTATAAGAATCCCCTGCAATTCCCAACTTTAGCATTTTGTTAAAAAGACACAAACTTTCCCTATAATTACCGATCTTTGCATATTCAGACATCATAAAATTCCAGAGAAAAACCTTATCATTAAGAATCTCATCAAATATTCGTCTACCTTTAACCAAATTACCGCAATTCACGTACATGAAGACTAGTTTTGCACCTAAAGCCCCTTTAATTACCATGCCATTGGAACTGATAAGGGAATGAACCTTTTCTCCATCTTCCAAAGATTTAAGCTCAGCACAAAGCTGCAAAACAGAACAATAAGTGTTCAACGCAAGTTCAGATCTTTGTGGGCTTGTGAGCAATTTCATTGCATTTCTGAGATCACCCATTTTGCAGAATTTACAAATTTTCGCATTTTGGTCGGCGGTTACGTTGAGACTGGTATCGGCCAAAGAAGCAGAGACAACGGCGCTGTTACGACAAGAAAGGTCATTTTTGGAGTATGATAGAAATGTTCTACGAGGTTGTTTGAAGAGGATGAAAGAATTCCGAGGTTTTGGATGGTTGGTCTTGTCTCTATTGCTCTGATGAGTTGGGGGGGTGGTAGAATTTAAGATGCTTTTCGAGTTCAACACACTTCTTGACATTGCGCTCTCACTCTCCCTCTTTCTATCCGTTACAAGATTGATACCACTAAAGTATACTTTTTGACTAGCGATGCCACTCCACTCTAACACATTGTTTGGTTGAGGTGATTCTAAGAGGATAAAAACTTGTAGGAGGGAAAACACAATTTCCAATAAACATTCCTTTGTTTGGATAATGAAAGAAGCATCTTAACATGGACTCACAAAAAATTTCCTCCCAAAATTGGTGAGAAAGCTCGAAGTCCAATGAATTTTATCTGTTTTTTTTATACCCCACCACCACTTCAACCTATATCCCACATAATTTGATAAACCGAAAATATCCACACTTAAAAAATTTGCTTGGATTTATCTATCAAGAGATAAATCTGTTTTTGGTTTTTCCCAAAAACGGATTTATCTATCTAGTAAATAGATAAATCTGTTTTCCAAAAAATAACAAAACGGATTTACCTTAGGTGGGGTTAAATCCGTTTTGTAAAATAATTAATAAATAAAAGTGATAAATCAGTTAAAAAATTGAAATTAATTTTTTTTAGAAAAATAAAATAGATATGAAGATCGACCTCTTTTTTGTTCTGTTTAGTGTGTAGTTCGTTAGCACGTGACGATGTTGTACGCTGGGTGAATAATTTAGGCTAACAAATTGGTTTTCGGGAAACCTCCTCGGATTGTAATGAAACCACAGCCATTAAATCTGAAAAAAATCAGGGAGCAAGACTCCCATGAAGGGTGACTTCTTTTGGGACAAAGGGGCTCAAAATCCCAAATTCCATCGATTACTATTTTTTTAATTTTTCATGATCACCAAAAAATCTAAAAAAAGTTGCATAACCTTATTTTGGTTTTATTAGATTTAGTGGTGTTTTTATAATTTTTAGATTAGTTTTGACTCTTTGACAGATTTTTATTAATGTTTTTATATCTTTTTTAAAAAAAATTAGGTTTTAAATATGTTTTTCGTCCCTGCAAATATAGTTGTTTTTCAAATAAGTCCTTGCAAAAAAAATTTTATTAATATGTCCCGGCAAAATATTTTTGTTTTAAATACGCCATTCCGTTAACTTTCTGTTAGCCATCCGCTAATGTGTCTAACAAAATTACATGTTGGCATTGACCAAGTCTTATTTGACTTTACATGTCATTAGTTTTTGTTTTTGTTTTATTTAAAATTGCTGACTAGATTAATTCCTAAATCTCTTTATTGTAAGCGGCTTGTCAATGCCGCGCGGGAACTCCCGCTTTTTATTTTTATTTTTTTGTTTTTTTTATTCTGTTTTTTTATTTCAGTTTTTTGTTTTTTTTAATATTTTATGTTTTTAAATTTTATCTTTCTTTTATATTCTAACAGATACTCTACGGTCTCGAAAAATTTTAGATATTTAAATCTGCAAACTTTGTTTTTCAATAATCGATCGGTGAAAAAAGATTTAGTTTCATAACAAAATATGTAAAGTGGAATGCTAAACAGTATGTTTTGGTGTACTTGATGGTGAAAAAATGTTATTGTTTTACAAAATATATAAAGTATGATATTAAGTAGTGTATTTTGAGGTACTTTAGGATTCAGAAAAAAATTAGTTGTTCAAACACCCAAAGTTTTTTCCTCAATAACCGGTTTCGTAAAAAAAAAAATAGCTTTGTGACAAAATAGGTAAAGTGTGATGCCAACATTGAATTTTGGGGTACCTTAGGGTCCACAACAAATTTTATATGTTTAGATACGTGAAGTTTGTTCCTCAACAACCTGTTTGACGAAAAATAAAAAAAAATACGTGACAAAATACGTAAAATGTGATGTCAAACAATTTGTTGAGGTACTTTAGGATTCAAAATTTTTTACATGTTCGGATACACAAAACTCATTCCTCAAAAACCCGTTTGGTGGAATAAATTTGTGACAAAATATGTAGTGCGATACTAAATAGTGTTTCTATGTGCTTCTATTTTATTCAAATATGCGAACTTCTTTTTTCAAAAATAGTTTCAACTTTGTATATGTGCTTCTATTTTATTGGTGGTTTTAAATCAAACTCTACATGATACCTATACGTACGTGTTTCACTTTCTAATTATGTTGTCTTATTTTCTCTTTAATTATGTGTTAAGTTTTTATATTTACATTTGATAAATATAGATAACGTTATTAAAGTTTTTTAAACTTTTTCTTTTAATTGTCTATGGATATTCAATTTCAATGTATTTGTTGTTATTAATATTCTTTACGTTTTTACTTCTTATTATCTATAGATGTTGAATTTCAATGTTTTTGTTAATGTTCATTTTTAATTTTATAGTATTTTTATTTAATTTATAGTTTTTTAATTTAATTTTTATTTACGGGAATTTCGGCAACGTTTACAATAGATCCCCTCATCGCCCTCTTTCAACTTTCTATAGGTGATTCTATTTTATTGGTGGTTTTCATCTAACCCTGCACGATACCCACGTGTTTCACTTTCTATTTGTGTTGTCTTCTTTATTTTTGTCATTTCGTATCAAACGGTATTGAAAACATACTTTAACTGGTGTTTAAATTTTTATCTTCTTTCAACGGGAACTTCAGCCACATTTATAATACAACCTCCACCATCTTCTTTCAACTTTGTATAACTGCTCCTATTTTATCATGAGTTTTCATACAACCATGCTTGATACCCACGTGTTTAGTTTTTAATTGTGTTGTCTTCTTTTCTTTTTTATTATGGGCTAAGTTTTTATATTTACATTTGATAAATATGGATTATGTTACTAAAAGTTTTAGACATTTTCTTCCCATTATCTATGAATGTTTAATTTCAACGTTTTTAGTCAATATTCTTTTTAAATTATAATCTTCTTATTTACTTTATAGCTATAATTTAATTTCAATCCACAATTATTTGATTCCTGCAGTGGACAGAAAACTGTTGTCTTGAATGATTGGTTTATTAAAGAGGTTTTTCCCTTCCGATTTTACTTTAATTTTGCTAATTAAAAATTAGTCAACTCCGTGCGTAGCACGGGTTAGGCGGCTAGTTTATTCAAATCTCTCTTATCTCTCTCTCGCTTTCATCCCCCAGAATTTCTCATCTCCATCTTCCATTTTATTCACCTTCATCTAGGTGCAGCAACCCCAAAATCAATTTCATAAACCATAAATTTGCAGTTCTAATTTGCATAACCTGATTGTTTTAGTAGATTTATATAACCCCAAACATGAATTTGTGTAACCCCAAAATCGCTAGCTCCTCTCTTTTATTAATTGGGGAAAAAAAGGGTTGTGGTGCAAAAAAAAAAAATTATATACCAAAATAATGCACATTGTAGGTTATTTACCAAAGTAGGCAAATTTTATTTTCAGTTCAGAAGTCGCCCCCCCCCCCCCCCCCAGGGTGACTTCTGAACTGTGTTTTGCAATTTTTTTTTAAAATATATATAATTTGCCTACTTTGGTAAATAACCTACAATGTGCATTATTTTGGTATATAATTTTTTTTTTTGCACCACAACCGTTTTTTTCCCTATTAATTGTTCCTAACTTAACGGTTCTTTTATTAATCAGGTTAAAGCATCGATTTTTCACTCCAAAACCTAAAAACCTTGATGGGTTTTCTTTATCTACCAATGGGTTTCCAAAACTCAATAGCTTTCCCATCAAAAGCTAATACCTTTGTACCAAAGGTCAGAAATTTATTCATTTGCAGGGATGAAGCTGCTGTTGGTGGTGGTGCTGTTGATGGGAAACCAATTTTTGGGTTGATGTTTTTTGGCATTCCCTTCAATTATACAATTTTAAAAGATACAAAATATGTGCTTGTTGTGACTTCAAGAGGAAGCAGTGTTGAGATTATACCGTTTTAAATTTTCCTACGGTTATTGGGTTTATGTTGTTGTATACAAACTTGTCTAATTTTTGTCTAAACATGGTCTCTTTTACTCTGTGAGAGAGACCGCAGATGAGAGAAGAGAGGGTGAGGAAAGGGAATGTGAATTTGGAACCTAATCTGAGAGATACAGCATATTAGAGAGGAGAGAGGGAGGAAGGAGGAAGATGAGATGAAGACAAAGGTGAGTTGGCTTCTACCTCATATGTCAATAAAAAAATTAGAAATAAAAAAGAAATAACACCTCAACATTCCGTTTGACACGTCAGCTTTTTTTTTGTAACGTTTCACTAATGGAAGGACATATTTAAAAAAAATTATTTTGTAGGGACTTATTTGAAAAACGACTATATTTGCATGGACGAAAAACATATTTAAACCAAAAATTTAAATTAAAAACAATTATTTTTAATATAATAAGCGCATTTACCTATTTATTAGATAACTCCACTTTGAATAGGTAAATCCTCTTTGAAAAATAACAAAAACAGATTTATCTTTTATTAGGTAAATCCGAGCGACTCAATGGTGGAGGGGTATTTTCGGATTTCACTTTTTTCAAAGCGGATTTAGCTAATAAATAGGTAAATCCGCTTTGAAAAATAACAAAAACGGATTTAACCCCACCTAAGATAAATCTGCTTTTAAAAATAACAAAAATGGATTTATCTTTTATTAGGTAAATCCGAGCGACTCAATGGTGGATGGGTATTTTCGGATTTCACTTTTTTGTGGAGGTATGGGATGAAATGGTGGGATTGAAAAAAAAACCATTTTATCTTATTACAAGGTTGCCCTCATTTCACCTCACGTACTATTTGTGTCAATATGACAATATGGATTGTTTTAGTTTTTAAAAAATTTCAAAACCTTGTTCAGATTTTTCACTTTCATATATATTCAATTAAAAAATTTATATATTAGGAATTTATTCAATTAATATAACATTGAAATACATATTTAATATACTAAAATTTATATTAAATATTATTCATATATATATATATATAATAAATAATAAATAAATACAACACATTTTAACATAAGGACATTTATACAAATTACAAAGTATATCTCTTTCTTTCCTCTCACCTTCCACTCGACTTTCACTAAACCAAACAACCACAAAATCATCTAACTTTCTACTCACTCTCTTTTGTTCAACTTTCCTTCCTCTCAATATCCAAACATAGCATAACTAAATTCATTTGTAAATGAAAAAATGGCCATAGGCCTTATGGGGTAAAAATAGTGAAAGTGAGTAAAATGGGCTAAAGGCCTCATGTGAAAAATAAGCTAAAGCCCCCTGCATTGTTAATTATGATGGCAATTTTCAAGACATATTCTTTGCTATTTGGGAAATCTTCACAAAAGGAACACTAATTGGGAAATCTCCACAAACTCACACTAATTATGGGTAATGGGGTTTGTAGCATTTATTATTCCTTCATTGCTTAATTTTTGGTATTTTTGGTTTGTTACGCACAAATTAGGCTATCATTAGTTTGTAGTAGCTAAGTACTAAAATACCTTTGTTATAGTTGTCTTAGGATAATAGAGGTTAAAATAAAATAGTGTTGAGACAATTAATTCATACTTTAGAACTCTAAAAGACTCAATAAACATAAAAGTTATATTTGAAAATATTTGGTGAATTGTACATTGAATTTTTAAAATCACCAATATTTTGAGACAAAAAGGTGAAAAGTACAAAACATTAGGAAGGGAGAAGAGATGATGAAATGAGAAGAGGTGGGAAGAAGAGAGTTAAAAGAAAATAATCGAGGGTATTTTTGTATTTTCCTATAAGAAAGGGAGGGGGGGAAGAAATAAGGGATGTATGGAAAGAAATTACGAATCCCCTATCGAATTTGGGCACATCGCTACAAGGCCCACAACACGGTAGAAAGAAACGAGAGGGAGAGGAAAACGGAGGAGGAAGAAGCACAGGGAGGTTGATTCAAATTGATCTAAATTTTGGGTAAGTGTGGTGATTCAGATATTGTTAATGATTCAGATCGTTCGTGCTTTTGATATCTTGTTAATAGTGATATCTAACACTTTAGGGAAAATTTGTTTTATATATCTTCTTCCACATGGCATACAATCATTAAAATGTATTTTATAAAAAGTCTAGGTTGGGAATTGAACCCAACAACATTTAACTACTATGCAACTCCTTAACCACTACACCACTAATTCAAGTTGATAATATTCTCACAAAAGTGATATATATCTTCTTCCAGATAAAAAAACAAACAAAAAAATTACATCATCATCTTCAACAACAGACTGTCATAAATGAATTCATCAACAAAATCAACAACCATGACATAAACGAATTCATCAACAAAAACATATTTGTATTTCTAAAATCAACATAATCGAAATTTGTGTTTCTCAGATTAACAACATAAACGAATTTGAAATTAAGAATTTCAATTGGGATTTAGGGTTCAAAGGTTTTCAATTGGGATTTTTCAATTATGATTGTTTAACAATAAAAACGAATCTGAAAACGAAATGGAAACCAAAACGCATAAGCAATGGAAAGCGAAATGGGTTTTGATTTCGATCTGGAAAAGGAAAACGATGGAGAACACAAATTGATGGAAAATGCAGATTGGAAACAAAATGGGTTTTGATGATTTTGGATTTACGTTTTTGGATTTACGATAATGGAAGACGAATTGCAGATCTGATGGAGAAGAAGATTAAGATTGGGATTTACGCAGATTGATTTTTGTTTCTGGTTGCAGATATGAAGCTTTGATGATGAAGATGAAGAGAATAACAATGTAAATATAATAGAATTGGTGAAATATCATAAGTGTAACATTGGTTCAGTGGTAATTCTCCTTGTGTGAATTGGAGGTGTTCAAGTCCTATCTCAGCCATTTTCAAGGTTTATTTTGAGTGTAACCACACTGCCACGTGGTAGCCATCTACTGGTTGCTAACGTGGCAGTGATGACATAGGGTGTTTACGTGGCGTTCCGTTTGCCACGTCCTTTTTTTTAACAGAAAAGTTAACAAAGGGGGTAATTAAAAACGTTTAATAATTTGCAATGTGTTTTTTAAAAAAAATATTTTTGCAAGAGGATAAATGGAAAACGGGGATATTGGCAAGGGGGTAACGTGCATTTAAGCCTTATTATTATTATTATTATTATTATTATTATTATTATTACCACAAAGGTCATTTAAGTTATTAGGGTAAATTACACCAGAGGTCATTTAAGTTATTTAATTGTAACAAGTTGGTCATTTAAGTTTTTTTAGTACCACTTAGGTCCTTTAAATTTTTTAATTGTAACAAGTTGGTCCTTTAAGTTATTTTGTACCACTTAGGTCCTCTAAGTTATTTTATTTGTAACAATTTGGGGCCGCAAAATGTAAGTTTTTTGGCCTTTAAAAGTTATAATTAAATAACATAAAGGACCAAATTGTTACAATTGAATAACTTAAAGGACCTAAATGGTACGAAAAAAACTTAAAGGACAAACTTGTTACAGTTAAATAACTTAAAGGACCTAAGTGGTACGAAAAAACTTAAAGAACCAACTTGTTACAATTAAATAACTTAAAGGACCTAAGTGGTACGAAAAAACTTAAAGAACCAACTTGTTACAGTTAAAGGACGTAACTGTAAAGGACTCCTGGTGCAATTTATTTTTAGGTTTTTCAGTGCTGCGTCGTGCTATCAAGCTGAACCGAATTGAGTGAGTTCGAGCCGAAAAATAGGTTCGCATTGAACACACGATTCCAGCTGATTCAATTCTTATCGAGTTGAGTTAAGGTGAACCAAAATTATTTTCATTTCTAGCCATAAGTGTGAGGGTTGAATCAATGAGGCCTCCTTCTCAGAAATGGGGTTACATTCGAATCATCTCTGGTACAATCTTCGGTGGCATCCTCGGATTCTATGTTATGCACCGTGTTGAAACTAGTTACAAGGTTAGCATTCATCTCTTTCTCTTCTGTATTGGTGAATTTTGCCACTAGAAATTTATGGATTTCTAATGCTATCCAGTGGATGTTCTGTAGCATAATCTGAAACCCCTTTTCTTTTTCTCTTCAAAGATTGTTACTTTTTTAGTGTTTGAAATATTGGTGGTGGTTACAGGAAAAAATGAATGAAAGGCTGAGAAACTATGAGGCTGAATTGAAGAGGAAGAAGGAAGAGAGATTGATTGAGTTCGAGGAATCCCCCAAATTTTGAATTTGCTTTCCATATTGTATGCATTTCTCCCCTTTTCCATTTTTCGTGTAGAAAATTGTTTTTAGGACCATAAGGAGTAGCTTCTTCATGATCTGCATAGTTTGGTGGTTTACTTAAACATATACTGTCAACTGTCAATGCTATTGATGTAGCTGCGATTAACGATTAATTAATAGCCTTTGCAATTTCTTGTTTGCTATCCATGATTATTGGGAGTAGCTTTCTTTGTGAGACACAAAGCTAATTTCCTTTGTGTGTGATCCTCTTATTGGTAGAGTAACTATAGCATTACGTCATCATTATAAGAACAGAAAAACTCTAATAACACAATGTTGAGCTCCCACAATCATGGATGTAAGAATCAATGGCCATATCCCTCACACCTCAGCATCTCTATCTTATTCTTCTTAACCACCTTGTTCCCACAATTCACTGTAAAGAAGAAGAGTCCAAATACTGTGTGGAATAGATTATCAACTACGGTGATGTGTCTAGCATCTCATACCCTTTATGTGGGCAGAACCGACCCTATGACTGTGGCAGCACCGAGTTGTTGATCACTTCATTTCAATACACCTCACAAAATTTCACACTACTAAGGATCGACACCTTATCCCAAACTATAATTACAATGAGCTACAAAATAAGTATACTCTAATTTGTAAACAACTTTTGTTGATACCATTTCATTTTTTGATTTAGCTACACTGGATTTTCTGTTCTTGAAGCATCGTAATGGTTGGTGATTTAAAAGGTTACTTATTTTTGTCCCGTGTTATCCAACACAAAAAGTTCCATCTTTTGACCAATCCTGATAATAGGGAATGTTAATGGTAGCAGGGCTGCCACGTCAGCACCTACAGTTGTAGTAAGCTACAGGTTTAGTTGCTTGCAAACTGAAGCTTAAGTCAGTCAGTTAGATTGCTAAATGTGTAGTTAGTTACACCCCTTGATTGTATAAATACCTCTCTTGTAACAGAAATAGGTTGATCTTTGCTAACTTTCTGTTACTGTGTTTTATGTTGTTTTTGTTTTTACGTTTGAGTGAATGCTTGTCAGTAAGATAAACCTAGAAATGACATGAACAAGTATTTGTTTGTTGCTGTTAGCCGATCATTACTGATAATGATCATGCATTTGCTGTTTCTTTTAAGCTGTGAACGTGTTCAATCTGCGAAAACTGAAGAATAGTACTATTAAACTGTTCAATTTCCCAAAGTTTCTGGTTCGGGTGTCTCTACATGTATGTGGTTAATCTTGATGTTGCTAAGATGCATGGGAGATTTAAGGTTCTTGCCCACTCTCTTTATGTGGATGAGGATGATATATGCTTGCACCATTGCCCAAACAAACTAGTGAATCTGTGCTTAAGCTGAATGATAAACTTCAAAAGCAAACAATTTCATCTGTATGTAAGCCTATTGAGGGACTACAAACAAAGCAAAACGAGTGCAACACATCTAATGTTTCTTATAAAGATTCTAATCGTACAAGGAACACCACAAGAGTGAGTGGCACAAGCACAACATGAAGCATAAAACGAGGCAACTCCCTCCACTCAATGAAGAAGGGTGCTTGGCAAATATGGAACTGATTAACTCGATCTGGTTTGGAGGATTATTCATTTTGAATTGACAATTGTGTTTTAGAGACGTTACAAGTAATCAAACTTATGCCAAGTTTTGTGAGTATACCCGCGCCTGTTTTTGTTGTTGTAAAGTGTTCAGATGTAAATCCTTAAAATTGAAATTACCTCAAGCTACATCAAAGTAATGCAAATTTGGTTTTCTGATGGTGTAAATGTAATGTACTTTGTGTATGAAATTGAGACAGGCTAGAGTGAGACAGTTACACCAAAAAAAAAAGGCTAGAGTGAGACAGCGCAAATTTGCAATATGTGGTCTACAGTCACTTGGTAGATCATTACTTGAAAATAGTTTAAAACTCCAATGGTAACTAATGTTGCTCCTGCAAGTAGAAGCTTGTGATTTGTGACGTTCACATGACTGAGACGGTGACTTAATTGGCACTCATCATCAAAGAGGAAAAAAGGAATATGTTGAATTTTAATGTACTCCTCCTGTTCATTTTTCCTTTCATAGTTTTATTAGTTTTATTTTGAAGCTTGGTGTTACATATTCACATTCCAGCTTGTTAAAGGTGTGTCAGTTAAACAACTTTAGCCCAAAGACAAATGCTGACAAAACCAACTCTCGTAACGCTGGGGTGGGTTAGAACATTTGCAATTTTCAAAAATAAGAATTACTGAGAAGGAAATATAAACATCATTGATGACCACTGCATGACATTGGACTCTCCTTGAACTGAAGTTCACAAGTCAACCAAAAAATGAATAAGAGAAAAGGAATAACGAGTAGCTGATCTTTTTGTTTGCTTGTTTTACAGCAAATTATATACTGTTTTTCTTTCTAACAAAGTAAAATATCTTATTTTCACCTCACCCTTAGTAAAAAGGGTAATCCCTCCCTCCGTGCCAATCTATATTCATAACACCATACGCACTCCAATCCAAAGAATGCACTGTAGAAACAATCTGTTGCCATAACTTGCTAAGATGTTAACTTTCGTGTAATGAATTTTCAAGGCTTCATAGAATATATACCCTGAGAACTTGAACCTGGTTAATTTAGGAATGCCACTCCTTCACTAGAACTAATGATGCACTCATCATATAGGCATAGAGGAATAGTGTTTGAATGCTTGACTAGAACATTTTTACACGGAAGAACCATGGCAGAACAAAAGCTATTACCAGACACGCCATCAAGAAGTTACAAAATGGCTGTCCACTGCAGCATCTGACCAACCTGCGCGATGATGCCGTTCTATCATTGTCCATGAATCCACTTTCACTCCAATCTTCCATAAATCCATTACCAATAACATCTGGAACATTTTTTGCAGTCTCACCACATATTTCACACAACCTGTGATCAGAAAAAGTAAACAAAGGTACCATTAGAACTAAGGTACAAACTTGAAAAACAAGAACTATGTTAAATATACAAAGAGGATTGAGATATAAACAACGTGCAAATACTTTCAAACAAGGAAAAAAAGAAAGTAACTCCATACTGTCCTTCATCAGGGGCAATAGAATTTTGAACAACAAAAGAACTGAGCACACATCTGAACCATTAGTCCATACTTTAAATCTAGTAAAAGGTATCATCAAAATTTTAAAAAGTGGCCAAGACTCTAAGAAAGCTCTAGATTGAAGGCAAGTGAAGAGGGCATCTCATAGTATTCATTACATACATTAATATCAAATCCAAGTTCGTTCCCCTTACATCAGTGGAACAAAGAAGCAGAGGATTCAAAGAATCATGGAGGCAAGATGAGCACCTTTTTGTCAAACATGAACACAACACATCAACATGAAAAATACATGCAACCATAGCGATGACGTGATGCCATCATTTGAATGTCAATCAACTCAACTGCAGCTCACAAACACTAGAACCTAATTGCTAATCATGTTTATATCACATCCAAGTTTGTAATTTATAATAATTTTGTCCGAGGGTGCTAGTGCAAAGGTTTAAAACCCCTCTGAATGTCTGGAGAGACTTGCCTAACTCACCCCTTATTGAAGTCCATTACCACTAGAGACTCCGAGTGTCAGGGTAATAACCGCGTTAACCAACTGACAAAATGTGTTTCCATAAGTACAAACCCAAATTTGAGTGTCTTTAGAAGTTGTAAAGTTTAACAACAACAAAAACAACAACAACAACAACAACAACAATGATGATGATAATAATAATAATAATGATAGCAACAACAACAGAACTGCAATATAGGACATCCTACTGCCTAAATCCTGTTCTCACCTTATGCTAACAATAATGATGATAATAATGATAGCAACAACAACAGAACTGCAATTTAGGACTTCCTAGTTCCTACTGCCCAAATCCTGTTCTCCCCTAATGCTATATTTATATGAAAAGATACAAAGAACCATTATATAGGGAACGGAAAAAAGATTTATTTCTAACCCCAAGGGGTTGTTGACCTAATGGAGCATGATAGGATTTGTATCTGGGCGGTCTCGAGGTAAATGTAATTTCTTTCGTAAGTGCTCAAAGAGCCCGAAGGTTTTCCCTGCTTTGGACTAGGAAGCAATCCTCTCACCCTAAAATTTCATTCACAAAAAAAAGGATTTCTTTTCAAATATTTTTCCAAATTGAATTATTAAGTAATGGGAACTTGTTGAAAGCCTGTTTAGTTTTAGAAAATCTTTTCCGTTTTTATTTTACTTTTACTAATAATTTACAAAAGTGCAACCCCATTTTCACCTTTTTTTTTTCCAAGAACTACAGAACAACTTGAACATATGGTATTGTGAATTCAAAAACTACACATCATCTTGAACAAGGTCTACATTGCAAGCAGTAACACAACTCAAATAAATGAATATTGATCTATGAACCCAAAAATTAACAGATATATCAGCAAAAGAAATAGTTACCTGTTTCCTTTAATCTTGAACCATGCCTCAGCACAATGACTGTGAGTAATACCTAGCTCATCTTTACAAGCACAACCTAGCATAATCAAACCTGTACCATCACTAGCACTGCTCGGAGTCCCAACAGAAGCGGCTTCTAATGGTTGTCCCGCGGCAAGGTGGCAAATCCTACAAATGGTTTCACCTTCCAAATTCTCACTAAACCCTTTGTAACTGCCACAGTTCATATCAATCACACATGAATTTTTATCCATCTCAGACACCCCTTTAGGTGCTTTTATCAATAACTTGCTCAACCCTGACTCATTAGCTTTTGCTTCCAATTTCTTACTATCTCCATTGACATGCTCAATTTGTGCAGAAGAATCTATTACAACACAGGTCTCAAGTACTTCTCCATCAACTGAATTACTTGAATTATAACTAGTTCCTTGATCAACCTCGCGCAATGTATCATTGATTTTTGGAGGGTCACCAATGTTCTCAACCTTAACTTCTTGAGGTTCTTCCTTTAGCTTCTTATTCAATCTGTGATCATTGCATATTTCTTCTGAGGGTCCACATAAAATAACCCTGTCACCTAAGCGATCAATTGCAAGTCCTTCTTCAACCAAATGGCGTAAATTCTCACAAACCCCTTTATCAACATGATTCAACATCTCACTACTGCCTTTGCTTGTTGCTTGATCCATTACACCAATACCAAAAATTCCTTCTGCTCAATATTTCCAAAAAACCTGAAAAAAATTCCTAAAAGAAGTGCATCCTACTGTGATAAACTCAACAGAAAGTAAGGGGAAAAACTTCATTTTTTTTTTCTTGTTATTTATAGGGGATGAACAATGTGATCAAATGAAAGGTGGAAAAACCATATTTTTCAATTACCCATTTCATGGTTTATGACATAATCTTCGGATATAGTTACAAAATAACAACTTCAAAAACGGGTAATCACCAATAGAGTGTTTCCCCCAATTAGCCACAAAGAGAAGGGTTTACCTGAAATATTAAATTGTGGAAAGAAAATTCAATCTGGGTATGTTTGAATCCATCTAAAACGCCTTAAAGTTCTGTGCTTTCCCACTGGTTCTAGGCGTTGCTGGAAGAATGCACGAAAATATCAGTATTTTATATTTATATATGAAAAAATAGTAGAAAGGTTAGGTGAGGAAAGTAACTGGCGAAAATAGTGAGGAAATTAGAAGAGATTGAGTGCATTTGAATTATTTGATGGAATGAGTTTTTTTGAGTGTAAAGCAAAGGATAAGAAATTGAGGGTTTCTCTTTATTCCACAAAACCCCTTTTACTTTTACGGCATGCTTTCGCAAAATAACAACACAGAATCATAATCGAAACAAAATATCCATGCTTTTACACGAAAACAAGACAAGAAGACAAAATAAAACAAAAGGAGAAAATTACGATGTGAATATTTGTCACTTTATTATCACTTTAATTTCAATTACATGCCGGTTTTATGTTGTATTTAAATGTCAATTAAGTGTGTTTATTTTATTTTATCTTTTGTCAAAAAAAAAGTGTGTTTATTTTTCATTATATATGGAATAAGTTAATAAAGTTGCTATAACCTAATTAGTGGTTCTACTCTATTTGAAAGATTAATATTTGCGCAGACAGTTTAAACCTAATTAGTGGCTTTTTCTATGACTGTCCCTCAACATTTGTACCATGAACCATTTTATATTTCTTCTTTTACTACTAGTGAGATGTAGGTTTTTCACTCCAATTTTTGTTGGTTAAGGAAAGATAAGAAAGGTTTAGGTGAGAGTGGATTAAGTCAACGAATAGAGATATCTCCAACTTTTCACTCAACCAAGTCAAGCAGAGTGGATTAAGTCAACGAATAGAGATATCTCCCAGAATATTTACCAGTTTTGTTGATGGAACGATCAAATGTTTAAAAAAATAAAGGTTTATATATTTGATCTCCTGCAAATATCTCATTTTTTTATTTACCTCACTGTAAAAATTTTTTTTAAGGTTACCCCCTGCAAATATAAACAGTTTTCGGTCACCCCTCTGTTAGATTATGTAATGTATAATGGGTAAAAACCATGTACAGTTACCCCCTGCAAAATATAAAAAGTTTACGGTTATCGCCTGTAGGGGGTAACTAGAAACACTTATTATTTGCAAGGTTGATTTTAAAACTTTTTTTTACAGGAATAAATGGAAAAATGGAATATTTGCAGGGGATCAAATATTTAAGCCAAAAATAAATAAGCTACTTGTTACCTATGTTCTTCATAATCAACTAAGCATACCTTGTATTAGATTCTATTTGGCTGTTGTTACTTATAGCTTATTAGAACGTTTCATTTTTTCTCTCTTTTACCCATATTAATATAATTAAATTTCTTATTTATCCCCTATTAAATAAATCTTTTGTTATTTTAAACATTAATTATAAATGCTTATTTATAAGCTAGTTCAACCCGCTAATTCTACCAAATACTCTAAATTCAATTTATTAGCTTATCCGCTACCGGCTCATCCGCTATAAGCTAGTTTATCCAATATCCGCTCTTTTATACCAAACAGAGCCTTAGAAAAAAAAGTCTAGAGCACCGCAAACCATGTGACAGTTGACATTGTCATCTGACCAATTGATAATTAAACAAGTAGGGAGTCAACAAAAGTGCAGTTTTGGTCACCCCCTATTTTATCAAATCCACAATTTTAGTTCCACGATTTTATTTTTCACAATTTTGGTTTCTTAATTTTATCAAATCTATAGTTTTTATCCATCCATTTTTCTCGCAATTTTGATTCCCCAATTTTATCAAATCCGCAGTTTTCGTCCTCTCGTTCTATTGATACCAAATATTTTAAGGACATTTTAAAAGATGAATTAATTTTTTACATTTTACAGGAAATAAAACATATTTACTGAAAATATAAATTAAAAAATTAATACTCTGAAAACCTTATTTTTTATTTAATACTTTTTAAATTCTTAATAAATTTGGTCAAAAAAAAATTCTAAATAAATATCATGAGAATATCTATTTTTTAACAGAAAAAACGAGGAACTCTTGCTGTCTTAGTTAATTTTAATAAAGGTATCGTAATATTTCTTTGACCATGTGAATATTTGACAATTATGATTAACTATGATTTGAGTGCTTATATATAAATAATACAAATAATGTCGTTAGATGGAAAATAAACAGGAACATATTCCATTTTATCTCGTTATTATTAGCACATGATTATTTTATTACAAATTGATATTTGCATTAACAAAATGCATATTAGATGAAGTTAAGAATCTAGCTAGCATCAAGAAATTATAATCCATCCCTAAACAAACAGACAAAATTAAGTATCTCTATTTTAGTAAAAATACCTTAACTAATGCAAGTTGTCAAAACTGAGAATCTTAAATACTGTAATGTTTTTATGCATAACATATATGTAGCTTAATTGGACCTACTTTGCTGAGAGTAAAAGAATCATTTTAGTCTTTAAATGTGTGAGGCATTCTCACCATATTAAACCCACAACCTTGCTCGAGGGGTGCTAAAAATGATTATCAAAGGCGCTAGGAGTTTGGATACAAACAATAATAGAAATGGAAAAAACAAATAAGAATAAAGAATATGAATTGCCAAAAAAGACATCGACTAAAAAGAATATGAATTGTCAGAAATACATCAGCGAAAAAGAAATATTTTCGTAATTTCGACTAGTGAAGGATATCAAAATTTACATCGACATTTGAGAAATCCTTAAATACCATTAGATAGAAGGTAAAAAGTATGAATCATATTTAACCATTCATTATCACCCAGAAGAGTAGCTCATGTGGTTGAGTGAAAGGGATATCGTTGGTGAAAATGTAGGCGTAAGTCCCCTCTAACTACTAACACACTAATTTCTAACCACTTTGCCTATAAAAAAAACCATTCATTATCATTATTGGGAGTATGAAGAGTGAAAGAATGAAAAGAATCAATCCAAAAGATGAAGAAAAAAGAAAAAACATGAGAAGCTCAAATATAAGAAATATGAAAAAAAATTAATTTTGTTAGAGGATTAAAACACTAAATCAAATATCAAAAGTGATTATGAAAAAATGAATGAAAAAAATAAGAAATATGTTAGAAAGTAGTAAAGGAACAAATGAATTTTGTTCTTTGATTGTTATTATGTGGAAATTAAATAACCAAAGTCTCACTCTCAAAGCGATGATCATATATAGTACAATGCTTATCCTCCAACATAGATGTCTCTCTAATTTGAAATATTGTTTAGGAATTAAGATGGAGGGAAGAAGCGGTTGAGATTGAAAGGGAGAGAGTAGAACTCTTCATTCCTGCTATCTGCTTTAAATGTTCTAAACTTAGCCCACCATGGCATTCCCCTCTCTTTCGCGCTTTCCTTATACTCAAGTGTGTTGTCCAAGAATACAGCAACAATTAATGCAACAGTTGGTGAAGAGTAGAATATTGTATTCAGGAAATCATTGAACTGCAACAAAACCAAAGGAATGAGACACATGAAGAGTTTGATGCAGATATTCAGGCTTCAAATCCTGGAAACTAGCACGAACAAAGATAAAGAAGGTAAATGAAATAAGAAACTCACCCATCCAGCCTGGGTATGAGCAGGACCATGAAGGGCCCTAATAGTGTATTCTCTGAAATACTCAGGAATGGATAAACCTAAGAAGAGGGCTACACCAGTAATAAAGAGGTTCCTCATTGAATTCATGTTGGTGAATTGCAAAAAAGATAACCCTACAGAAGCTGCAAAAACAAAAAAGAGCAATTGTCATATGAAAGATACAAGGGAAAAACCAATAGATCTGCTCAATATAAAGAGGGCACTTACCAACAAGTCCAAACAAAACACAGTATATAGCAGCAAAAATAGGGAATGGTATTGATGCGAATAAAGCTCCAAATTTACCTGAAACAAAGAAGCCAAATATGCATTTTAAGTGAAAACTATGAAATAGGAGTAAATAGATTTTCTCATTTTTATATAGTTTGCTACTGACCTAACATTGAGAAGAATATCATGAAGCCAGCAGAAACCTGAATGACCCTTCTGCTGCCAATACGATTGCTTCCTAGAAGTCCTACATTCTCTCTGTCATGATCCTAAGAGAATCAACTTTTGTCCCATAAAAAGTAAAAACCATGAACTAGAAGAAGAATAATAGCACTTACACAGAAACTGTTGAACCAGTCAAAGTTCCAAAAAGGCCATTTAGCAAGATTCCAATTCCTTGCCAACCAATACCACGGCTAAGGACATAAGCAGGAGGTGGTGTGGCACTTGCTAGACGTGATGCAGCTTTGAATGCTCCAGTTGACTGTGAAAATCATTGAGAAAATCTTCAACACAAGTCCATAATAATAAAGTAATGGCATGAGGAAGGTTTTAAAAATTGAGCACCGACAGTGACACAAACACTGGACAGGACACTATTAGCACAAACACATAATAATTTGAGAAAATATAAGTAACTGAAGTGTGGGTACTGGACAGGACACTATTAGCACAAACACATAATAATTTGAGAAAATATAAGTAACTGAAGTGTGGGTAGGTATCGGTGTTCAGCACGACACGGGTCGGACATCGGACATGTCGTCAATATAAAATGTCGGTGCTACATAGTTGATAACTACAATCTAGAAGACCACATATATTGGTTTTTGACATCGCTGCAACCGCGATTGAGGCTACATCAGCCGCATTTGAGAACAATTTTTTGCATTGCTAAAGATCATACGACTGCGGATGTTACCGAGACAATTACCACAACCGCAATTTAAAACCTAGGGTGAAGTATTTCTAAGCACATAATAATACCTCAACTAAGGAGACTAGGACAGCAGCCATCATTCCAAAGGAATGACCAACATCAAATGTAGGAGCACCCCACTCAAGAGGGTATGGAATCTTTATCCTGCAGCAAAATGTTCAAATGTTAAAAGGCTATACTAGCTCAATATATTCCTTGCTACATTGATATTGAATATATAATAATTTCTTCAAAGTAAAAGTATATATTTGTTACAAATATTGAACCACAAAGATGATTTTGGTGCCAACCATGGAGCAGAAGAAATCAGATTAGCTCTGTCAGTCCTACAACTATGTTGGGTTAAATCAGGGCGGTGTTTGTATGCTCCACTTGCTGTTAATAAATGTGCATATGCCCATATCACTGTTGTTGTAATCAGTAGAGCAAATCGCTCCAGTATTGGCACTTGTCTTGTTTGAAAATTTTTCAAGTACTGCATACAACACATAAGGTTATTATTGTCCACAAGTTAATTTAAACAGGAGCTTATTCTAATTCATTAATCTGATTCAACCACTTAATTTGTACCTGAGAGAAGACTATAAACAAGATTAGCATGGGAATTCCAATTTCAACACAGGTCCCCACCTGATAAAGGACATTACAGCATGGTGAATAATATGAGCCAAGAAAAATATATACTAGTACAAGGGACATGGTTCAGTGTTGTAATTTATACCACAGGGAAACCTCTGTCAAATAATCCAAAACCAACTAATGCAATTACTGGAACCATTCCAAGTGGGCTGAAAAATCTGCAAATAGAGGAAGACAACATTAATTATTTGATGCATTGACCATGGATTCAAATTTCATTAGCATTTTTTTTTCACATAAAACAACTTACCTAGAACAAATAGCCCAAATTTGACTAAATCCCAAAACAGTCTGTATGCTTGATGCTACTATTAGTGCACCTTGAACTGCTCTCATGGTGCTAAGAAATCTCTGAAGATTACATGCAAGATAATCAGCTACTAATATGGCTAATTCAAGATAATTTGTATTTAAACTTACAATTAAGTTCAGGACAAAAGATGAAAGAGGGATTAATGAAATGTACTAACCAAATGTGGGTCCTCAATCAATGCATAAGATGGGTCACGAATTATTGATACAATGGGGACCATGAATGCATATGATCCTCCAATCACAGTTGGTAACCGGGTTCCAAACAGTGTTTGTATAAGTGTATTAATTCCTTCAACAAAAAGCAGTGTTTGTATCACCCTCACTTTATCACCCTGGACCAACAACCCAATATATATGGACATCAATTTAGTGGGACCCATCAAGTTCATTTTAGCATATGACAAACAAAATCTATGTAATACACAAGACAACAATAATCCAAACATCAAAAGGAAAATAAGAATCTTTTTCTTTACTACAGATTTGATTTGCCTATACTATATCAAAAAAATTAAAGTTTTGAACTAGTTAAAGTGTAATAAACAAACTGAAGAAGTTAAAAGGAATTGAAGATAGGAATGGCTTACATCAGTTCCACCCATCAAAGGAACAAGAAATGAAGGAATCATCACAGCAGTTCCTAAGGCCAAAATGTAATGCTGGAAACCCAGAAGTATTGTCTCCACTGTTAACAGTTCAAACACAAAGATAAGCTAAGGAACAAAACACTAAGAATGAAGTTAAGATTGATTGAAGGTGGGAATATGCATACCCCAAGGTGGATTTGAATCTATACAGTATTCTAAACCCTGAAGTTGTTCCATTGGTGGGTGACTTATCTCCTCTGGCTTTATAGCTGCCATGATCACTTCTCTTTCTCTATCTTCCAAATCCAATAATGCTAATGAAGCACAAAGAAACAGATGAAAAAAGATAGACACTTTGATCCTCCCAGATAGGAAGTGGAAATGGAGAGAAGAGAGATTAGTAGGGTGATTATAGAGCAAGAGAAATTGCACTTTCCACCCACTACTCGTAACACTGAGTTTTCTGTCTTTCTTTCTTCAACTCTTGTTAACTTTTTTTATGTGTTCTTTTGATATATATGAAGTCATATTAATATTTTAATAATACTATATCAAAGGTTCCGTTAACTTTTCAATATTCCCATACTGCCCCTTAAGGAAGTTCCAAAAAACTGAACTCAAATGTTACCGTTGCTTCACCATTTCCATTAAACATTACTACTATTACCAATTATTTTTTTATGAAACTTGAGTTGCAAACTGCCATAGTTATTTACCTATGGATATTATTAATGATAATTGTTGATGGTATTGGTAGGTTTTGCTACTAGTGTAAAAACAAGGTAACATATTTTGTGCATGAATTGTAGTATCTTGATATTCATAGTTTTTCTTGGTTACAGAATTTTAGGTGAGGTGATGGCGTCTCAGTTCGAAGTAGGAAAAACCTTGAGAAAATGATAATTATATTTACTCCACTCAAGAGAATTAGTAAGGATTTCATCACACAACCTATCAGATACAAATTCTGTCGTAGTGCACTGCACTAGACCAACCTCTTGGAGTTTGAAAGTGTTTAGATTAATAGTTAAGTTGTATCGGTTAATATATTTTTAGTAAAATATATTAAATATATTCAGTACAATGCATTAAATTTTTGAGGAGTACATATTAGATGCACTCATCTAACAACTTATATAAAAACTAAAATAGTGGAACATTAAATCATAACTCATAAGCTATTATTTGACCTAAAAGATTCTTAACCAAACATTATAGAAAGAGACTATAAAACATGAGTAGAGATCCATTAAGTTTTATAGGTAAAAAAAATTAATGAAACAGTTTGATAATAAAAAAGAAACTGTTGTTCCATTAATTTTTAGAATATAAATAAATAGGCAAAACTACTCCCGATGTCCCTTAACTTATTTTTTGGTATCAAATCAGTCCCTTAACTTTTTTTTGTATCGACTTAGTCCCTTAACTTTTAAAAACACAACAACGTAGTCCCATTTAACGTTTTTTTTTGTTAACTCCGTTTAACAGTGGCTGACGTGTCTATTAGGTGAAAACTGGAAAAAAATCCTCTTCTTCATGTTCGCATCCTCTTCTTCCATGCTCCATGAATTTAAGCAATAGGTGAAAACCGGAAAAAAAAATCCTATGCATCCTCTTCTTCCATCGTCTTCTTCATCCTATTCCTTCATCTTCTTCACTCTTCTTCATCCTGGAAAAAACGATTCATGGTTGATTTGTTCTGATTTAAGTTCTGATTTGTTCTGATTTCGTTTGGGTATGAAAAGATCCATTTCATTTCGTTTGGGTATGAAAAGATCCGTTGCTGCATTTCGTTTTCGTTTGGGTATGAAGAAGATCCGTTGCATTTCGTTTTTCGTTTGGTTATGAAGAAGATGACGATCTGGGTATGAAGAAGTTCTAGGTATGAAGAAGACGAGGATCTGGGTATGAAGAAGATGAAGATTGTTCACATTTTTTAATTTTTAATTAAAAATAATTATAAAATAATGAGTCAGAAAATAAAATACCACATAAACATTTAAAAAAAGCCACATAAGCAATCTAACAGCCACCTAAGCATTTTTGTAACGGTGTTAACAAAAAAACGCTAAATGGGACTCATTATCGTGTTTTTAAAAGTTAAGGGACTAAGTCGATACAAAAAAAAGTTAAGGGACTGATTTGATACCAAAAAATAAGTTAAGGGACCTCGAGAGTAGTTTTGCCAAATAAATACTAGTGACATACAGATGACATATATTAGATATTAATATTAGTATCTCGAAATTTAATTTCATATTAGACAAATTCATTTCATCTGAAAAATGAAAAGGATCTCTAGTCATAAAAAATCAATGTCTATATAAAAGTTATATATTTGTCGTGAATAGTTTATACTTTAAGTCAAATTAGAATCTATCTCCTTTTTTTTTTATATCATCTAGTTGTCTTTTATTTTTACCAAGTGTTGGGTCACTTTCGTATGTGGAAGCTTTTTGGCTGTGCAGTTTAGTTTGTGACTAATAATAAAGGGAAGAAAGGTCATATTCAGAGTTGGGTCCAACGTATGTAGGAACAGAGAGAGAGTAGTGTATTACTACCAATCTCCAACGTCTCTCTATTCAGACGCCAAGACAAGCAGCATTGATATTATTGGAGCTCAGATATATATTATGGAGTATAGGTATCCATACAAACATGCCTCATTTTTTTACTTTCTCACTCACTGCAATTGCCTGCCTGCATTTACGCTGATGATTCCATTAAAAATAGCCATTCCAATATTATATATGACTTGGATGTGTGTGAAAACCTCAGATAGCAATTTCACTCATATTTCTAATCCTAAAATTGGAACATATTAATCAACCATGATAAAGATTGTGAATTAGAATTACCTGAATAGAAAGATGAATCCATGAGAGATGAGTTGATTCTGTAGGAAAAATTCTGACCTGTAACAATGACGGAACAATCTGAGATGTCAAGAACGTGAGGAAAGCAACCGGAGCCGTCTGAGATGCGATTGCTCTTAAGGATTTATCCGCCTCTACTACAGCACAAAACCCCCGAGGGTAGAACCGGTCTCGTCTGAGGTCACTGGTAGCGACTTATAATGAACGTGGATAAGTCTTGGGGGCCAAGTAAAAACAGTTTTATAATGTTGCGAAAATACCGAAGGAAAATAAACTGATTTACGAAAATAGGTGAATATGGGTATTTTCGGATAGGCTCAAATAAGTCCAAAAATTTCTATATAAAATAATCTCCATAATATTAAATTAAAATGACACAATTGGGATTATTAATAATAATAACAATATGGTCAAAATATATAGACATCCTTCACTCTGAGTATTAGACAAAATTTACTTGATCATGCTAGTCCAAAAAATAATCCAACAGTGTGTTGTTTAAAATGGAATGTACCTAAATGTCCTTCAATCTCATGGTTATGGAATTCAGCATTTTTAAATCGACTAGACTTTTGAGGCTCTGTGTGGCGCGTTCCATCTGATAACGGATAGCGAGTGAAATTAGCGAATGAAATTAGCGGCTGAAGAGTACGTGTGTTTGACAAACACTAACATTTAGCGTTTTTGGGGTAGCGTTTAGCGTTTTTTCAGACGCTACTTCAAGTAGCGTTTTTTCAAACGCTAGCGGATAGCGGATAACATCTCACTTTTTTACATTGTTACCATTTTTATTTTTCTTAAATTACTTCTCTTTTCTCATTAAAGATTTTGTCATCATTAAGTAATTTAATCATTAATTAAATATCATTTTATGTCATTTTACATTTATCAGTTATTTTAACCGCTAGTTTTACCAAACACATTATTTATTATCCGCTAGCTCATTCGCTATCTGCTATCCGCTCATCCTCTATCCGCTAGCTTATCCGCTACTTTTTACCAGACAGAGCCTAAATATGTTTATACTTCTTATAAATTTTGAGATTTTTTATTTTGGTCCCTACAAATTTTTGCACTCAACTTTTGTCTTTCAAGTTTTCTCTTTCACCACTTTTAATCTCTATTGTTAACTCTCCTCTCTGTTGGCAAAGCGTATTCCACATGGCCAGTTGGCAAACAAAATTCTACATGACTAGTGGTAGACCTAGGACCCAGAGCTAAGGAATATGCAAAAAAATTTAAACACACCATCGCTGAAGATGTCACAAAATTAAAATTTTGAAAACATTTATAGATAAATTACGCACTTAGTGCTTTGTCGCCTATGTGGTGACTTCATTCGGTCTTTATTTCACGATAGTTAAAAAATTGATTAAGTGCAATAAATGTTTATATTTCATGTAAAAAAACAAATTAAGTTCACTAAATTGACCTTTACACAATATTGATAGAAAAAGTCTTGTATTTCACTTTATTGCCAAGAACTCAATTAATTAAAGGGTTTATTTGGAATAATAATATTAAATGTGGCAAAAGTAGTTAATTTTTGCTCGTAATAGTAACCAAGAATTGGAGTTTTTGTGTGTGTTTATATTAGTGATAGGAGGGAGTACATGTCTTTCAATATAAGTCACTAGACAACCATTCATCATATGAATTAAGTGATATAGTACAACATTGTCGCAATAAAATAAATTTAAAGAGTCTTAATTCTATTGCCCTACAGCCTGTGTGTGATCAGGATAGTTCGATTTTTGTAGCTAATCTGATGGATGGGGGAATTGGGATATAGGAGGATTTCATCTTTGCTCTCTCCTAACATCACCAATCAAATTCTCGATTAGCATCCCCCTTCGTATGAGGTAGGCCTTGATCACATTGCTTGGAAGTTGACTAATGATGGTGGTTTCTCTAGTTCTTCTGCGTATGAGCCGTTGCTTGGTCCCTTTTATAGCTCATGTGGCAAAGTCTTTAATGCTAAAATGACCTGCATAACTGGTTCCTTGCTAAAATGTGGTTGAGTTCTTTTAAGGACTGTAATCATGGGTCATCCTTTTTTGGGATTGCAGTCATGTTGTTGTGGCCAAAGATAAATGAAGTTATTTTCCTACAAAGTACACCTAATCTCACTGCTTTAGCTGAGAGAATACGATTGTGCTCACATTTTGTGTCCCAGAGTTGGAGGGAGCATGGTAGGAAGTAGATTGTGCCCTTATCTGCGAAGGAGTGCAAGTCCTATCGATGGAGACCACCTGAGGAAGGGTGGGTTATTCTAAACTGTGACGGGGTTGTTATCTTGATGATTCTTGTGCTGTTGGGGGTTGTATCAGACGAATTCGGTAATTTCATCTGTGGCTTTGCTTTTGATGTGGGTTCATGTTCCATTACTGAGGCTGAGTGTAAAGTCATTCATTCATATGGGTTTACAATTGTTGTGTCTCGGGGTTATAAGCTCTTTGTTGTTGAGTCTGACACAATGACTACAATTAAGTTGGTTTGACCTGAATGCAATTCGCAACATCCTCTTTTCCATTTGATTTCCTTCATTCGTAGTCTCCTCGACACAACCGATGTCTGATGCCTTTGTTTGTCATCATATCTACATAGAAGCAAACCGTCTCGACTTCAGCCTTGTAGTAGGACTTTCCATTGTATTCCAAATTTTGTTGTGGAGGCCTTTATGACAGAATTTGCGAGAACCCATTTTCCTAGAGGTTTCTAGTTTGTTTTCTCTCAGGGCGTAGCCCCTTGATTTTTTTTTTTTTATAAAAAAAAAAAAGAACCAACCTTTGAATTCAACACGTGTCAAATTCCAATTCCAAAATTAATGTCCTCTCTCCCTATCCCATTTGTGAAGCGTATCTTCACCCAAAAAAAAAGCTTTGTGGAAATTTTGTTTTCAACTTAATTAGTTGTGAAATTACCTCCACTTCTACACTTTATTAAATTGGTTAAATAGACGGCCGACTTGAAAATCTCTATTCTACTTCTCTTTTCACACTTGTAAATAAACAATGTATAGCTTTAAGCAAGCTAATTCTTACTAGATTATTCAAAGCATTCTTTAAAATACTAGTAAAGGCTGCATCCATATGTGCTTCTAAAGAGAGAGCAGAAAAATCTTGATGGAAGACCGAGCATTAAGGAAGATAGACATTATCTTGATACCAGCAAGGACTATAATGCGATTCCATGTCAGATAACGAAAAGTGGTATTAAAAAAAGTACAGGAAGCCTTCTTTACGGGATCAAAAGATGCAGAAAAGGAACTAAAATGATACTCTTAAGTTATCTCTAAAGGCACAATTCCTACGCATATCCGATTAACAACCAGGAATCTTTAGTTAGTCATCTAAAGGACTCTAGTTCGCTGGCTTTGTGCAATGACATGAACAAATACTTTCACTTTTTGTTCTTTTAGATGGGCCTGAAAAAAGAAAGAAAGAAAGAATAACAGATTTGTGGACTTCTTGTAAATGCTGACCTAGGATGTCATTGAAGAATACCAGCAGTGCTAACAAAAGCGCATGAAAAGGGCCCCTTTGCTTTCTTATTCACTAGCCCTAATACGCATGAGATGCGCTTGGATAGCTAAATCTGATTTGTGTAAAATATATAGTCTAATAACTGTCAATAAAAATTAAATTATAATTATAAAATAAATAAGAAGGTTATGGAATTAAAAGGGAACATTAAAAAAAATATCGAAATTCAACATCCATAGAAAATAAAAAGAAAAATCCTAAAGAGTTTTGATAAAAGAATCAATATTCATCAAACGTAAAATATAAGAACTTAACACATAGTACATTCCAGTGGTGTAGCAGCTCAGTTGGTTGGAGTTAGGTTCATCTTTCACCTGCGCTCGAGTTCGAACCCGGTATGCGGCACTCCCCAATCCCCATTTCTCCTATATGTGGTCATCGTGCTAGTCTATTGAACCAAAAGAGAAAAAAAAGGCTAAATACTACTGATGACGTCTCAAATTCATTAAATGACGTGGCAAAATATATAGTATTTAATTCCAAATCATTTTACACATAAGCAAAAAACTAAAAATGCAAAGAACTAAAAACAGATCCAGAAATTCCATTGCTGATTGAAGAACATCAACAACTTAAATCTTTCTCCCTCTTCCAACTTAAATCAACAGACCCATAAAAAACAGACCCAGAAATTCCTTTTTTTTGTTTTGAAAATAGAAATTCCATTCTTGATTGAAGAACATCAATAACTTAAATCTTCCTCTTCCTCTTCCAACTTAAATCAACAGACCCATAAAAAAACTAAAAACAGACCCAGAAATTCCAAGGTTGATTGAAGAACATCAACAACTTAAATCTTCCTCTTCCTCTTCCAAGAAATCCCAATGTATTGCAGAAACCCATGAACACAAACCCGTTTTGATCTAAAAAAGAAGGTTAAAAAACAATTAAAACAAAAAAAGTCATCTTCAACCTTCTCTGGAACGCAGAAATGGTGGAAATCTTAGAAATGAAATTCCAGATCCTACTCACACGCACAAGAGTATGTTTATCCTACTCAAACGAAAATCTTCTCAGAAACAAAGAGAGAAATATGGGTTTCGATTTTCGTTTTCAATCTGGATTTTCATTTTTGATTTTCGTTCTCAAACCCAGATTTCATTTCGTTTTCGATTTTGGGTTTCAACAAAAATCTGGATTTATGTTTCTGTATTTGTGGGTTCTAGGGTTTCGATTTCATTCACAGATCTGGGATTTTCTTGTTTTTGTATTCGTGGGTTCTGGGTTTCACCATTACAACATAGATTGCGTGAAACGTAGAGATGTGGTTGGCGACGTAGAGATGTGGTTGGCGGCAAAGATGTGGTTATTGATGAAAGGGGATTTGAAGAAGAAGAGGATGATGCTGGGATTTGATTCTGGAAATCACATCCAGATTTATTGTTGTTGATGTTTTCTAATGAATTCATGTTTCTAATTGTTTTATTGATTTTAAAGTTTAGTTTTTGTTGATTTATGTTTTATGTAATTTTATCAAATAAAAATGTTAAATGCTTATGTGTAATTTCCTTTACAATTAAATAATATATTTTTGCCACGTCATTTAATGAATGTAAGACGCCACGTCAGCAGTTAACTGCCAGCGTGGCGTCCGTTAACAAAAACTAACGGCAGGGACCAAAATGAAACGAAAATGAAAGATAAAGGACCAAAACGGACCAAAAAAAGATAAAGGACCAAAGTGAAACTTAGAGCAAAGATAAATGACCAAAAGTGATATTTAGCCAAAAAAAACTTAACACATAATATAATCAAAACCACACTACTTGAATATGTATCACTCTGCTCTTCATCATTGGGAACTTTGACCTGATCATTGAAGTTACAACAATTAGTCATATGTGCCAGTAAAACTTGATTTAAGCTGAACCATAAAATTTCAACAAACCGAACAAAAGAAACTGATGTCTGTCATTTTCTATATAATCACTAAATACTATTTACAATAAAATAGTAAAAAGCTTTTAAGGTGGTGACATTAGTAAAAGGGTCTGTTGCACAAGTTACTATAAATTAGATATCTAAACAAATCATGAAAGAGAAGCCACAAAATTTCTATTATTTATGTGTGCGTTTAAGTTGAACTATAAATTTTAAACAAATAGAACAAAAGAAATCGATTTTTGTCATCTTTTATATATTTATTAAATACTATATTCACAATCAAATACTTTTTTCTTTTAGTATATATCGGATATCCTCTGCGCGCAACTGCAGAGACTAATCCCTCGAGTCAGGTAAGTGTGTTGTTTGAGTACTGCGTGGAACAAATGTTCATTTTGGAGTGTGTGGGTGTGAAAGAAGTAACTAAGAATGAAATGTTGGTGTGAAAGAAATGAGGGTGAGTGTGAATATTTATAGCATTGGTCACTGATTATCTATCGTTGATATTGTCGATGCGATCTACACCGTTACAAATATATTCGTTGGGCGCAGTTACCAAGACGAACAAAAGTGGACTGTTGATCAAAATTGTCAGCGGAATCGTGTCCGTTAAATTTTAACAAAAACAGATTTATCTAATAAATAGATAATTCCCTTAGTTCAAATATAGAACAGGAGTTTATCTTTTCACTAGATAATTCCGTTTTGGAAAATATCAAAACAAATTTACGTTGGAAATACATAACTCCGTTATTACAACCTTACAAAGACGAAATTATATTCGCACGATGTAATTCCGTTGTCTTATTTTAAAACACCGGATTTATATTTGCTTTAATTATTTTCGTTACATATTTTTTTCCCGGATACAGATTTAACTAACTAAAAGATAAATATAGGAATAAAAAAATTGTGAGGGTATAATCTATTATACTGAGTGTACAAAAAGCGCAACCTTTATTTTGAGGCCTATTTTACTTTAGAATAAAAATCTTTTTTGGGCCCAAAACCTTAGTTTGGGCCTCTTGGCTCTTAGGGTCGGCCTTGTTGGAATATAATGAGTTCAATTAAAGTTTTTCATTCCGCACTATTAAAATTTTACAATTAAATAAGTTCTAAAATCTAAAAGTAACACTAAATCAAACACAAACTCCTTAATAGTCTTTCGGTACATGCTATTAAGGCTAAAATACTCCTGGGGTCCCTTAACTTTATTTAAAGTAACGATTTAGTCCTTTATGTTTTTTTGTCCCAAATAAGTTCTTTATGTTTTAAATTTTTATCACATAAATCCTTTTCCGTCAACCTTCATCCAACTCTGTTAAGAATGCTGATGCGTCTATTAGAGGTGCTTATGTGGCTTTCTAAAATATTATCCACCTCATTTTGATTTAAATTTTATTAAAAATTAAAACCGAAAAATAAAAAACATTCATCTGCATCTTTTTACTTGAAACCCAGAAACACTAACCATTGAAATCCCCAATTTTATACCCAATCTTCATCTTCAGCCATTGAATTCTTTAAAAACCTTCATTGTGGGTAACCAGAATCGTTTTATTATTCATTGTGGGTAATCAGAATCGTTCTATATTCTTCAACCCAGAAACACTAACATTTGTTTCCTCACATTTCCAGAAATCTTCCCATTTCAGAAGATAAAAAAATAAGCAACCCACAATCGTTTCAAACCAGAATCGTTCTCGTTTTCAAATCCAAAATCGATTTCAAACCCATAATTGTTTCAAACCCCAGATCGATTTCAAACCCAAATTCGTTTTCGTTTTCACCCGTTTTGTTAATCAATTTTGACCCATTTCGTTTCTGGATACGCCCTGTTTTTTACCTGTGTTTTTTAATCATCTTCTTCGTTCTAGATCTACTGTGACCCGTTTTTTTAATCATCTTCTTCTTCGACCCATTTTTGTTTTGACCCATTTTCTTCTCACAGATGTATATATACATTAAATCAGAAGCATCATTTGATGGAAGAACACACTAGTGGTACCAAATTAATACAACTGATAAGGATGAGGATTATCCCATATTAGTTTTTGAAGATAATGAAGATTGAAGATGAAATGAATTTGTATGGTTGGGGCTGTACCGAAAGGGATGGGTAGAAACTTGAAGATGATTTTTTTTTGGTAATAAATGAATAAATAAATAAAAATGACATGGATTATGATTTTAGAAAGTGAGATAGCCACATAAGCAGAAATAACAGACACATAATCACATAAATAGTCACATAAGCAACTTTTAACAAAGTTGGATGGAGACAAACGGAAAAAGATTTATGTGCCAAAAATTTAAAACATAAACGACTTATTTGGGACAAAAAAAATATAAAGGACTAAATCGTTACTTTAAATAAAGTTAAGGGACCCCCGAGAGTATTTTAGCCTACTATTAAAATCTTACAACTTAATCAAAAATTATTTAGATAAAAAGTGTAAACAATTAGAATCTTGTGCTTCAAAAATTACAAAATTAGTTTTGTCAAAAAATAATAATTACAAAACTAGTATAAGTTTTTTCAGATTCGCGAGTTTGTTTTCTAAAATTTGTTGCCCGAATCTAACTACTATGAATTTGTTTGGGTTTGTCCCAAAACGAAAAATGCAAACCAAACATATATGTTTGAATTAGATTTTGCAAAACTACTATGATAAATTAGTATAATCTAGTTCGGATTCGCGAGTTTGTTTTTAAAAATTTGTTGTTCAAATCAAACTACTATGAATTAGTTTAGATTTGGCTTGAAATGAAAAACGTTCTAACCAAACATATTGATTTAAATTAGATTTGAAATTGGGTTGAATTTTCCTCAACTACTAAACATCACGGTCCCTCTCATCAATTATGATTTTTTCATGTTTCTATATTTTTTTATATTTTTATTTTATTTTGTTTCTCCAACTTTTTCTCTACATTTGTTGTATTGTATCCGATGATATGAAATGAGATGTGAGACAATTTGAATTAGCATGTGTTCGCAGCAGTCTGCCCAGACAGGCTCAGCTCTACCTCACTCTCAGACCGACACGTCTGACTCACTAAGACGGCAGCTGATCAAGATCCCGGTCCACCTTCATAACCGAAGGGCTCGCCGGCCATATAAAGTGAGGGGCTCCCCTCTGTCTGGGATCCGGCTTCACTATCAACAGTCGCCCAGGAGCGGCCGCGAAATGAGTAACGATTCCTGCATAATTAATGTATCATTAATTATATCGCATTTACTAGCATTGATTATGTCTCTGTAATAAATATATGCCTAAGAGGCCAATGGAAGGGATCCAGAATCTAACATTTCTATTCTACACTCTACTCTTACGTTTTATTCCATATACTCGATTATATTCATTCTAGCTGCGTCCGGCTTTAAAGGAACAGTTAGGAACAACATGTTATTATTTAGTAACGAACGATTTTTTAATTACAGATATGAAAATCTGTCCAAAAACATTAAAGATATGGAATGGACAACAGAATAAAGCAAAAGGAAAAGAAACAAACAAAAAGACAGTAAAACAAAAGTCGAACATGATTTTTTCTTTTTAAATTTAAAGTGAAGAAAACAAAAAAGAGAAAAAGAGTGCAAATATAGAAAGCTCCTATCAGTGGGATTCTCTGCCCCATGCTCTCCCAAAAAATACTAAACTCCAAGTAGCTTCGCTCATTCATTTTCTTCACCACTTTGCCTAAAATAAATAGGGCTAAATACCTGTTTTGGTCCTTTATGTTTGGGTGAAGTTTCACTTTCGTCCTTTATCTTTTTCTTGTTCCGTTTTAGTCCTTTATGTTTCATTTTGTTTCGGTTTCGTCCCTACCGTTAGCACTATTTGTTTCATTTTCGTCCTCTGCTTTTTTGTTTGTTTAATTTTGGTCCCTCTCAGTTTTTAATTTGTTTCGTTTTGGTCCCTCACTTTCTTGCACAATGAAACATAAAGGACTAAAACGAAACAAAAAAAAGATAAAGGACGAAAGTGAAACTTTGCCCAAACATAAAGGACCAAAACAGGTATTTAGCCAATAAATAGTCTATACATAAATATAATATTACTAATTACTACTTACATCGAGTCATTGACGAGTCAACTCGGGGCGAGTTGTTGGTGAGGACGAATGTCTTTGAGCAAGCCCAAAACCTGCTGCATAATGGGCCTCTTGGAAGGCGACTCAGCCGTACACAAGAAAGCGACTCGGAGGCTTTCCACCACCTCGTTCACCACCGAATCACCGCCAAGCCGCAACCTCTCATCAAACACCGTAATACCCCGTTGTTCCCTCACCGCCTTTCTAACTGCGACCACCGTCTCCGTCGTTCCTTCCCTCCCCGTAAGCAGCTCCATGAGCACCACTCCAAAGCAATACACGTCAACCTCAGTGCCACCATTCGGGATCGGGTTGATTCGTAACCCAAAATCGGAGATACGAGGCTGGAAATCATCGGCGAGTAAAATGTTGGAGGTAACGAGGTTGCCGTGCACGACGGGTTTTGACCCCGCGTGGTGGAGATATGCGAGGCCACGCGCTATTCCCACCGCGATACGGTGACGTGTTAGCCAACACATCTTCCCTCGGGATTCGTCAACGACGCCATTTTGAAGCTCCCACGTGTCGCTTGTCCAGTCCTCCACGTTGGTTTCCCCTGTTGGAAGCTCGTGTAGCCACCTCCCTAAATCCCCGTTTGCCATAAACTCGTATAGTACTAGCTTCTCCTTACCTGAAAAATGAATCAACTTTTTTTGAAAATATTTAAATAATTATATTCATCATACTTTAGCAATCAATAATGTTATATAGACAAATTTTTCTAGATAAAAATAGCCAAAAACCAAATTACAATACCAATTCACCAAGTTTTTTAAACAAATAACCAACCTACTTTTTCACAGTTTTCTAGGTCATTGACTAAAAACTGTGAAAAAGTAGGTTGGTTATTTATTTAAAAAACTTGATGAATTGGTATTGTAATTTGGTTTTTGACTATTTTTGTCTAGAAAAATTTGTCTATATAACATTACTCTTTAGCAATAGTTTAGTTTTCCATACAATTATATATACACACACATCACCTTAGTCTTACACAAGATTCCCAGTTCCATTCGATCCTAGTGGGCAGCAGCAACATTTACCTTTGTAACAAAAAATATATAAATACTTAAAAATATAATATTTTATGGATTATGTTTTTGTTTTTGACAAAATTTTAAGGATTACTATTAAAACATCCTCAAGACAAAAAAAATAAAAATTTTAGAATTTATTTAATTGTTGTAACTTGTATTTTATACTTTTTTGGTCGTTTTTTATTAAAAAAATCAATAAATAATAAATGCATTCAAATATATTATTTATTTATTTATTTATTTATTATAGAAGACTATTAAGATGGTTAAATTTTTTAGAAGGAAAAAATCATATATCGAAAATATTTAGAAAAAATAGTCAATACTGTTTATAGTTCGTAAATTATAAAATAAGTAAAATAAAAGTAATTATCAACTATATTTAAGAATTAATAATTTTCTTTTTAAAAAAACCAACATGCATGGAATATATAGTGCTATTTTGGGTAACTTAACAATTGCATTTCCCTTGTACTCCTTCAACCAAACAAAGATTCCAATTGAGCATGAATTCAAACTCCAATTTTCGAACTTCAAGGATTGGTCAATATTTTCAATTTAAAAAAAATAATTGTGTAAAGACACTGTGTTTTTGCCATTTATGGTGGAAAAGTACAAACACAAATATCCACGCTCTCATATCTAGCGATGATAGATTTTGTAATTTCCCAGATAATGAATAAAATGGCGACACACCACAACACAGCCATGTTATGGAACAGAGAATAAGACATTAGAAAATAGAAAACCCGTGAAGGCCATTAATTAATGAGACTATGAGAACTGCAGCAGCAACTAAAAATCAAAACATTTTCAAAAACAGTTTCTGTACAGCACACTTACCTGCAATGCAATAACCGGAGAGAGGCAACAAGTTGGGGTGCTTGAGCTTGGAAAGGTCAACGAACATAGTGATATAGTCATCACAATCAACGTCTCTGGCGTGCTCAAGGACTTTGACTGCCACGTGGAGGTCACCGGGAAGCACAGCTCTATACACGGGCCCACACCTTCCCTCCGCCAGCTGCGACTCCTTCCCAAAGTATGACGTGGCAATAATGAGATCCTTGAAGCTTAGATTCATCAATGGCTTCTCGAACATCACCACCGAAGCAGACGATGGTTCCTTCAAGTCAGCCACCCACGTTGACCTTGACTCAGTCTCAAACACGAACGGTCCTGATTTCTTCATCTTCATCATCATCCCATGTAGGACCGGTAATGAGATTTCCCATTTGTTCCTCTTTTTCTTTTTGTAGAGTAACCAAATGCATAATAGAATAGCTACACCAAGTGTTGATACTGTACAACACACTACAATGATCACTGTTTTGTTTTTTGGTTTGGATTTTTTATGATAAATGAGTGAGGTTATTGTTGGGTTTTGATGGTTGGGAGTTTTGGATTTGTTGTTGTGATAAGTGAAGTTGTTGTTTGAGATGTTCAAGAATTGAAGTGGAGGGAAATCAGAAGGGAAAGAACCGGTCAAAGTGTTGTTTGATAAGTCCAAGTAATTAAGTGAGTGAAGGGAAGAAATAGGTTTTATGTTGCTGCGAATATTACAGCTTGAGAGGTCAAGGTGTTGTAGCTTAGTGAGGTTTTGGAACCCGGTGGGCAGTGTTACTAGGTTGTTGTGAGAAAGGTCGAGGCTTTTAAGGTTTGGGAAACCAGAAAGGTTAACTGAATTACCGAACCTATTGTGTGAGAGGTTCAACATTTGAATGGTTGAAAACGAATTGTTTTGTGAGTACTCAATGTTAATAATGCTACCTCCAAACCTGTTGCTTGAGAGATTCACTTCCGATAAAGATGGAGTAAACCAAAACCAGCTTGGCACGTTGCCTTCTAAGGAATTCCCAGAGAGATCAAGAACTTGTAACTTGGACATGTTTCTTAGATAACCCCATGAAATTGTTCCGCTTAGATTTTTAGATGGAAGTATTATTTTACTGATTTGAGTAGCTTCTGAAGAACAGTTGAAAAGTTTTGTTTGGAACAAGGTGGAAGCGTTGAATCCGGAGACAGATTCGAAAGCCTTTGATATCAAACTCTGGTCTTCACTATTGCATGAAGATTCCGCGAGAGAAAACAGGGCAACAAGAATGAAGAATCTGTAAAAGGACTTCATTTTGATATAGGGACTCAAAATGAACAGGGGTTGGTACTGGTCTGGTCCATTGTTGTTGTTTGTGTTGTTAAGGTTTGCGGTTGTAGTTAGGGAATTGGGAATCACCTGGGTCATGTATTGACTGAGTAAAGACACTTGGACATGGAAATTGGAAACACAGAGGGTGTGAGCTTTGAATGAGAGAGTTTTATTTTGTCCGGGAACTAGGAAGGAGCATGGAAGTTTAAAATTTGGGCAAAATATTAAAATATGACTTATAAAAAAATTAAAATTTGAAGTTCTATAAGAAAAAAAAGATGTATGATTAATGTAAGAAAAATTATAAAATGCCAAATTGAAAAAAATAATTTTTAAAAGAAATATCGGAAGACAACCATTGTCTTGTATGCTTTTAACTATTTTTCTTTTAGGTAAAATATCATCCGAGTTCCCTTAACTTATTTTCCGTTTTCGATTAGGTCCCTTAAGTTTGCGTTGTAACAATAGGTCCCTTAATTTTAAAAAATATTGCACCGTTGTCCTATTTAACGTTTTAACACTAACACCGTTAACCAATATTTTGTTTGGCATGCCACTAAGTAATTTCACTAATTATACAATTTTTTAAATCAATTATCATTAAAAAAATTTTAAAGAAAAACCCAAAATTTTATCATCTTCTTCAACAAAAATTATGAACCGGTTCATCTTCCCCAATCCCAAATTTCTCTCCAGATGAGATTTCACTTCTTCTCTGTTCAAAATGCAATCTCAGTTTTGAATATGTGATGAAATCAAGTCTCGATTCTTTTTGGAGTGGAGAGGAGTAAAAACAATTAAATGCATTGATGAAGAAAAACTAAAGAATTGGAGAAACAACAAAATCACGTCAAGCTATTCATGTTCTACAAGTTCCACTGTGAACTTCTTCCCCGTTCTCTTCTTCCATTCGTTTTCGTTTCTGCTCCACAAGTTACACTTTTAATCAGATCTAAAAACAAAATTGAAATCACTGCTGCTGCAAAAGCAAAATCGAAATCTGTTGAAAAACAAAATAGAAATTGAAACAAATCTGAAAACAAAGCTGAAATCCAATCAGATTTGAAAACAAAGCTGAAATCGAATCAGATCTGAAAACGAAACCGAAATCGAATCAGATCAGAAAACAAAACTGAAAATCGTTTTCGTTTTTCTTTTTGTTCTTTCGTTCAATCTGGTGTGATGTTTCGATTGTTGTTGATGCAGACAATGAAGTTCTGGGTTTTGTTATTGATGAAGTTCTGGTTTCTTAGAAGGAAGAAGATGAACCAGAAATATTTTTTATTTTTAATTAAACTTAATAAAATAGTTAATTAAAAAAATAATTATTAAATAAAATGCAAGCTGGAACTGCCACGTCATTTTAATTATAGGCTACGTCAACAACGTTAGCCACATAAGCATTTTTTTTAAAAGAGTTTATCGAAAACTAAAAATAAGTTAAGGGACCTCTAATAGTATTTTGCCTTTCTTTTATTTGTGGAGCATATCTCTTCATATATTTTATATTAAATCTTTCTTCTCCTCCCAACAAAGTTTTTGCCACTCAAAATTCGAACTTGAGACCTTGAGGTGGGATTCAAGTCCAGTTACCACTTGTACCAACTCATATTTGTAAATTTTAATAAATTTGTTTACACATATTAAAATACTTAATAAATTTTATTATTTTCGATGAAATTATTTATTTATTTCCTATAATAATCATAAATATTCATCTCATTATACTTATTTATATGCTAACCTCTCTGCAGTAAGTTGTTAAACCTATTATTGACAAAATAATAGTTATTTGATTCAAAGTTTAAAAATTGTAAGTATTGAAACAGAAAATTATTTTTAAAAAACTAACATATCGGTCATTAGAGCATTAGTAACACCGATGGACATGATTAGAGTTTTTAAAATCAATTTTATTTTCTTTTTATTTGGTTAAAGTTAGCAAGAAGCAGATGAGTTGATAGTGAATAAGTTAACAGATTGAATTTAAATGTTGGATAAAATTAACGGTAAAACTAACTTATAAATATAAAATGATGTAAATGAACTTTTGTAGCTCAATTGATTTGAACGATAGATGAAACACATTGGGGAAGCTAAAGGATTTGAATGCAAATATACACTTAAAATATGCTTTTTACACGTGTTTAATCTAGATAATAATATGAATCGATCAAAATCATTTTTCTGTGAATATATATACAAACATAAATTACATTACTTTTTACCTAAAATGAACTATGTTGAAATAAATTTTTGTCACAGTAAAATCAAACACGAAGCTTAAAATGATTGAAGCCTATGCGTGTGTTTATATATTTTCAAAAGGTAAACTTCTTTTTACGTTAATGTTTATTTTTTGACTAATAGAGATAGTGCCTCCAAATCTCATTATTTATACGTTAAATAGCTTATTTTTGAACTTATGAAAAACAACTTATGGAGATAAATAATTAAGTTTTGGTGTTAATTCATAAGTTCTCATTAATGAAAGTTATATCTACTTAAACAATTTTTCATAAACTACCTGTTTACCATGGTTTTTGGTAAACACCGCTAGTTTGAAATTTCTTCTGCTTGCAGGATCAACTAGTAAATCCTAAGACCATTCGTGTTAAAGTTTTTCCAGAAATTATGAATGTCTTACAGTTTTTAAAGGGAATAATGAAGATAACTGTCAGTTTCGCGCGAAACCGTCGAAGTCACTTCGGACAGAGATGAAGAGAGCAAATAAAAATGCAGAAAATTGCTTAAAGAAACAAAGTAAAATGCATTAATTGAAAAGAAAGTTGGTACACATGATCATACATTCTTCTCTGACTCGTTTTCTCTGTGATGTTGGAAGTTAGAGCGTGAGAATCTGTAATGAGTTTGTGACCCTTTTTTCCTATGAGAAACTACTATTTATACAAGGAAGGAAAACACTAAAACTAACTAACTGTACAGAGAATTTTTTTTAAAAAAAACTGCTTCAGCCTTCCACTAGGGTAACTGCCAGAACTTCGACGGCGAGTACTTGATTTTGACCTGCTATTGAATCCCAGCCTTCTTCTCGTCGAAATATCACCCTTCAATTCTTGTTAAGTCTAAGGCTTTGTCGAATTTGCCTTCTGATACAACTCTTCTGTGCCGAAACCAACACCTTCTTCTGAGAAGACCAAAGTCAAACCCCGTTGACTGCATTTAATTTAGCCTGTCGAAATTACAGGCTAACAAATTGCCCCCCCAAAAATGTCTTTTATGACTGAAGCTTTATGTAAGGCAGAAAAAGTGACATTTTTGAAGATTCCTTTTAACTGCTATGATGAAGTCATTAACATCACATTGCAGCATTGATGAGAGTTTCAGTGAAAAGTGCCTTTTGGCGCCACCGTTTCAGAGTTAGTGGGCCACGTTTTGCATTAGAACTCCTCACTACTCATTGCAAGTAACTGCTCCATTAAAGAGAAACCCAAAGGTTTCATCCTTTTACACTCAACGGCTATATAAGCTATCATTTTCTCTCCATTTTACTCTTTTCTGAAACCTTTGCAATCCCTTCTCTTCTCTTCTTTGCAAGAACACACCCGCGCTTTCCAAACTCAGAAACTCCAGAACTCCATTAATATCTTGCACTGCTCATCAATGGCGTCTTCATCTCAAGCCCAAATTTCTGCTTCTGGCAAGCAACAACTCTTTACTGAACCTGCTTTGATGGAAGAAGAAACAAAAATCCTACAGTCTCAGGTATTAATCCCTTTCCCTAAACCCTTGAAATACGCATTTTTAGGACCTGTTCTGTCTTCCAGTGATGACACTACTGAAATTAGGGAAGTTTTCCCAAGTTACCATCGATACAACCCTAGAATTTTTCAAAAGGAACCCTACATCATGAACTTCATGAGGAACCCAAGTAGAGTCTTTAGATCTTCACCACCAGTCGACAAAAATCATCTACCTTGTCTCAACTGGCTCAGCAAGATAGAGTCGAAAAGGGGAAACATTTGGAAAGAACAAGGAATCTTTGACCTCATTCAGCTGTCGAAATATGGCCCAAAATACCAAAGTTCTATGCTCCTTGCGTCTTTACATTTTTGGGAACTCAACACTAACAGCTTACACTTAAAGTGTGGCATGCTTACACCAACTTTGTTAGATGTGGCTGCTATCACTGGCCTGAAACCAACGGGAGAAACTTTCGACCCTAGCACCACTGGCCACAACCACGAATTCGACTTCAAATGTCCCTCTTTCAAAGGATATATCGAAGACAACCACATCACAGACACTGATGAAGTTTCCGACACTGAAAGTATTGCTTTCCTTACTTTTTGGCTTTCATTCTATGTCTTCTGTTCTTCTTCACTTCAAGTAGCCAAAATGTTCAGCCCCTTGGCTATCCAACTACACGAGTGTCGAGATGTGAACCTTGGACAACTCCTTCTAGGATCACTTTATGAAAGCCTACAACAAGGGGCTTACGCACTGAAAACCCTTAAACCTGAAGGAACACTTCTGGTCTCTGGACCAATTTGGTTATTCCAATTGTGGCTTCTTGCCACTTTTGAGTCGAAACTCCAAATGTACATCCCAAGTGACTATACTGAGGTTGTTGAGCAAAGAAGCATCGAAGGGATAAGGCTTGCACTTTTGACGCCTAGAGAAATTGGAGTTTCTGAGAAAGACTTATTTACATCAGCATTCACAATGTTCTTGAACTGCGAAACTTTTACTTCTTCAATGGCTCCTTTCACCAAAAAAACATTTGGGCCAACTTGGTTCACCAGGGATTTTCCTGCAACCTCACTGATCGAAGAAGAAGAAAGTAATCAGATTTGGGGAGCTTTTTTAGCTCCAAAGTTACTTTCTGCAAGAATAGCGCCTGGTAAAGCTGCCATCATGTTTGGAGTGTACGCATATCATCCAAGTCTCGTCGCGCGACAATTTGGATTATGTCAGCTTCGACCAAGTCCTTTCTTTAGGTCTAGAAAAGACATGATCCTTCCAAAAAATGAGCAAGAATGGAAAGAATGTCTCAACAGCTTTGCCAATAAACCCTTTATTTTTGAACCTGTTGAATTTGAGCCTGTATTTACTTGTACCAAAGACTTTTCTAAGTGGTGGAAAGATTACTTTATGAGTAAACTGGCTGATGTCGAAGAAACTACTCTGCTGACAAATCTAATTTCTGCTTTTCCTCTTCCGTAGAAACAGAAGACCAAGTCACAAGGTATGCACATTCAAGAAATTCGAGCCTTTCAAAAATATTTTGAAGTTATTTATGATCCAACAAATCTTAGTCTAACTGTTTCTCAAGCTGCAAGAGTTTTAAAAGAAAAACTTATCGAAAAAATTCCAACCATGGTATTTCCACCATATGTGACAAACAAATACGCTTTCGCTTTAGCGCACAATAAACTTAAATTTCCAAGTTCGCCAACCAATAAATTGGCTTTATCACCTCATTCACCACTTCCTCCATGGTTTATGTGTGGCTCAACTTTAGCACTCAAAATTTTTTTAACAGACAAAACAACTGAGAAAGTAGTATCGACTAAGTATGACATAAATACCTTTGACGGACATCTCCATCTCGACATTCAACATGTTCGAGTTTTATCCACCACCGCAGAAGGTGATACATAAGACTCTTAGAGCTAATCATCCTCTTTTTCTATATGATTTATTAACACATTTGTCGAGCGTTTGCAGCCATTCCATTATCACCTGCTCTATCAGAAGAAACAACAACAACAACAACTGACAAGAAAGTGTCAAAGAAGCATACAAGCACTTTGTCGGAAGACAAACCACTCCAATCAAAGAAAACAGAGGTAAACATTTCATTATTCCTCTTTTAAATTGAATTACTGAACTCAATACTTATCAAATCTCTCATTTTATAGAGTAAGAAAAGATCAAATCGTTCAGCTACTGCTACTCCTCCAAAGAAGAAGAAAAGGACTAGACAGATGATTGTGAGCGACGAATCAGAGGTCGAAACGTTTGAAAACTCTCATAACCTCTTTTCAACGCTTGTACATTTCTTTGCTTTCTACTAACATGTGTGTTGAATTCTTTCAGTCTGACGAGAGTCCAGAAAGGATTCTAAAGACTGCCTCCAAACCCACTCAATCAAAACCTGTCGAAAAGCAAACAAGAAAGAACGACAAGCCACAAGAGAAAGCTCCAGAAAAGGCTAAGAAGAAAAAGAACCTTCCAAAGCCTGCGAGCGCACATTCTCGCGTTGACGGAGACACCTCAAAGGTAACTAGTACACCTTCTACTTATTTCCTTTGATGATTTGAATCAGGATAACATATAACTTTGTCTATAAATTTTGAACAGGACCTTGAAAACCAACCTGTCAAAACATCCATCAAACAAACAACACCAACTTCAACTCCCACTGTTTCTGCACCAATCAATGATCCAATGGTCGAAGCAAAACTTAATGAAGATGACCTCAACATTGCAGCAGATGAAAGTACCCCAATGGCCCTTGATGATCTCCCTCTTCACCAGGAAACAACTGAGGTCGAAGACCTAGAGCATGGAGGAATTGATGTTACATTGACCGAGACTCATGCCCAAAATCAACCACAAAAGAAAAATGAAGAATTGGTTGAAAATGTCAGTCAAGATCAAACTCAAAGGGGTGATGTTCACATGGCCGAAGGCAATGACCAAATTCAAACAGCTGGAGATGACATCACAATGGCTGAGCCAATTGTCAATGATCCAACTTCACCACTGAGACAAATCGAAAAGAAAGAGGAAGAGAAAGAAAGTGATGAAGAAAGTAAGGAAACTAGTGAAGATGAACATAATGATGACAACATAGAGCATGTTGACGAATCTCCTACTAAAGAAGATGACTCGACTGGTCTCAAACTCTCGACTAGCACTACAATGAGTGAAGATGAATGGAAGGAACTGAAGAGTAAGAAACCTCTTGAAGCTCTGCAATTACTGTTGAAGACTAATATTTCAAGTGAGCGAAAATCAGTTTCCTCGACCATTTCTGCGGGTGACCACTCTGAAAGTTCCAAGGTAAACTGCTACAAGAACTTCGCACCAGAGTCCTTGAGATAGACTTATTTCAAGCAATCGAAGAAGACCATATGGTTGCTTTCAAGATCAAAGATCTGCTGCACAAACTCAACAATCCAACAGCCAGTAATTCTCTCATTGAATTTCTTGTTTCATTTGAACCTCTCTTGGAGCAAATCACAAGGGACCTTGAGAAGAAGAAGAACCATGCTTCACTTAAAGAGCGTGAAAGCACCCTGAAATTGGAAACATGGACTGCTGTCGAGGCTTCAAGAAACAAGATCCCTTCTCTACAAACCAAGGCAAAAGCTGACATGAAGGCTGTAGATGAATACGATGCTGAGATTGCTGGGTATCAAAAGGAGATTGAGAGATTGGAGTCAAAGATTAGGGCAGCAGAAAAGAAGAAATCCTCAGTCTTAAGGGAAATGAAGACTTCAGAAATTTTGGAAGCTGAAGTAAATAAGGAAGCAACCCATTGCATTGACCTCTTAGAAAAATTTGACGAACATGAAACCAAGGTCAACCAATTGGTCGAAGAAGAGAGTTTCATCAATACAAGATTAGAGCGAGCTAAGGCTCTATTTGAGAATTTGAAAAACAATCTCGTCTTGTAATTTGCTGTTTCATCTTCCCTTGCTTTGGAACTTTTGTAATTTTATCTTTCACTTCCACATCTTGTACTTCGACAATAGCCTTTGTTGGCATTTAATCTTTTTGACATGCCAAATTCGAGGTTTGCTCATCTTTAATCTTGGGTTATTTTAACTTCCTGCAAAATTGGCCTATACTTCTTTAAATACTTGCCATTTATTTGCAAAATTCGACCATCAGCACCTAGTTCTTCAACTTCATAAGCACCGTTAGTAAATACTTGTAAAATGCGAAACAGTCCTTCCCAATTTGGTGACCATTTACCCAAAACTCTATCTTTTCTATCCATGGGTAATATGACTTTCCACACTAAATCCCCCAAGGCAAATGTTTTTGATTTAACCTTTTTATTATAAGCTCTAGCCACTCTTTCTTTTTGCCTTATAAGAACATCTAACGCATTTAGTTTTTCTTCGTCTAAATCAACCAACTCATCTAACATCTTATCCCTATAAGAATCTGATGGAATTTCAAATTGCCCCTGAATTCTGGCTGATTGTAAACAAATTTCGACTAGCAAGACTGCGTCGTGTCCAAATGTGAGTCTATAAGGAGTAGTGTTAATTGATTTTCTAGGAGAATTTCGACATGCCCACAACACTTGATCAAGCGTTTTATGCCAATTTTTAGGCTTCTGCCCAATGTGTTTCTTAATCAAATTGATAATAATTTTGTTGGCCGCTTCTACTTGACCATTAGCTTGGGCATAGTATGGTGTCGAAGTTAATAACTTGAAACCAATTTCAAAAGCAAAATCAACCATTTTTCGACCAATAAAAATTGTGCCTTGGTCTGTAGTAATGGTTTCAGGAGTACCAAACCTATATAAGATGTGGTTTTGAATAAAATTTATTACTACTTCCTGATCTACATTAGCTAAGGGAACAACCTCCACCCATTTGGTAAAATAATCTATTCCCACTAAGATAAAACGATGCCCTTTCGACGAAGTTGGTTTGATTTCACCAATCAAATCTAAAGCCCAACCTCTAAAAGGCCATGGTTTTACTATTGAATGCAATTCACTTGCAGGCACATGTTGTATTCCTGCGTGTATTTTGGCATTCTTGACAACCCTTGGCGAAATCTATGCAATCTTTCAGCATAGTTGGCCAATATACTCCTTGTCGAAATAAAAACCACTTCATTTTATGACCTGCTTGATGAGATCCACAAGCTCCACTTTGAGTATTGGAAATTGCTAAATATGTGTCACTTTCATTAAGACATTTCAATAACACTCCTTCAGGAGTCTTTTTAAATAACTCATTCCCAATAATAACATAACTTAAAGCTCTATACTTGGTTTTCCTATCAGTCACTCCTGTTGGATTTTCCAAATATTCGACAATTTGCCTTCGCCAATCATCATTCGACATATTGTCAATGGCAAAAATTTCAACTTCAAAATTTTCAAAAGTTTTAAAATTTTCCACCAGATTTAACATCTCTGCCCCCTCAAGTTTTTTCGTTGACAATTGGGCATTGGATGGACCTGTCGAAATCTGTTTGTGTTTGATTTCTATTAGCTCTAATAGCTTTTCTTTTGAAACTTTGTATCCTGATGCTATTTGTGCCAAATCGTTTGCCTCTTGATTTTCCATACGAGGCACGTGTTTTATGTGAACAGTGTCAAATCTCTTTAACAACGTATTAGCAATGGCAAAATACATTATTAAGTTCTCTTTGATGCATTTGTATTCTTTTGTTAACTGTTTCACAATTAGCTCTGAATCTCCTTTGATTTCGACATGTTTGCCCCCAATTCTAACAAGATTTAAAGTTCTGCTATTAAGGCTTCGTATTCTGCCTCGTTGTTGGAGCACGTCCCTTCAATTTTAAACTTATACTTTGTTGGTATCTTTGTTGGTGAAATTATTAACACTCCAATTCCAACACCATTTTTGTGGCTTGAACCGTCGAAGTATAACTTCCAAGGTTGGGTTTCCACCAAGTTTATTGTATTTTGGACCACTGAATGGTCAACTATGAAGTAAGCCACATTTGACCTTTTATTGCTTTTAATGGCTGATAAGTCAAAGAGAATTCAGAAAGAGCCAAAGCCCATTTACCTATTCTACTATGTAAAATTGGTTTCGATAGCATATGTTTAATAATATCATAATGCGAATAAACATACACATCAACAGGCTTTATGTATTGCTTCAATTTTGTACAAGAGAAATACAAGCATAAACACAATTTTTCTATAGGATGATACCTAGTTTTTGCATCATTTAAAATTCTACTGAGGTAATAAATGGCTCTTTCGACACCATTTTCATCTTCTTGAGCTAACATGCTTCCTATAGAAAATTCTGAAGTTGCTATATACAATTTCATTACTTTATTCCTAATAGGTGGTAACAAAATTGGTGGCTTCATCAGATATGCTTTAATCTCGTCGAAAGCTTGTTGGTGTTCTGCATCCCACCTAAACACATCTTCCTTCTTCAGTCGAAGTAATGGCAAAAACGCTTGAGTCTTGCCACTTAGATTTGAAATAAATCTTCTAAGGAAATTGATTTTTCCTAATAATGACTGCAATTCTTTTTTGGTCGAAGGAGCTTTCGTTTCCAAGATTGCTTTCGTCTTGTTTTGATTGATTTCAATGCCTTTTTTGTGTACAACGAAGCCCAAAAAGTCACCTGCATGAACACAGAAGGCACATTTGAGTGGATTCATTTTCAATCCATATTTTCTCATTCTTTCAAATGATTGTCGAAGATGGTCTATATGACCAATTCCTGAAGAAGACTTAATTACAATATCATCTATGTACACTAGCATAAATTTTTTAATAAAATCAAGGAACATAGAATTCATTGCCCTTTGGTAGGTTGCATCTGCATTTTTTAGGCCAAATGGCATTACAATCCATTCATAGACACCTAATGCCCCTGAGCATCGGAATGCTGTTTTCGACGTATCTTCTTCAGCAATATATATTTGGTTATATCCAGAATAACCATAAAGCATACTTAGGTATTCATAACCTGCTGCTGAATCCACTAGCATTTCTGCCACTGGCATGGCATATTCATCCTTAGGTGTAGCATTATTTAAATCTCTAAAATTTATACACACTCTAAGCGTGTCGTTATTCTTAATTACAGGAACTATATTAGCAAGCCATTCGACATACCTGGCAGTTCTGATGAACTTGCTCTTTAGTAACCTTTCTATTTCTGCTTTGATCTTCAACAGGATTTCTGGTGCAAATCTTCTTGGTGTCTGCTTCACTGGCTTCTTTCCTGGTCGAATTGGTAGTCTTATCTCAACAACGTCACGACTCAATCCCGACATTTCATTGTAATCCCATGCAAAGCAGTTTTTGTACTCCTTTAGCAATTCGACAATCTGCACCTTCAATGCTTGATCAATCTTGGCACTTATATATGTTGGCCTTTTCAAGGAGCCATCTCCCAAATCGATTTCTTCTAAGGGATCTTGTGCTTGGATCCTTTTGGTCGAACCCATTGGATCTTTTTCAAAACCTAAAGGCTCGTCATCATAGACACAATCAAGCCTCTGGTTTTCGACAACATTGTCTCTATTTTTGTCCTCAACGGCTTCAGCAACTAATTGTTGTTGTAATTCAGCTTCTAAAACCATTTTTTGCTTATTCTCGGCCACGTAGGCCGTAATTCTATCCCATGCAGTGGGCTTATCCATAAATAACTATTTATGGGCCTTCCCACTCTGTAGGCTTAACAGAGCCTTGTGGGTAGTTGTCTTCATCTATAACCTCTTTATCCCAAATGAATCAATAATTGGGATGAAGTATCACTGAAGATCTAACATTGTTTTGGTTTTCATAACCAAGTTCAGAAGAAATACATGGCGCAATGTTCGCCAATTGTTTATCAAAGGTTTTCTTGGTAATAGTGTTTACCTCAGCCTTGAAGTAACTCTGATCACCTTCAATATTTTCGACTAGACCATCTTCTCTCCAAATGATGAGCCTCTGGTGAACTGTCGAAGGTATTGCTCCCACACCATAGATCCATTCTCTTCCCAGCAGCATGTTGTAATTTGTCGTTGTTGAAATTACCATGAACATCGTTGGTCTCCTGATGCTTCCAACAGCGAAATCAACTTCAATGGCTCCAAGTGAGTGGCCACTTTGGCCTTCATAGTTGGTAAGAATTACATTGTGTGTTTTCAAGTCAGTCTCACACTTTCCAATTCTTTTCAGCATATGTTGTGGCATTAGGTTTACAGCAGCACCACCGCCAACCAGAATTTTATTGACACCAATATTGTTCGCCTTTGCTTGAATATACAAAGGTTTGAGATGGTTCATCATTCCATAGTCTGGTTTTTCAAACACAGCGTGTTGCTCTTCAACGCAACCATTTTTCAACACATAGTAACAAATTGGTTTGTAAGTGGTTTCTTCGTCGAAATCTTCTTCGACATCATTCACTTCAGAAACCACATCATACTCAATTGGGAGAATTGAGACTACACCACACAAGACGTCGAATTCTGACCCAGAATCAGCGAAATCCGAGCCCATTTCTTCGTCTAAGTTGAGACCCTCTTTCATCACTGAAAGTGGTGGAAATATCCTTTCAGTAGCTGGCTTTCTAGCCATTTCAAGAGATTTTGATGGTATTTGTTTACCTTTCTCTTTGTTGGAATTTTCCACCTTGCCTACAGCAGCAACCTTTTTCTGGCGTTGATATCTACGCCACTGAGTTCTTGTCATAGGGTTCTTCCCTTTGTAGTTATTATTATAGGCATATTTATTAGACTCAAATGCCTTGTTTTGGCTAGTAGCACTAGTGCTACCCTTAACCAATTTTACTGATTTCTGTCGATTTCCAACATTCTTTCTAGCATAATATACTGGATAATAACCAGTACTTTTTCCACCAGAGTGCACCCATTTCTCGACAGGAGACTTTGCTGGAGGAACATAAGTTTTGATTTGTTCCTTTTGAGGATTTCTTATTGAAGTGATTTTGTATTGAATACCTCTGTTGTTGTAGCTGAACTTTGGTCTTTTGTCGACCCACTTTCCTTTACGTTTCAGTTGAGGCTAAAATCCCTCCAGATTTTTGGCAGCCTCTTTGTCGAAGACAGAACTACACCTTGGACAAAGCATAACTTCAGTATTGTTGATTTTGCAGCGATTGAGAAAATCAATCAATTCTTCTTCAGCCCTTGGATACACTATCTTCATTTTTTCAGTGTACTAGTCTTCAGTGACCATTTCGACATCAACCTTGTCGACAGCCTTCTCTACCTTAGCATTTTCAGCAACAACCTCTGTGACCTCAACCACATTGAGATCGACTTCAACAAGCAATGCATCAGCTGTTGGGAAAGGATCCGCATCAATCTTCATTGGTGGCTTAGATTTGTCACCAAATTTCAGCCTTCCCTCATTGAGGGCGTCCTGCACCAAATCCCTGAAAATAACACAACGAGAAGTGTTATGGCCCAAGAAACCATGAAATTTACAAAAACCTTTTTTCTGTCGCTGTTCCAATGGTGGAATTTTCAGGCCTTTAGGCACTAAAATTTGACCATCAGCCACTAACAGATCAAATATTTCATCACATTTAGAAACATCATAAGTATAAGTTTTTGCAACAAATTTATCATTTTTAGGCTCAACAGGATTTTTCCCATTAGAAGGTTTCAACAACTTGCAAGTATAAGGTGGTCCTGGTTTTAGTTCTGCAATGTTAACCTCTTCTCCGACATCTTCATAAGATATGTCGTATTCTTGGTCACTGTCATTAGCTTCGACATAAGCAACCTTTTCTTTCTTACTTTGGAATCTACCTGTTCTAGCTTTTTCGGCTTTGAGTCTTTCGACTTGTCGAACTCTATCAGCCAATTGTGTCATATCTCTTAATTGTAGTGTATCTAGTTTCTTTCTTATAGTGTAATCTAGACCACCAGCAGCCATTTCGACTAACTCGTGTTCAGGAACTTGAGTAAAGCACCCTGCTTTGAGAAGTCTAAATCTATTGAGATAATCATCAATAGATTCTGCCCCCTTGCGTGGAACACTAGCCAATTCCTTAAGATTAATTTTACATTGGCCCATATAGAATTGTTCGTGAAAGGCCTTCTCTAACTGACTCCAATTAAATATGGAATTTGGAGGCAGGGTGGTGAACCATGTAAACGCATTCTTAGTTAAAGAATTTGGAAAGTATTTCATTCTTAAATTCTCGTTATGCGCAATATCACCAGCCTCAGTCAAATAGCGAGCCACGTGTTCGACAGTAGATTCACTGGTTTCTCCAGCAAATTTTGTGAACTTAGGGATTTTCCATCCCCTAGGCAGCTCCGTTTGTAAGGTGTTTTCCGACAAAGGCGACACAAAATTAGGCCTATGTAAACCTAAGTTAAGGCCATTCTGAGCTAGAATAGTTTCGACCATATTAGCCAGATTATTTTGTGCTCCAAAATGTTTTGTTGCACTTGTCTGACCACTTCATCTGCATTTTGGTTTCTATTTACTAACACAACTTCAGGGATTGCCTTTGTCGCCGGAGCGCTGCCAGAGCGCCGCCACCCGCCGTGGAGCGCCGTTGCCGGCCACGGTTGCCGAGCTCTGCCGCGGTCGCCGGTGCGCCGTCGTAGTAGCCACCACCCATATATTAATATAATATTTATATTAATATATATATATATATATATATATATACATAAATATTTTTTAAAATTTCAAGTTTTTAAAAAAAAGTTTTGGCAAGAAAAGAACTTCAAATTCTTCTTTTTTAGGTGGTATTTCAAATTCTCTAAATTTAGTCTTACTAAAATACCTCACAAATTCCATTAATCTTGAAAATTTTCCATATTTATTATCCAAACAAGTTAATTTGATTAAAAGCATTTGAATCACTCTCTTAAATTACATTACCCTAAAAAATTACCTCATCCAAACACACTTTTAGGGCTGTGGGAAGGGTTGTTAAAATTTGGCGTTAATTTAGCATTTAGTCATCTAGGAAATTTTGGAAGTAAGATGTGAGTGTGTATTCTTGAATGGCCATGAGCCTTGTTCAACATATCAAGGAGTAAACCAAATCTAATATCTATTTAATCTAATATAATATCTATTTAATCTATTTAATCAAACAAACAACTTATAAAAAGATAATTTTGGACATCTTCATTTTTTGACACATTACCACTCTATTTCGCATTTTTTAAGTATATTTTCTCTTCATTTCTAACTCTCTCTCTCTCTCAATCTCACATTTCTCAATATTTCTCACTTTTTTACACATCTACTATTTGTGGCCCCCACATCCTTTATTTAAAAATATTTTTTTGCCAATCTTTTTTAATCTACTATATAATATAATATAATTAAATTAAAATTAAATAATTTACAATTAACTCCTATTTACTATCTAATCTAATATCTATTTATCTAATCTAATATCTATTTATACAAACAAACCACATTTAAATTACTCAAACAAGTCTCCCTATTTATTTAAACTCATATAACTTAGGACAATATTGTAATTAACTATCACACATTTTTTCAAATTTCCTTCTCACTCCTACTTTTTTCCTACTTTTTCATACTTTTTTTTCAAATTTCAAAATTCTAATCAAACCAACTCACTTTATTTTTCCACTATCTACTATATTCTACTAATCAACTAAAATAATCAAATGAAATACGAGATAACTGGGCTGATATATAAAAAACACGGGATAACTGTACTGATATATAAAAAACACGAAATTAATATCTAAAAAACAAGAAGACTTAATGACTATTTAAACTACTGATTAATATTTAAAACACATGTGACAAATATTTGTCACTAATACCTATAAAAGGACAAATAATTGTAACGATAAATAGTAATACACAGGATAAATATCTCTTATTGATAATCTACTATCTATCTAATATCTATTTATCTAATCTAATATCTATTTATACAAACAAACCACACTTATATTACCCAAACAATCTAATCTATCTAATATCTATTTATACAAACAAGCCTCCCTATTTACTTGACAACTCATCTAACTAAGGGTAACGTTGTAATTTACTATCACATTTTTTTCAAATTTCTTCTCTCAATGCACTTTCTTCTCATTCCCACTTTTTTTTCAACTTTCTCCTTCTTTTTTTCAAATTTCGAAATTCAAATCAAATCCACCCACTTTCTTTTCTCACTATCTACTATAACCTACTGATAAACTAAAATAATCAATTTGCTTATCTAAAAAAACTAAAATAATCAACTGAAACTACGAGATAAGTGCACTAATATATAAAAAAACACTGGATAACTTCACTGTCATATAAAAAACACAAGATTAATATCTAAAAAAACTTAATGACTATTTAAATTACTGATTAATATTTAAAACACATGTGACAAATATTTGTCACTAATATCTAAAAAATTGTAAATAATTGTCACAGATATATAATAAAACACGGGATAAATCCTTTTATTGATAATCTACTATCTATCTTTTACTATCTACTATAATCTACTAATCAACTAAAATAATCAATTGAAACTATGAGAACTGCACTGATATATAAACAAACACGGGATAACTGCACTGATATATAAAAAAACACGGGATAACTGCAATGATATATATAAAAACTTGGGATAACTACACTGATATATAAAAAAACACTGCACTGATATATTTGATAATCTACTATCTATCTTTTAGTCTTTTACTATCTACTATAATCTACTAATAAACTAAAATAATCAATTGAAACTATGAGATAACTGCACTGATATGTAAAAAAACACGGGATAGCTACACTGATAAATAAAAAACACGATATTAATATTTCTCATTGATAATTAAATTTTTTGAAGACTATTACTACAAACCTACTATCTAAAAAACAAAAAGACTTAATGACTATCTAAACTACTAATTAATATTTAAAATAAATATTTCTTATTATAATCTACTATCTAACTTTTACTATCTACTATAATCTACTAATCAACTAAAATAATCAATTGAAACTACGAGATGACTGCACTGATATATATATATATATATATATATATATATATATATATATATAAACACGGGATAACTGAAGTGATATATAAAAAAACACTGTATTAATATTTGCCAATGATAAATATAATTTTTGAAGACTACTATAAACCTACTATCTAAAAAAATAAGAAGGCTTAATGACTATTTAAACCGATTACTACACAAGTGACACATATTTTTCACTAATACCAAAAAATGACAAATAATTGTCACTGATAAACAAAAACACTGGATAAATATTTCTTATTGATAATCTACTATCTATCTTTTACTATCTACCATAATTTATTAATCAACTCAATTAATCAATTGAAACTATGAGATAACTGCACTGATACATAAAAAACACGGGATAACTGCAATGACATATAAAAAAATTCAGGGATTATTGCAATGATACATATATATAAAAACACGGGATAACTGCATTGATATACAAAAAACCACGGGATAATAACACTGATATATAAAAAAAAACACTGCACTGATATGTAAAAAATGCAGGATAAATGCATAGAATGTTTTTAAATGATACTTTTACATTTTTAGATTTTAATATTTATCTATTTTTTATTTGAAACTCCTTTTTTATCTTCTTTAAATTTGTCTTTATTTTCACGGCATGTTCAAACTATTTAAATACTGTCTAAGTTCATTCATAAAAAAAACACAACAGCACCCGTGCGTATACACGGGTATTCTACTAGTTCATCTCATAAAAATGCCATCAATTATTTTATTAGAGCACCACAACAGAAGTAGTACACATACTAGCAGTTGACAAGCATTATTCTTAGAAAAAGGAGCATATAATTAAGCAGCAATATGCTCTCTAGTCCATAACAGTAGTACTGCAAGATTGCATTGTCTAGGGAAACCTTCAAATATCAGAAGGATTAGTATTCCAAGCTCTAATCCATTTCATGGTTGAAGAAAAAAGTGTTGGTGGTGATGATGAAACTTGTTTGATTGGGTAACCAGCTGCAGCATTGATTGCACATACCCCATAAGGCCACTCATCACTAACATTCCTTTTGACATAGAGGTAACCATTCTCTCCCCAATCTTTTCCCCACGAGTTTTTCACAATCCAATAGTCTTCACCATCCACTGAATCATAACCCACAATTAAAACAACAACAGTTGCAGACCTTGAATCCTTTTTGCAATTCTCACCACCATAGACTCCCTGTTGCAGTATAATTAGAAATTTGACAAATATAGCTACAAATTGAATACCCAAAATTGTTAATATCAATAAAAATACTTACTCCAGTATAGTGTTGAAGGCCAGTTGCATCCAAACTCACACTAACAGGCTGTTTACTAACACGACACAGCAGAGCTTCTTCTGATCCATCCAAAACTAGAACGTTGTCGATACTAACAACCTTGTTTGCATTCACCTTCAACAAAAAAATAGGCCTTACCTATTAGCCACATAAAAGAATATCTAATTTTTCATATATTAAAATAAATGATGTAAGCCATATACCTTTTGCAAGTACCATTTTTGGCTATATAAGGATAGTTAGCTTCTGTATCAATGCCACCATTGTTTATAATCCAACCAAATGCATTGAAGTAAAAACCTCCGGCACAACCGTTGCTGGCAGGGTCACAGTCAACGAGTTCTTGTACTGATAGAGGGACAAGATTCTTAGTTACTATTTTGTTTAGTCCTTCAATAGCCCCGATTACAGAGAAAGCCCAATGACTCTCTGAAAAACAACAAGTTAAACAAGTTAAATAGTTATCTTAAATGATATGTCAAAAAAAAAACTAGAAAAATTAAATTAATTTTGGTCATGACTCTTGAATGCTATATATCTTAAAATCTTACGGCATTCTCCTTGGTCCCTAACTTCAGTAACAGCTCCATTTTTCCTCCAATCTACAGAAGCTGGAAGGTTTTCACACGAGTCATCATCATCATCGTCATCTTTCTGCTTCTTATAGTTTCCATTGGAGGGCATCTCTATCTCCTTTAAGTGGGTTTTACTGAACTCTTCAGGACTCATATCAGCAAACTTGTTGAGACCCAAACGATGTTGCAGTGATGACTTTCTCTTTGTGTTCATCTCATTGATGTACCTCAAATTCCTTTGGAAAATTTGGAATCTGTTTGCTTTCTCCTCTGGGTTTCCGTACTCTCTCGCCCGTGCTCCTTCTGCCACAGTTGGAATAGTTCTTCATCTGAGGAAGAAAACTTTTCATGGTCCAATATGGAGTACTCACTGGGCATGGCCAAGGAGAGACACGTGATGGAAACAAGGAGGAAGAAGAAAACCATAAACAAATTGGTCATTTGGAAAGCCATTGTTACACAACTGAGATACTACTAAGTATTCAATTGGTTACCATCCTTCTCTATAAGTGTCACGTATATATAATGAGCCAGGGATGAACTTGTTGTGCCAGCACAGTAACTTAAATTTGTAGTTAAATTCTAGGTTATTCTTGAAAAAATTGACTAAGTAATTAATCTAATATGATATACTCCACCCGTTACAGAATATAAGCAAAAACTAGTCAACAAAAGTTATCCATTTCACGGTGATTAACTTGTAAACATAATGTCCAATATTTTTACGTTTATATCACGTTCATATTAAACTAGCGGAATAAATATAGCTAGATTTTGAGTAAAGAGAAGTGTTGACAAACACTCTCTTTTCTCATAGAGGAAAGTGTGTAAAACAGTGGT